>CAWUFW010004025.1:1200000-1649920 GCA_963921515.1 Calotriton arnoldi
AATTCCTGTGCTTAGACTGGGGAACTGTTCCAACGGTGGGGTGTTGGGAGGAGGGTGGGGTTGGCAGGCAATATGGGCAGATGGCATTAGGAAATTGTTGTACAGTACCTTTTGTTCTCCTTGTTTTTTAGCTTGGCTTGTTGATAGCAGATGGCAGCACCTGACACCATGGAAGCACGTGTATGTGCGTATGTGTAAATGTCTGTGTGTTTCTTTTCTGCACTGCCCTGCCAGTGCCATAGGACGCCAGGTGTGTGTCCTATTCCACCAGGACCATGCCAGTCGGAAGTGTAAGCCTGCTTTTGCACTTCTCTGTCAGCACTGCAGCCTCTAGACAGAGGGCACATGACTTGGACCAACCCTGGCTCCGAGGACGAGATTGCATGGATCACAAAATGTGGATTACACTGGCAGGGATAAAGAAAAGACCCCTACACAGGGACAAGTAGTAGGCTGACCCTGAGGGCCTGCACTCAGAGAGTGGGTGAAAGGTCACAACTTCCCCACAATGGGAGAATGTTTGATTCGGGTCATCTGCTACTATGGACTCTGAGATACCCAACCAGGCCAGGAGGCCTTGGGGACCTGGCATGCTACACTGTGCACTTACTGAGCAACATACACAATACAGAGATGTGGCTATGTTTGCAGATGCAAATGTTCACATATACATGTCTGCTCTTATTCTACTGTGCATTAGCTATTTTGACAAGCATCTCTGTAATGATATCAAATCCTATGTATTGGTGTATTTATGAGTCATGGGCCTGTCTTTCTTAGAAAGGGTTATAGTGATCCGCAGGTTTATCCTAAAGTTTTTACTGCCACTTTTTTTTAAAAATAAATATTTCTATTTTACTTTTTAGTTTTTATACAAACAAAAAAGGCGCCCAAACTCGCACCAATGAACATTAACACTTTGGAGCAGGAAAGAAGCAGTACTGTGCCAGCATGTACAACATTCATAGATTTTAATTGAGGTGCAGTCAGGGGGGCAACAAGTAATCAATAAAGTACAGCATGATGTATGACCCACAACATTAGGGTTGGCCTGGAGGGGCCATCAGTTCAAGGTTACAATACTTCCTCCAGCTGCCCCATATCTTAGGAAACTTATGCAGGCACCCTCTACTTTTTAAGTGACCTTCTCGGCCGCCATGCATAGGTCCATTCCCACCCTCCATTCCTGTGGAGATGGTGTCTCAGGGGCGCCCCAAAGTTTTGCTACGTCCCTCTTTCCCACCACCAGACCCAAGTTACTAAAAAGAAGCTTGGCGCATGGGGTGTCTACATCCGTAAGTATGCAGAGAACCGCATACTTAAGTTCAAGTGGGAGGTACACCCCTAGTATCTTGCCCAGTTCTGTCAGTATCGTTCCCCAGTATATCTGTATGGTCGGGCAGTTCCAAATTGTGTGAAGAAAAGACCCTCTATCTCTCCTAGATCGCAGGCAGTCAGGGGAGTCCGTCCTCCCAATGTTGTGTAGTTGGACACGATCATAGTAGACCCGGTGTAAGATTTTAAACTGAATGAGTTGTAGCCTTGATTTAATGGCCACCTCCCTAGGGTGCATTAAAGGTGCCTCCCAAACAGTGTCGTCCATTTCCCCCACTGCACATTCCCATTTTTGCCTCAGTGTCTTTAGGGAGTCAGGGATGTTGTTATCAATCGTTTTATATGTATAGGAGACCTCTTTTCCCTCTATTTCTCCCTTGAGCAAGTATATTAGAAACCTCCAAGCTCTCTGCACTCCATGCATGACTAAGTTGCATCTATTTGAACAACTGTGTGCTTTGTAATTGGTATTCATGTTGGAGGGAGTTGAAGGGTATTGGTCTGCTGTCTTCTAGGCGATCACCAATTTTAGAAATACCCTCACTTTCTAAAGTTCCTTAAATCTCGCTCCTGTCCAGAGTGGGGTCTCTTGGGTGATTCTATTTGTCCATCCAGTACACTTGCTAGCCCTACTCCATGCCTCTATCATTACCTGAGTTGCCGGCAGCAGTCTTCCCGTCCCCTTCTCCCATAGGGCTAGTGCAAGTAGGACCAGGATTTAAACTGTGTTCTTTCTAACACATATGTGGGAGGATCACCAATCGCGTAACCCCAATCATTGATGACTGCTAGATGAGCCGCCCAGAAGTAAACTTTGATGTCTGGGAGGGCGATAACACCGTTGTATTGGTTTCGTTGCAGTGTCTGCAATGATATTCTGGGGTGCCCATTATTCCATAATAACTTTCTGATTTCTACATCAATCTTAGTGAAAATCTCTTCTGGGATTTTGTAATATGTGTTTTGTAGTATATATAGGAATTTGGGCTGGGTGATCATTTTAAACATGGCTATTTTGCCCAGTATTGTTAATGGTATTGAATTTGAACGGTTTGCATCCTTGTGGAATTGCGCTAACATCCTCCTAACGTTCTGCTCTAGACAGCGCTCTTGGTCTGAAGTTACATAAATTCCCAGGTAGTGAAAGCCCTCCGTGTCTGTTTGCATCCGTCCTGGGAGGGCAGACGTATCCAGCTCCCTACCCATGGGGTAAAGGACCTATTTGTCCCAGTTAATATTATATCCGGAGTGGGCGCCATAAATGTCAAAGACCTGGAACACCCTGGGAAGTGACTCTTCTGACCAGGTAATGTGTAACAGAATGTCATCCGCATAAAGCGAAATCTTTTCGGCCCCAGAGAAATTCTCAGTAGTTTGAAAGCCCATAATGTCGGGATGATCATGAACCAAGCATGCCAGTGGTTTCAGGATCAGGGCAAACAAGATGGGGGACAGAGGGCATCCTTATTGAGTCCTCGTTTCACTAGGAAATTCCGAGGAGAAGACGCCCTTGACTCGCACCACTGTCATGGTATAGCAGTGCTTTCCCGGCCTGGAATTTAGGGCAGAATGGGTATCTCTTCAGAGCTTGCATCAGAAATAGCCAGTGAACTGCATCAAAGGCCTTTTCAGCATCTAATAAGAGAAATATGTGAGGTTCTAGTCTGGGGTGGACCTCTGCAAGCCCACTGTGGAGTCTACGGAGGTTGTATCTAGTAGATCTCCTCGGTATAAACCCCAACTAGTCTTTATGAATCAGGGGGGATAGGATTCCAGTGAGTCTCGTAGCCAACACTGTGGCCAGGATCTTAGTTTCAACATTAAATATTGAAATAGGACGCTACAAACCGCAACTCGTTGCAGGCTTCCCCTGCTTATGAATTACCACTATTTTGGCCCATCGTAAGTCCGGCGGTAGTATTCCCACATCGCGGGCCTCTAAGTACATATTGAGGAGGTGGAGACCGAGGACCCCAGCGTTCTTCTTAAAGAATTCAACCGGGAGGCCGTTGGGACCCGGAGTCTTCCCTGAGTACAGTTTCTCTATAGCTGCCTGTATCTCGGAGAGTTTTATTTCTTCCTCAAGGGTCAGGCGGTCTTCTACCGCGAGAGTCGGCAAGTTCACTGCGTTAAAATTAGTCTGCAATGCACTGGGTCCCCGCCAGAGGTCTCATCTTATAAAAGGCCTTATAGTATCTCCCATATTCCTTGGCTATGATCTTATCATTGGTGTAGGATTCTCCGGCACTAGCGACAATTCTACTAACCCATTGGGCCTCATCTCCCCGCTGACTAAACCATGCCAGGAGCTTACCCACTTTGACTCCTTTGTCATAAAGGCAGTGTTGCGTGGCCAAAATTTGGGTTCTGGCGTCATTCTGTGCCAGTGGCCGTTCTTAGTTAGTGGAGCGATTTGTCTGGTTAATTCTGATAACGAACGAGACTCCTCCATGCTAACTAGTTAGGCGACCCCCAGCGACAGTTTTGAAAGGAGGAGTCCGTTTGAATACAAGAATTATTATTGTATTTTTTAAAAAGCACACTTGATAAATGTTTGTGGAGGTGTCGTAACCTCGTGTGCATAGAGGACTACCTTGCAGTGTATTACCCAGATTAAGTGTGTGAACACTGATTATCACAAAAATGAGTGGGTACTGGCAACTAAGACTCGGTTTATTTTGATTTTGTTTTTGATAAACGTTTGTGATGTAAATGTTTATATATATGTATTTGTATGTTCTTCATGTAAAAAACAAAACAATGATTGATTTTTTCAAAGACTGTCTCTGTGGTGTGTATAGTGGTTGAATGAGTTCTTCATAAATTGTAATAGGACTTTGTACTATTGCTAGGGTAATTTGATGTCCCCTATGACCAAGTAATAAGAGATATTGGTTCCTCCTTGCCATTTTTTCTGCATAACATGTAGTGGACAGTATTCGGCACACAGGGTCACGATCTTGCGAAGGGCCGAAGGGTCTGTCAACGCACCCTGTGTACCCACCGCACACGTCAATCTAGGCTCTAATTCCTCCATCCACCCATTGTCCCTCTTCTTTTTGTGAGCAATGATATTTTGTGCTCGGTCCCGTAGCACTGTGAAGGAAGCTGGCTCTCTATATAGCGCACTAAAACGAAGTACACTATGCAGACAGTCCAGTGGGTCCCCAATTGGTTTACAGAGGCTAAAGTAGATAATACTAACACTTAATACTAACACTCTCTTTTGTGGTAGTGTGGGCGAGCAAGTAGGCTTATAAGAGGGTAGTGCTAAGCATTTGTTGTGCTCACAGAGGCAATAAATGAGAAACACTCAAGAATAAATCCAAAACCTGATTAGAAAAATAACTTCTTTTTATATATGTTTTAAAATCAAGAACTTCATTCAAAGGTAAGTACTTTTTTCCTTATCAATTTTTACAGTTAAGTAAATATTTTACAGTTGTGCGCCTTTACGCACAATGCAATCCTATGGGAGGAAAAGTCATAAATGCAATAAAGGTAAGTACAGTTGGTTTGAGGGTTCACCTTCTGGGTTTGGAGTCGTAGAGGGCCAAGGTCCAAAGTACTACCAGCAGTTCTACAGGAACTGTCCAGATTTCGCTGGGAGTAGGGTGTTGGTGAGTTTGTAGCTGGGCATGCTAAGTGGAAGGGGGGCCACCTGGAAACAGGCTGCACAGGGGGACTTGGGGACAAGTCAGAGAGCAACCAAACAGGGGCCTGGGTCACAAGGGGTCTTAGAGCAAGGGGGCACAGCCGGTTCTTTGGTTCCCGGGCTGGCCGGCTCGGATGCTGAGTGGCTAAGGTGGCTGGGCTTATGGGCAAAGAGGCTCCTTGCAGTTAGAGAAAACAGCTGGGAGGCACAAAATCAGGACAGCTGGGCCACTCATGAGGTGGGTCTCAGTGATTCTGATGTCCCTCAATGGCTGCCTGGTCATGGTGCAGTGAGAATCCTAACTGGACTCTCATTGTTGGTGTTTGGTGCAGGGCGTACAGTAGCCTGGGGATTGGTGCTGCATGGCTCCAGTTGATCCGGCTGTCTTCACACTTGATGGGGAGACAGATCTGACCTTCTAGAGCACGAGCACCTTTTCCTTGTCATCTGCAGCGTCGGTCAGGCCAGTGAGCTGCAAGGCGGTGGACCGGACTCTGCTTGTCGGTGCCTGCGGACTGCAAGGCAGTATCTCCTCTTCTCCAAGGGAGACTGTAGGTGATTTTTGAAGTGCTGGCAGACTACCCAAGGCTTTGGTAGTTCTCCAGCTTGAAGGATGTCACTCTGTCGCAATTGTCGAGAGAGGTGTGAGCAGGCATGGTTTCACCCCAAACGTTCTCAACTCTTCTGCAGCTCTCGCCAGGCAGAGACTCTTCTTCATCCGTCTTCTCCTGTTCCATTAATTCTGAGTTCTTGGGTTCAGGGGTGCCACCTACATACTCAAGTTAGGGGCCTTACAGGGGAGGGACAGGTAGTAGCCAATGGGCTACCTACCTTTAGGGTGCCTACACTCTCTATATGACCACTTCCTGTGGGAAGTGGGCATAATCCTGACCCTAGAAAACGAATCCCGCCCAAATCAAGATGGGGGAATCTGAAAAGTGGGATCCACATCAGCTGGTCCATTTTAGGGGTGGTGGAGGCTGAAGGTGGGCACACCTCCTAATCTTACTAATTTTCCCGCCTGTCTTGCCGCCAAAAAGTGAGGTCAGGTAGGGTGGGTTGGCATCTCCACTATCTGGAGAGGCCTGGGTCGCATAACAAAGGCGGCAGGGCCTTTGAAGCTTCCCACTGTGGAAAGGCTCAGCCTGCAAGGAGGGGGTGTAAACACCTCTGCCCAGAACAGGCTTTGTTCCTGACCTTAAGGTGAAGGCTCTCACCTCAGGGGGGGTCACAAACTTGTCTATGGAGGCTGGCTGGCCGAGACCAGTCAGTGAACACACTAGTAGTCTGTAGGTTTTCAGGGGGCACCTCTAAGGTGCCCTCCTGGTGAATTTTTTAATAAATCCACAACTGGCATCAGTGTGGGTCTATTAAGATAAGATGTTTGGTACTCGGTATGGCTTCGCTGTGAACTTGTGGTACCTAAGGGTGAACCTAGATTTCACAGGGACACATCCACTCACATACATATGCCCACACATGGGTATATTGCACCCTGCTCTAGGGCTGTAAGGCCTGCTGTAGGAGTGACTTACCTAGACCACATGCAGTGCTGGGTAGGCATGGCACACTGGGACGTGCCATGCCTACCCAGGCTAGTGTCAACTCTAAAATGTGCCTGCTGTGCAGTTATACTGTTGTAACTGAAAAACACCTGTTGTTTTTCTGCCTAGCCTACACTAAACTAAAGATTTCGTTGGATTACCCCCATGTGCCGATCATTAGGGTTAACTAATCGGGTACATGTTTTACGAATCTGTAAAAGCGATTCCAGCTTGCTGGTGGCAACTGTATTATATACATTTTTGCACTCGGCGTGGCTGACTCGATTGCGTAGTCTGGCTTCCCCGCACAGAAGGCACCCTCCTTGCAGTTCTAGGATTGATATATTTGTGCAGATAGGTCTTAAAATGATCTGAAGTTGTGATTAATTTTATTTGGATTTTCTACATTGTATGTATTGGTTGTTTATCTATGAATTGATTATTGTTATTTCGGACGTTTATTTGTTGATCTGTATTTTCCACTGACTTTTACTGTACTTTTATCTTGTTTTTACGCTTGTGTATTGATGAATTTTTATATTCGATCTGGCAAATAAATTAAATGACATAAGATATTGATAAATGTTTTTGTAAACTGTGATCATGTTGATTCTATGAACAGGTGTTAGAAATAAACTATTTTGAAGATTAAGAATATATTGAAGCACTGGATTTCAGTAGGTAAGTGCCATTTAGAAATTAGAATTGTCTTCACTCGGGTGTCATTCTTTCATTAACTTTTATTTCATCAAACTTTATACATCTTTTTATATAAATTATTACTTCTCCCAGATTTGATAATCAACTTATTTTCGAGACTTTTTAGATAAATAAATACATCCTACTCTGAGCAATATCTGTGCTGGTCACTGAAAATCACAAGTAGATGCCAATTATTTTGAGGGGCAATCTGTCTATCAGAGATGTTTACAAGTAATGTGACTTGAGTAGCATAGTCTTAACAGGTGGGCCAATCAAAACAGAAATGTTCATTTTGTTTTCCTCTGCATCATCTGGGTCTTCTCACCTAGGCAGACAAAAACAAGCTCACGTTGTAGCAAGGACCTTATAACTGAAGAAGACGGAGGCTCCGTATCAGGTAAGATGCAGGTTTATTACGTTGCTTAGCAGCAGAGACCCCACCCACATCAATGCCAAATCCAACAAAAGAATACATTCCATCTCAGCAACCACCCCACATTCCAAGTTTCTTGCATCATTACCTGGATGCCAACACCCTGCATCATAGCTTAGATACAGAACACCACACACGTCCTATTTGATCATAATAGATATACTTACTTACCTTAGCTACCATGCTCAGACACACGTTATATGCCCTTATCCACCATTCTCCTGATGCCAGCAAATCAAAATACTCAAAGAACTTCCCCACATCTTTTTTTCTGCTGTATTCTCTGGGAGTCCTTGCATAAGTGGCATGAGACAAGGATGTCTCTTCTTTTGTCATGTTATAGCTTGGACCAGTCTAATGTCCAGTCCCTTTACACCCCAAGTCTTATACACACTCACCATCAAGCAACATGGGACCAAACATACATACACCTTGAGAAACACTTTCTCATCTCATTCTTGCGTCCTTCTGCAGCTTGTCCCAAGATATAATTGGAATGGACAGACCATTTTGCCATCCAGTTTACCTACCACCAAAAGATTAATATCTACCAGTTTCAGCCAATACAAGGGAAACAGCAGTTTTGTTCACCAAATATATCCACTTTGGCTCCGTCAATAAAAACAAATATAGCGCCCTATGTACTACCATCTGGACTATGGGAACACACTTTACAAAGGAATCACCTCGCACTACCTCAGAAGATTACAAGCAATACAGAACTCAGTGGCCAGACACATCCTAGACCTCCCTAAACAGAGCCACATCACCCCTCACCTCAAGAAGCTCCACTGGCTCGCCATTCTGAAGAGATGCCAGTTCAAGATGTTGACCCACACCTTCAAAGCCCTCCACAATCAGGGACCAACGTACATAAACCACCAACGAAACTTCCACCTTCCTTCCAGACACCTGCACTCTGCTTCTCTCTGCCTTGCCCACACCCCCACATCCGCCGCATCAACAGTGGAGGACGCTCCTTCTCCTACCTCACTATGAGGTCCTGGAACGACCTTCCACTCCACCTACGGATCTCATCCTCTCTGCTGGAATTCAGAAAAGGACTCAAGACCTGGCTGTTCAACAGAGCCCCATTGCAGCAGTGCCCTCAGTGCATGGATACCCTCACGGGTGATTAGCCGCGCTATACAAATAGAGATAGATTGATCCAACATACACAACATTAGCACAGTGCTTGACTCTCTCAATCCAACCTTTTTAGCCATTGTGGACATCTGTGCTTCAATAAATCTGCAAACCAAAGGAAGTTAACATTTCTGTTAAACACCCCACCTGCAGGCAAAACAAGAAAGAGGGCAAAACTGTATACCCCATGATGATCCAAACATCAGTCTATGAGTTCTCAAAATACACACATTTTCGTCTCCAATACACATTTGTTAGTTTTGGTCAGTGCTTTAAATGGGCAGGTACTGTCCGGTACTGAGTATCTGCACTTCAGTTTGAAAGGGAGAGTACCAACACTTCTCAGCACTGCTGCAATACATTTAATGGGAGAGTACTGGTACTCCTGAGAAGCGAGCAGGTACTCTAAAGAGTGAGTACCTGCACTTTTATATTTCCACTTAAAGCACTGGTTTTGGTATACATATATTATTGAATTACGGCTAACCAAAGCTTCATTTAGTAGGCTGAGCTGCACACAGGAGAGCTACTTACAGGTAGTTGGAGAGCTACCAGTCGCTCACAAGCTGCTACTCATTGGAGAAGCCTGTCTAGTCTGTAAGACTGAAGATGCAAAAAGACATTCTCCAAAGCAGAGCAATACAGCTTAAAAGAATTGACGTGAATCTGCATAGTATGCAAAATGGAAATTCACCAATTGAAGAAATGCCACCCATACAGAATAAACATTGCCTCTGTGGGGAGATTATAGACAAACTGGAGGCACTCCAAGGCATGCTGCAAGCCATGTTTGGCAAAGAAACCCCCTGCAGTAAGCAGACAAGTTAGCACACTCCAGAAGATAAGTGATCAAGAATCCAGCAATAGGGAGCCATGTCCAGAAATACAGCTATCTGCTAAACTGAACAAATCTGAACCCACAAATGGAGAAGAGAAGGAAAAGGAGGTCAATACGAAGATCCCCTTACCAATGAGAAATCCACTCGCCAGATATTAACTTCTACTACCATGTGGGAGTATACAGTTGACTGAAAGTTCTCTCAGGGAATAAAATGGGTAAAAAATACAAAGATAGAAAATCACTCTGAAATGTCATAATTTGTTATCAATCATTCTCAGAAAGAAGTATCAAAAGAAGACGACAACCCTTTTTTATTTATTACACCCCCCCTCTTCAATACAAACTACATGGGGAAGAATTCTGGACCTGTGGAGATATGTGTTTACCCCTCTACTCCACCAACCACCCCCGGGGTAATGGAAGGTATCGATACAATTAATCATTAGGCACAGATTCTGTTAGCAAATAAAAAACATTCAATACAAGGGAAAACTGCAGTAAGGCCCCTCTCCCTCAGTTGACACAGAATCAAACAAATCTGATAATGAAGCTAGAAGGGTCTCATTGTTTACAAAGAAGAAAGATGATGTATCAACTAATGCTCAGTCTGGACAACGTATCATAGATACACTAGTCAGAGCCACATCATCTTTCCATGCTGGACTCAGGCCAAGTGGATCTTAAGAGTGTGATTTATCTAAGCAGAAAAGTCTAATTATGGGAAATGAAGGGGCATATTTACAAGCCCCTATCGCCACCAGAACGTTGTGGTGGCGATACGGCCATCGCCTGATTTACAAGGCAGCGTTAAGCCACTTAATGTGGCTTAACGCTGCCTTGTAAATAAGGCACCCTTTCACGCATTACTTAGGGTGAAAGGGGTGGGCAATGGGTGTTGCGGTGGGCCATTGATTTTGACACTACCCCATATTTACAAGAGGGGCATAAATATGGGCAGTGCTAAAATTAAGACCAGAGAAAACCTGGTCTTAACAGGGCGCAACTAGGAGAAGTGCTTTATTTCTCTTCGTTTTTGCTGTTTTTATGTGTGTTGTAGTTGTGCAGCACACATAGAATTAGCAAAACGCCATGCGTGATTGTTTATGTACAGGAAGGAGTCCCTTTCTGAACATAAACAATTTTCAAAAGACGAGTTGCAACTTCTATGTGTGCTGCACAAAACTTGGTAAACCTGGAGTAACGCAAGCTGCTGCCTTGCTTTACTCAGCCCTAGGAAGGCATTCCATGGGTGGAGTGTGGGTGTTCCCACACATGCACCGATGGTACCAAGACAGGTAAACCTGGAAATGCTACGCCTTCTCAGGAAAGTCGCAACGAGGAGACATATTTTTATTTGTCCTCGTTGTTTCCTCTTTCTAAGTGTGCTACATTCTGCAGCACACTTCAAAAGAGGAAAATGCCACAGAGGATTGTTTTTGTACAGGACAGGAAGGTGTCCCTTCCTGCACAAAAACATTCCTGCATGCAACGCAGGCCCCCTTTCACCACGGTGCAAAGTTCCCTGCATTGGCGCAAGGCAGCACAATATGAGCCAGCACAAGGAGAGGATAGGAATGCCCCATATAATGTTGAATATGTGCATTCCTACTCTCTCCCTATCACGCAGCACAACAAGGTGTCTTTCTGCATTGCATTGAGCAAAAGCATTATAAATCTGGCACTAAGTGAGAAGTCATGAAATGCTCAATTCTATTATTGCCTGAAGGGGGGAGATTGTTGCAGAGCCTTCAGCATCTCTGACGTCCGACAGTAAAAGAAAGTAGAGGACTGGATGTGGAGAGCAAGGACTCCTGCATCATCAAACACTTGTCCTAGGCAAAAACAAAAAGTAAGTTTATTAGTCCCAGCAACTTGTCTAGTTTACACTCAGAGGGCCTCATTTATGAGGTTTTGGTGCAGGGTAGCGATGCAAGGAATCTTGCTGTGCTGCCCTCCATCAAAACAAAAGGGCAGTATTGCGACATATCTATAAGATACGGCACATTCCTGCCCTTTTCCCCTGTGCTAGCGCACAATGGGCTACCATGCACCAACGCAGGCAACCTTGCACCATGGTGCAATGGTGCCATGCGTTGCAGGGCTGATTGTTTTTCTGCAGGAAGGAACACCTTCCTGCACAAAATCAATCAATTCAGGCGATTTCCTCTTTCTATGTGTGCTGCACTGCAGCACACATAGAAAAAGGAAAAAAATGAGGAGAAATGAAAACATTTCTCCTCATTGCACCTCCCTAATGCCACCCCTGGGGTGGCGTTAGATTCTGACGCATTCCTAGGTTTCCGATTTCAGGTAAATCTGGGAATGCTTCAGATTCCATGGGTGTTGCATGGGAACACCCACAGCAAACCCAAGGAACGCCCCTTTCATGCAATGTTCTGCGTGAAAGTGGCACATATTTACAAGGCCATGAAAAGGCACGTAAAGTAGCTTTACCTGGCTTTGTAAATATGCTGCGCCACATTGCACCACCGGAACATCAAAAAAGTGAAGTTCCGGCGGCGCAAAAGTGCCGCAAGGGGCCTCATAAATGAGGTCCAGAATGTTTATTCTCATGGACTATAGCTGGAACTAGTAAAATGGGCCAAAAAGATGAAATTAAAATGTTCTTACAAACCTATGATACCATAAAAGTTGGTCCAAAGAAAAAGGCAGCCCTATCCAGTTTATTTTATGGAAGAAACTGGCTACAAGATTATCAGAGAAAGGATGCTACAAGATTATCAGAGAATGGATGCTACAAGATTATCAGAGAAAGAATGCTACAAGATTATCAGAGAAAGAATGCTACAAGATTATCAGAGAAAGGATGCTACAAGATTATCAGAGAAAGGATGCTACAAGATTATCAGAGAATGGATGCTACAAGATTATCAGAGAAAGAATGCTACAAGATTATCAGAGAAAGAATGCTACAAGATTATCAGAGAAAGAATGCTACAAGATTATCAGAGAAAGGATGCTACAAGATTATCAGAGAATGGATGCTACAAGATTATCAGAGAAAGAATGCTACAAGATTATCAGAGAAAGAATGCTACAAGATTATCAGAGAAAGGATGCTACAAGATTATCAGAGAAAGAATGCTACAAGATTATCAGAGAAAGGATGCTACAAGATTATCAGAGAATGGATGCTACAAGATTATCAGAGAAAGGATGCTACAAGATTATCAGAGAAAGGATGCTACAAGATTATCAGAGAAAGGATGCTACAAGATTATCAGAGAAAGAATGCTACAAGATTATCAGAGAAAGAATGCTACAAGATTATCAGAGAAAGGATGCTACAAGATTATCAGAGAAAGAATGCTACAAGATTATCAGAGAAAGAATGCTACAAGATTATCAGAGAAAGAATGCTACAAGATTATCAGAGAAAGGATGCTACAAGATTATCAGAGAAAGGATGCTACAAGATTATCAGAGAAAGGATGCTACAAGATTATCAGAGAAAGGATGCTACAAGATTATCAGAGAAAGGATGCTAAAAGATTATCAGAGAATGGATGCTACAAGATTATCAGAGAATGGATGCTACAAGATTATCAGAGAAAGGATGCTACAAGATTATCAGAGAATGGATGCTAAAAGATTATCAGAGAAAGGATGCTACAAGATTATCAGAGAAAGGATGCTTGTGAGGTGGTCCAGCTACTTTCATTACTTTACGATGGGATTATTCTGCTACTCCAATTAATATTGACTCAGTTAATGTTATACTATTATAACTTTGTTTTATTATGTCCAAGAATGCGTTCATCATCAACTTTTTTAATGTTTATATTACTCCACATAACATAAGTTGTTGACTCAAAAAACCCATATAAAATGTATAGGCTTGCAAGTTTTTAGGAACTGGTGGTTTTAATAATGTTTACGAGCCCTCACCTACGCTTCTACAATTAATAAAGGATGTTGATAAATTATGGGGTATCCCTTATATGATCACACGTTTTCAAAAAAGGAAACGGGGACTATTTATGTTTTTGGGGCCAGCTAACTTCCTGTACACTAAGGTGTTTGAATGCAAGAATTCAACCTAATATCCCTGCCAGAATTACTTATTTCTTTGGTTCCCAGGGTAACATTTTGGCGACCCTGACTGTATTAAAACAGATCACCACCATCAAAATAATGGCCAAATTGGATAGTGACTATAGATGTTCGGCTAAGGACATAGTAGAAGAATAAGAGAAATGGAAAACATTAGGAGGTATTGTGCAAATTTCACAACTAAGCAATGCTGCACCCAACCAGGGTTTTTGTATTTAATCTGGAGTGACTTGCTTACTGATTAGCTGACATTTCTAAATAGGTCGGGCTCTTACATCAGAAATGTTGAGACAAGGCCTTCTAAAAAAAAAAAAACTGCCAGAGGATAAATAACTAGGCGGGACATGAGCAAAGGGATTTGAAATGCACTAGTAACAACTTGAATAAACAACCATTGGCAAAGCCAATAGGTTTGGTGTTGGCTGCCCGCCTTTTGAAAGTCTAGTTTTGTCATAGTTTTTGAAAAACTTTATTTGTTCATGAAGTAGCCTTGCCATCATCAATCTAACAAAAACATTGGCTAAAGGCAAAAATGTTGTTTTGGTCTCTAAAAAGCACACATTGCCATAGTTCTCCCTGGCACTGATGGGAACTACTTTGTGTCTTGATGTGCTCCTTGTGAAAGTGCAGCAGAATGTAACTTATAGTGAAATCCGCCAAAGGCTGAAGTGGGCTGACACATTGACACTTTGATGCATGCTGGAGTTGATAGTCAAAATCACATACTAATGGACAAAGTCTGGCTGAAACCCCTATAGGTAATTATGTTATACATATAATTTTAGTAAAATCAAAAGGTCTGGGGTAACACAGGGCCATTTGGTCTGGCAATGGTAGCCAGTCTCTTGCCTTTGGGAAAGAAGGCAAGAAAGAAGGTGAGAATGAAAGAAAGAATGAAAGAAAGAAAGAAAGAAAGAAAGAAAGAAAGAAAAAGAAAGAAAGAGAGAAAAAGAGAAAGAGGAATGCAAAAAAGAGAGGAAGGCAAGAATTAGAAAGAAAGGAGGAGGCAAGACAGAAAGAGAAAGGTGAGAAAGAAAAAGGAAAAAATTAAAGAGGAATAAAAGAAAAGAAAGAAAAGGAAAGAATGGCAAAGGAAGACAAGGGAAAAAGAGGAAGGCAAGAAAGAAGTAAAAAAGAAAGAAATCAAGAAAGAAAGAGGAAGACAAGAAAGAAAACATGGAAGAAAAATGAATTAAAGGAAAGAAGGAAAAAAGAGGAAAGAAGCAGAGGAGCAAAGAAAGATGAGTGAAAGAAAAAAGCAAAGAGAGTAAGAAAGAAAAAGCAAGGAACGAAAGAATAAAACAAAAAGAGAGGAAAGAAGGAAAACAGGAAGCAAAGAAGGAAAGGAAGTGGAGCAAGCGAAAGAAGGAAGAAGGAATGACAGACAAACGGGGTTGTAAAGGTAGAGCACCCTCATGAACTTACATTCAGAGTTCATGTGATGGTATGGTTTGAAAACGCAGTAGTCAAATAAACAAAGGCCATTTCAAAAGGAATATACAACAGTATTGGCAGGCAACAGGAACTAATAAAGCTGGAATGTGCTCTGTGCTCTCATCTGTTAGAAAGCCTCCTGCTATCACATCAGGCTCTACGCACAAAGGCAACACTAAAGTACTAGTAAACCAAAAACAAAAAACACCGGCACTGAAGGGAACTACCTTGTGTGCAGATGTGCTTCTTGTGAAAGATCTAAATGCAGTCACTCATGTGCAGTTAGCCAGCGCTGAAGTAGGCTGACCCATTGGGGAACCTCCAGCTTCACTTACCGGCACAGACGGGGAGAGAGCCGTGCGCAGCGGGTCCACGGACTCCACCTCCTAGGTTCCTCTGCCCCTTGCCCAGCAGCGCCCGGAGGTGCTCAAATTCCACGGCGGGATCCCGCAGCGCGGGAACCTCCAGCTTCACTTACCGGCACAGACTGGGGAGAGAGCCGTGCACAGCTCTGCTCCTTGCCCAGCAGCCATCAGCGCACGGAGGCGCTCAAATTCCATGGCGGGATCCCGCAGCGCGGGACGTGCGCGGGCAGGCCCGTCCTGTGCCCGTCATCGCCAGGAAGAGGCAGGGCAGGGCTACCCCCCTTGGCAGTATCTTTCGATACCCACCGTACCTGCAAGCCTGGGGTAAGACTTTTTATTCTTCCTGCAGAGACTCTGCGACATAGAAATAGAGCCAAGATTGCCAAACTCTCCCCAAAACAGTGTGTGCCTGAGATGATAATTACTATCTTTCCCGAACGACTGCACAGTGGACAACTGGACTAGTGCACACAGTTAATCGTAATTTGGGAATTGGCAAGGACAGAAGGGACCGTGTATGTTGCAAATCGGGTGAGAACAAGGTGTTCCGCCACTCGGTCTCTTGTTTCAACAGTGGTGTTTTTACCCAATTGCAAGTCAATCGCATTTGAGTAGGTAGGACAGGAACTTTGATCACCTGTGGTTAGACCGTAGGAGTACTAGAATGTTAGCAGGCAAAAAAATGGGAAAGAAGGCAGGTACTGGTAGAAATAAAAGCACTAGTGCTCCCCCTCTTCCCCCAACATCAATAGATAAAATGTTACAGAGGGCTATTGGGGTGGTGGACACCGAAATTGAACTCACGGAAAGGCGGTTGTCACTCACCCCGGATATTTTTATCTCACCGTTGGTCTCGGCCACGCCGACAAATATGACCCAATCCCAACCAGTTGAAGGCACTATGTCACCCCCCCGGGAAGTTCTAACAAAAAAAGCACCTCGTAAGGGCACAACCACAAATAATATCACTAAGAATGGTAAACGTAAATCAACAACCGAGGTTGGTCCTAAAAAAAAGAAATTTTGTGAGGGCACCTCAGCCGATCAAGGGGGGGGTGTTGAGCAAGAACAAAACCAGGGTAGTCCCCAATCCGGCAGTGCAGACACAACCTACCCTCCGTGGGCACTGAAACTGATGGCAGATCTGCATAACAAACTGAGAGCTACCATCAAAGAAGAACTGGCTCCCCTAAATAGCCGGCTAGACAATTTGGAGAAAGCATTGGCAGCAGGGGATGTAGTGACACTAGTTCATCAAAATCACTCCACCGGTAAGCCAAGAGAAGGGATTGTTAAAGGCTGTCAGGTGGATACTTTAAGCATATTACATTCACGTGGGGTGGGGGTGCGCATTCCCGAGGGTCCCGCCACTGGCCTCGAGGCAGGGGAACCGAGTACCAACAGGGAGAGGAGAAACGTGGCCCCTGGCCTCGAGCCTAGCGCTGAGATCATAGCTCCTAATGACAGGTGCTGCGACAATCCCAACCCCCATGTTCAGGATGCCACAAGCAATAAGGGTAGGCAACCAGCGAAAGATCATACGGTAGAGAGGAATGTGAGCACAAACACACACTTGCCCAACATAAACCTTCCCCCGGCCTGCTCACCTTATGTAGCCATCATGACCGGAACCCCTCCAATTACACCTAACACAAAGGAAACCCAACTCGAGCTTAGAAATAAATGTCTATTCTGGCTTGCAAGATATAAACACTTTGAGCACGCCAGAGCAGGTGAGATTTTAATGGTTCGAAGAGTAGGGTGGGTGGGAACTCGTCAAAAAACAGATCCAGGGGAGTGTGTAATCATCAACTTTAAAAATCCCAATACCGTTAGAAATCTTCTAAACTCTACTACCCACTGTCATAATGTTCCAACAGGAATTAGTCTTTGACCCTTGAATTTCTTTTACCCCCAAAACCAAATGCCTAAAAGAGGTGGTGTTTTCCCCCAACCCCAATCATTGGTATAGGGCCCCTAAGCGAGGGTAGCTGGGACACACACATCAGGCGCCCCCAATTTAACATCCCGGTGAGCAATAGATACGAAAGCCTGGAGGGGGTAGATTGACTGGGGAGTGGTTTACCCAAAGGAGAGAACCCAGCAATGCAGTGGCAGGACCAAAAGGGAGAAGAAGGGTGTAGCGGGAGGCGACCATCCAGGGGTAGTAGTCCAGTCACCGCCCAGTGGACTAGCCCACGCAGAGATAGGATACAATGGAGAAGGGTCTCTGATGCCACACCCCCTACCCCACCGGGTGGCACAAACAGGGAGGATGTATCAGGAGGTGTACTCAGCAGTTTTTGCAGGGCCATCTCAGGTGATCCTCCTTCTTCCCATGTCACTGCTCCTGAGGCACTGAGAGGGATAAGAGCACAGGGCGGTGGACTGCGGATCTTATCCTGGAATCTGGCAGGACTTAAAAACAAACTGCCCTGCCCAGAATGGGGGCAATTTGTGGATGAACAGGACATTTGTATATTCCAAGAGACTTGGGCGAGGGAAGCCGTTCAGCGGGTTGGCTTTGCATCTTTTAACATCTTGGCAACTATGGGGGGGAGAGGGAGACCCTCGGGTGGCCTAGCTATCTGGGTAGGCACACATCTTGGCTGTAGAGCCGAGCAGATGACATCACCCTCAAATGACATTCAATGTGTCCTGCTGGTGTTTCCCACAAAGATAAAAATTGCCCTAATCAACGTGTACTCTAGACCTGTGAGCAATAGACAAGAATCCGTTGTTATAGACCTATTGGCGCGCTTTATATCAACTTTGGACCCAGCGACGTGGCTGATTGTTGGGGGTGACTTTAACTGTCAATTCGAGCCCCTCACTGATCCTCATCACTCGGCACCCTCGGAAGAAGATCTACTGTGGTCGATTCCCGACCCGCAGATAAATCCGATCAAGGTATGGTCCCCACTGGCTGTGCAACTCCACTCACTTACTCTGGCTCACTCACTCAGGGCATGTAATGGGAGGACTAAATCGGACCACTCGGGCCAGCCCACATTTAACAGACTAGGGCAGGCCTCTTTACTCGATTACATCATGGTGGAAACAAGACTCTGGGGAAAGGTCTCTGACTTCTATGTCCAGCAAAGGCAGGACAGCGACCACAATGCCCTGATAGTGATCCTAAATACGGGGGAGCTCGGCTTGTCGAATTCTCCATCCCTTCCCACAAACGAGCCTAGTGCACTAACGCTGTCCAACAACAGAAGGAAAGTAAGATGGAGCTACTTTCAACACTCTCCCACAAAGTTGCCAAAAGTCTATCAAATAGCAATGCCAATGATAACCAAAAATGTGGGGGGTAGTACAGGAAACTCCAGTACAGGAACGAGATATGGCAGGTAAAATCCACACTGAGCTAATTACAAAATTGACTGATGTATTCTATCCGGTGTCGCAGTTGAGAGAATACAAACGTCCCACATGCTCCTGGTTTAATGATAAGTGCCGTAAAGCCAAACGGGACCTACTGGATGCGGTGAAGGCGAAGGACAGGCCACAAATCATTCTCGCCAGGGCTAGGTATAAACGGACCATACAGCAGGCAACGAAAACCTGGGAAGAAGATAGGTGGGATGCCCTCAGGCTAGCCCTGAGTGATAAAGATCTGAAAACTTTCTGGGCTATAGTGAGCTCCGGAGATAGGGAAGGGAGTTCGGCCATAGAGCCCAATATAGCGCCTGAGGCTTGGGAGTCGCATTACGGGTCTCTGTATGACACTGAGGAGGGCATAAGTGATAACCCTAGCTCACCCATCTTACCCCTGGAGTTCCATCAGGAGGGGGGATGGGAGATCACTATAGCTGAAGTAGGGAATGCCATCAGCAATCTGCATCGCAGTAAAGCGCCAGGGTTAGACAAACTTCCGGGGGACCTTTTCCGGGAGGAACCCAAAATTTGGGCACCATATCTGTGCGCCCTTTTTAATGCAATCTTGAAGGGCATGGATCCCCCGGATACCTGGCGTGGGGCAGAGATAGTCCCCATATTCAAAAAAGGTTGCCCTCTTCTACCCTCAAATTATAGACCTATCAGTCTAATTGACATCACTCAAAAACTGATGGGTCGGGTCCTTCTGAACAGTCTACAGGGTTGGATGGAGGAGCAGGAGATATTAAGTCCCTTCCAGGCTGGCTTCAGAACAAATATGTCAACCGTAGACCAGATATTTAGATTACAGCTACTCTTCTGGAAAACGGTGACTATAGAGGGTGGCAGCCTCTACTTAATATTTGTTGATCTGAAGTCGGCCTTCGACCTTGTACCCAGGGGGAAACTCTGGAAAGTCCTCAGTGATCTTTGGATTCCACCCTATCTCCTCAATGTGATAGTAAGGCTCCACACAGAAAACTATGCAGATGCATCCTCCTCAACACCCGCTCCGCCCGCAAACACGCCATCGAACTCTGGGACCTTCTCGACTCAACCTCCCAATCAATCAATCACGGCATTTATAGAGCGCGCTACTCACCCGGGAGGGTTTCAAGGCGCTGGGGGAGGGGGTAAGTTACTGCTCGAACAGCCAGGTCTTGAGCTGCTTCCTGAAGGAGAGATGGTCCTGGGTTCGCCGAAGGTGAGTGGGGAGGGAGTTCCAGGTCTTGGCTGCCAGGTAGGAGAAGGATCTTCCTCCGGCGGTGGCTCTGCGGATGCGTGGTACGGTGGCGAGGGCGTGGCTGGTTGATCGTAGCTGGCGGGTGGGCGTGTAGAAGGTCATGCGGTCGTTGAGGTACTTGGGGCCCAGGTCGTGGAGGGCCTTGTGTGCGTGGGTGAGGAGTCTGAACGTGATTCTCTTGCTGACGGGGAGCCAGTGCAGGTCTTTCAGGTGTCCGGTGATGTGGCTGTGTCGGGGGATGTCCAGGATGAGTCGTGCGGAGGCGTTCTGGATGCGCTGGAGTCTTTTTGAAGTTTGGCTGTGGTTCCGGCGTAGAGGGTGTTCCCATAGTCCAGTCGGCTGGTGACGAGTGCCTGGGTGACGGTCTTCCTGGTTTCAGTGGGGATCCATCTGAAGATCTTGCGGAGCATGCGCAGGGTGTTGAAGCACGAAGATGAGACGGCGTTGACTTGTCTGGTCATCGACAGGGAGGAGTCCAGGATGAAGCCCAGGTTGCGTGCGTGGTCCGTTGGCTTGGGCGCGGTGCCCAGGGCCGGGGGCCACCAAGAGTCGTCCCAGGCGGAGGGTGATGAGCCCAGGATGAGGACTTCCGTCTTGTCTGAGTTCAGTTTAAGGTGGCTGTTCCTCATCCAGTCGGCGACGTCTCTCATCCCGTCATGTAGGTTGGCTCTGGCGGTGGTGGGGTCGTTGGTGAGGGAGAGGATCAGCTGGGTGTCGTCGGCGTAGGAGATGATGTTGAGGTTGTGTTGGCGTGCGATGGCTGCGAGGGGGCTCATGTAGACGTTGAAGAGGGTTGGACTGAGTGAAGATCCTTGTGGAACGCCGCAGATGACTTCGGTGGCCTCGGATCTGAACGGGGGAGGCGGACTCTCTGGGTTCTTCCGGCGAGGAACGAGATGATCCATTCCAGTGCTTTCTCTCGGATTCCGATGTTGCTGAGGCGCTTCACTAGGGTGCGGTGGCAGACGGTGTCGAACGCCGCGGAGAGGTCCAAGAGGATGAGGGCTGCTGTTTCCCCGTTGTCGGTTAGGGTTCTGATGTCGTCGGTGGCTGCGATAAGGGCGGTCTCGGTGCTGTGGTTGGCCCGAAACCCGGACTGCGAGGGGTCGAGGGATCCATTCGTCTCGAGGAAGGCGGCAAGCTGTCTGTTGACGGTCTTCTCGATGACTTTGGCCGGAAACGGAAGGAGCGAGATGGGACGGTAGTTCTTGAGGTCGGTGGGGTCCGCCGTTGGTTTCTTCAGGAGGGCGGTAAGCTCGGCGTGCTTCCAGCTCTCCGGGAAGGTGGCGGTGTGGAAGGAGGAGTTGATGATGTCCCGGAGATGGGGTGCGATGGTGGCGTCGGCTTTGTTGAAGACGTGGTGTGGGCAGGGGTCGGTTGGTGATCCGGAGTGGATGGAGTTCATCGTGCGGGTGGTGTCTTCGGTGCTGATCGGGGTCCAGTTGCAGAGGGTGGTGGTGGCGGGCGTTGGTTCGGCGGTAGGGTGCGTGGTCTGTGCGTCGAAGCTGTTATGTATGTCGGTGATCTTGCGGTGGAAGAACGCGGCGAGTGAGTTGCAGAGGTCTTGCGAGGGGGTGATGTCGTTGTTTCCGGCGCTGGGGTTGGAGAACTCTTTGACGATGCTGAAAAGTTCCTTGCTGTCGTGGGCGTTGTTGTCCAGTCGTTCTTTGAGTGCCGACTTCTTGGTGGCACGGATCAGCTGGTGGTGTTTGCGGGTGGCGTGCTTGAGGGCGGTCCTGTTGTCTGTGGTCTGGTCGAGTCGCCAGGCTTTCTCGAGAGTGCGGCAGTTCTTCTTGGATTCCTTGAGTTCGTTGGTGAACCAAGGGGTTTTCTTGCTTCCGGGTCTGCTGGGAGGGTTTTTTAGTGGTGCGAGGTCGTCGGCGCAGGCGGTCAGCCACTTGGCGAGGTTGCTGGCTGCTTCGTTTGGGTCCGTTGTGTTGGTGGGTGTGTTCTGGCTGAGGGAGGCGGTGAGCTGCTCGGCGGTGATCTTGCTCCAGCTCCGGCGGGGAGCCTGTTGCGGGTGGTGGTGGGTCGCAGTCTTTCTGAAGCTGAAGTGGACGCAGCTGTGGTCGGTCCAGTGGAGTCCGGTGGCGTGGCTGAAGGAGATGTGCTTGCTGGAAGAGAAGACGGGGTCAAGCGTGTGGCCGGCGTAGTGGGTGGGCGTGTTCACCAGTTGCTTGAGTCCGAGGTTGGCGAGGTTGTCCAGCAGGGCGGTGGTGTTTCTGTCGTTGTTGTTCTCCAGGTGGAAGTTGAGGTCCCCTAGGAGGATGTAGTCGGCGGAGGGCATAGCGTGCGGGCTGATGAAGTCTGCGATGTCTTCGCTGAATAGTGTGCATGGTCCCGGGGGTCTGTAGATGAGGGTGCCTCGGAGGGTGGTCTTGGGGTCAGTGTGTATCTGGAAGTGTAGGTGTTCGGCGGCGGTGAAGGTCTCGTCGGAGTTAGTCGAGATGCGGATGGTGTTCTTGTGTACGATGGCGATGCCTCCTCCCGTCTGGTTGACGCGGTCCTTCCGGGTGATCTTGTATCCGTCCGGGATGGCTATGGCGATGTCGGGCGCTGAGGAGGCGTTCATCCAGGTTTCGGTGAGGAAGGCGACGTCCGGTGCTGTTGCGTCGAGCAGGTCCCAGAGTTCCACGGCGTGCCTGTGGACGGAGCGGGTGTTCAACAGGATGCATTTCAGGTGGTTGCTGCTGGTGCTCGACTTGGCGGAGGTGGTGCACATCCGGGGGCAGGTGAATCGGCAGGCTTGGCAGGTGAAGGGTCCGTGGGTGCGTCTCGGTGAGGCTCGGTAGCAGGCAGGGTTCCGGCCGGCATTGAGTGCGGTGAGGGTGGCGGCGTCGTAGGTCCGTCGAGTAGTGTTGCATCGGTGGGATCCAGGGGTCCTGGCGCTGGGCGCGGGCCAGGCGCGGACGGGCGCAGACGGGCTTACCTTTGGCGCACCTTCGGCGCTCCGTCGGTGCTCCCGCTGCGCGCGGCCGCTGCGCGGTCGCTCAGGGGGCGTCATAAGTAAGGAGCCTGGAGGGAGGAGCAGCTGGGTGGCGGGAGCGGGGCGGCGAATGGAATCACGGGGGGGCGGGGCCGCAGGGAGGCAGTGGCGGGAAGTCCCAGGAGCAGCGGGCAGCGGGAAAGTCCCAGGAGCAGCGGGCAGCGGGAAAGTCCCAGGAGCAGCGGGAAAGTCCCAGGAGCAGCGGGCAGCGGGAAAGTCCCAGGAGCAGCGGGAAAGTCCCAGGAGCAGCGGGCAGCGGGAAAGTCCCAGGAGCAGCGGGCAGCGAGCGAAGGAATCTCCAGGCAGGAGGCGGCAAGGCAGGCAGGAGCGGCAGCAGTGAGTGGGGCGACCAAGCCCTGTGGAGGGCTGAGCGGTCGCATTCCTGACGGAGACCTGGCTGAATCCCGCTTCAGCCCCCGACATCGCCATTGCCATCCCGCATACAAGATACAAGATCACCCGCAGGGACCGCACGAACGGAGTCGGAGGAGGCATCGCCATCGTCCACAGGAACACCCTCAGAGTCTCAACCAACACCGACGACACCCTCAGCACCGCCGAACACATGCACTTCCAGATCCACACCGATCCCAACACCACCCTCAGAGGAACCCTCATCTACAGACCCCCCGGACCCCGACCACAGTTCAGCGATTCCATCGCTGACTTCGTCAGCACACACGCCATCGCCTCCACGGACTACATCCTCCTCGGGGACCTGAACTTCCACCTCGAGAACAACAAGGACACCAACTCCACCACCCTGATCGACAACCTCGCCACCCTCGGACTCAGACAGCTCGTGACTACACCCACCCACGCCGCCGGCCACACGCTAGACTCCATCTTTTCCGCAAGCCCACACGTCTCCTTCAACCACACCTCCGAACCCCACTGGACTGACCACCACTGCATCCACTTCACCTACAGGAAGCCCACCACGCACCACCGAACCGAACAAATGCCTCGCCGCTGCTGGAGCAGAGTCACGGAAGACCAGCTAACCACAACCCTCGCCCTGAGCCCACCCGCCGAACCCTCCGACCCCGACACCGCCGCCCGCAACCTCAGACAGTGGATCGACGACTGCGCCAACACCCTCGCCCCGCTCAAGAATCCGCCCAACAGCCACACCAGCAAGAAAGCCACCTGGTTCACCGAAGACCTCCAGGCCTCCAAACGAACATGCCGAAAACTGGAGAAGATCTGGCTCCACGAACGGACAGCGGACAGCTACGCCGCCCACAAGAGCGCCACCCGCAATCACCATCACCTCATCAGATCCGCCAAAAGGGCCTCACTCAAAGACCACCTAGACAACAACGCACACAACAGCAAAGAGCTCTTCAACATCGTGAAGGAACTCTCCAACCCCAGCTCCAACACCAACGACATCCAGCCGTCGCAAGACCTGTGCGACTCACTGGCCACCTCCTTCCACCGCAAAATCGCCGACATCCACGACAGCTTCAACACCACGACGGCCCCGGCAACCACCGAGACCACTGCCCCCACAACCACCAACCGCCTGCTCTCCTGGACCAACATCAACGACGAGGACACCAGCGAGATCATGAACACCATCCACTCCGGTTCACCGCTAGACCCGTGCCCTCACCACATCTTCAACAAAGCCAGTTCAGCCATCGCGCCCCATCTCCGGAAAATAATCAACATCTCCTTCGAGACAGCAACCTTCCCGGAAAGCTGGAAGCACGCCGAGATCACCGCCTTACTCAAGAAACCCAAGGCAGACCCCATGGACCTCAAGAACTTCCGACCCATCTCTCTGCTCCCGTTCCCCGCGAAGGTCACCGAGAAAATCGTCAACAAACAACTGACCCGCTACCTCGAGGAGAACAACATCCTGGACCCTTCCCAGTCCGGCTTCCGCAGCAACCACAGCACCGAAACCGCCCTCATCGCCGCCACCGATGACATCAGGACCCTGCTAGACAACGGAGAAACAGCAGCCCTAATCCTCCTGGACCTATCAGCCGCCTTCGACACGGTCTGCCACCACACACTACGAACACGCCTTCACGACGCCGGGATCCAAGAGAAGGCCCTGGACTGGACCACATCCTTCCTTTCCGGCAGAACACAAAGCGTCCGCCTCGCCCCTTCCGATCCAAGGCCACCAAGATCATCTGCGGCGTACCCCAAGGCTCCTCCCTCAGCCCAACGCTGTTCAACATCTACATGGCACCCCTCGCCCACATCGCCTGACAGCACAACCTCAACATCATCTCCCTACGCCGACGACACCCAGCTGATCCTCTCCCTCACCAAAGACCCTCACACCGCCAAAGCCCACCTCCACGAAGGAATGAAGGCCGTCGCCGAATGGATGAGGACCAGCCGCCTGAAGCTGAACTCGGACAAGACGGAGGTCCTCATCCTTGGTTCCAACACTTCAGCCTGGGACGACTCCTGGTGGCCAACATCACTGGGAACAGCCCCGCCACCCACCGACCACGTACGCAACCTAGGGGTCATCCTCGACCCCACCCTCTCCATGACTAAGCAGGTCAACGCCGTTTCCTCATCCTGCTTCAACATCCTCCGAATGCTCCGCAGGATCTTCAAGTGGATCCCCACCGAAACAAGAAAAACAGTCACCCAGGCCCTCGTCACCAGCAGGCTGGACTACGGAAACGCCCTCTACGCAGGAACGACGGCTAAGCTCCTGAGACGGCTGCAACGCATCCAGAACGCCTCTGCACGTCTTATCCTCGACATCCCCCGACGCAGCCACATCACACCCCACCTGAGAGACCTGCACTGGCTCCCTGTCAACAAGAGGATAACCTTCAAGCTCCTCACCCACGCACACAAAGCACTCCACAACTCCGGACCAGCCTACCTCAACAGACGACTCAGCTTCTACACCCCCACCCGCCAGCTCCGCTCGACCAGCCTCGCCCTCGCCACAGTCCCCCGCATCCGGAAAACGACCGCCGGCGGCAGATCCTTCTCCCACCTCGCCGCCAAGACCTGGAACACCCTCCCCACCAACCTCCGACAGACCCAAGACCTACTGGCCTTCAGAAGACTCCTCAAGACCTGGCTCTTCGATCAGTAGCAGCACCACCCCCCTCTTCCCCCAGCGCCTTGAGACCCTCGCGGGTATGTAGTGCGCTTTATAAGTGACATGATTGATTGATTGATTGATTGATTGATTGATTGAGTTAGGTGTGGAAAACACGGGGAACTTTCCTCACGCTTCCCCGTCAAAAAGGGGGTACGCCAGGGATGCGTTCTCGCCCCCACTCTATTCTGTCTTTTCATCAACGGGCTCATTGACCACCTCAAAAACATCCAGGATAATGATGTCCCCAAGCTAGGTTCGGGTAGGTACCCGCATTGATGTTCACGGACGATACCCTCTTACTGTCAAAATCGGCAACGGGTATTCAGCGCATCCTTGATGGTTTCGCGAATTTTTGCAATATGAGGGGTTTGGAGATGAACTTAACAAAGACCAAATATATGGTCTTCAACCCCCCTCGGACGACCCGCCCAAATCCCTCCCTAAATGGTACACTTCTGGAAAGGGTGAGGATTTTTGATTATTTGGGTGTTACACTATCAGAGCACTTCGAGTGGGGGCCTCAGTTGGCTAAAGCAAGCCTCAAGTTAACCCAGACTGTGGGTGGGATTATGAAAATGTACAGAACTTCAGCATTCAAGCCAGCAGCCCCGGTTGTGGAAATTTATAAAGCCCAAGCAAGGGGGGCCACATTATATGGGGCAGAATTGTGGGGGCATTGCTCCACCTCCAATCTGGTGAAGGTCGAGAACAACTTTATGAGGCAGCTTTTAGGCCTTCCTCGTAGTACCCCCCTAGTACCTCTTCGCATGGACCTGGGCATGAGGCCCATTGATGAAGAGATCGCCCTTAGACCTTTTACATTCTGGCGCCGGTTTTGGGTGACCCCGGAGTTGTCCTTCTACAAAGCCGAGCTTAAGGAGATTTTGTTAATTTCTGTCTCCAAGAAAATACCGTGGCTGTGCCACATAAGGGATCTCGCCTCAAGGCTAGGCAGGCTGGACCTCTGGAAAACCCCTGAGTCTTCATGCCTAATGTTATCTAGGTTGGAACTAGTCCAACTCTACAGGCATGCAAATATTCTGGCCATACAGGGAAGTCCCACTGGCGGTCGGTTGACAACAGAGTTCCTACAAGCAAAAGATGTATATAGAAAGGAACCCTTCCTGGATGTGATCCACCCCCCATTGGCCAGGAAACTGTATGTGCAGTTTAGACTAGGGAATCTTCCCCTATCCACACACACAAGCAAGTGGGCCAAAGAGAACACAGCTAAGTGTCCTGCCTGTAATTACAAACTTGAGTCCGAAATACATGTACTGTTTTTTTGCCCTGCATACCAATTGCCCCGCAAACGTTGGTTGATTCAAATTTGCAGAAACATAGGCTTTGTGAGCCATATAGAGGCGTACAGAGTTCTAAAATATGACACGCACCCCCCAATTGTGTTTGCTGTGTCACGTTTCTTAAACCATATGTGGCACATACGGCGGGGTTTGATTAAGAACCACACTGGGTAGACCCATGTGTAGGAACTGCAAAGGTCCCCCTCAGTGCAAACATGATTATGGTTCTCTGTCTCAGGTTATATTTTTCTGTACTCTCAAACCCCTGTAAATATTTTAACCCGTGTTTTTATCAAATGAGTGTTTTTATTTGATCTTATTAGTATATGAGGACACTTGCGTTTTAATTGTCACATCTTTGTAGAAGCTGGAGAATCCCGTTCATAGAAAGTTACTTTGATACATGGAATATATAATTGCAAGTGTTCACCCTTTTTATGTATTTTATTGCTGTTGTGATTCTCAATTATGCACTTTTATGGCCCTAGTAGCCGAAATAAAGTTATTATTGATTGATTGAAAATCAAAAAACACCAGCACTGAAGGGAACTACCTTGTGTGCAGATGTGCTTCTTGTGAAAGATCTAAATGCAGTCACTCATGTGAAGTTAGCCAGCGCTGAAGTAGGCTGACCCATTGCCCCATGCTGTATGCTCTAGTAGGCAGAAGCAAAATGTGAATGATACAAGAATAGAATAATGGATGAAGAGAGGTGACTGCAGACCCCTTTATGAAATTATATTATCATATAATTTTAGTAAAATCTAAAGGTCTTGGCTAGCGCCAGACTTAAAGAATGCATATGTTTCCAGGTAGCGTTGATCTCCCTATGTTGCTATTTGAGATAAAGAGCTTTCATTAAAAAAAAAAAAAAAAAGACAATGGAAGGCAAAACATGCTTTCCAGATAAAACGATGGGAAGATAAAAACACATTGGCCAAGATAAACATCTCCAAAAGTTCTGAGATTTAGTAACAAATTTGTATGAAAAGTCAGATAAACATGAACTTGATGTGGAGTGGTGTGAGTTTGTTAGTTCGCTATATTGCAACCAGTGCTTAATATGAGCTAATGTTTGCTGCTGCTCTTATTGCAGGCACATATTTGACAGTCCACTACATGGGGGAGCTGTTTGTCAATTTTTAAACATCAGTAAATGGTTTAACAATTTAACATGTTATGTGACCTGCATTTTTATAGCTTGTTATCATCAGTGAGGATATCCTGGTAATTTACTCGGTGTGTGAGGCTGGCCTCAGAAGGGATTACTCAAAGATCCAGGTTTTCAACTTCTTGCAGAATTTAAGAAGGGAAGGAGGAGGAGGCTCTGAGTTGTGGGAGGTCATCCCAGGCTTTAGAAGCAATGTACCAGTAGGCGTGACCACCTGATCTGCATTTGTATATGTATGGTGTGTGTGTCTGGAAAAGTGGTGCAATTGTACATGGCTGTTCAAGGAGACAAGGCCTATGTTGTGAAGTGATTTGTACGTGTGTTTGAGGAGGTTGAAGTGTGAAAGCTGTGTATCAAGAGCCAGTGGAGTTGCCTTAGGTGAGGTGTGATGTGGGACCAGCGTGGGAGATTGAGGACAAGTGTGGTTGCTGCTTTCTGCACGATGGCCTGGAGTGTTTTTGTGAGTTGGTTAGTTATTCCTGTATATAGGGCATTCCTGAAGTCTAGTGTGCTGGTGATGAGAGCTTGGGTGACCTTTGTCCTGGTGTTGTGCAGTAGCCACTTGAAGATTTTCTTGAGAATCTTCAGGGTGTGAAAACAGGATGATGCAACTGCGTTAATTTGAAGAGACCTGTTCAGTTTGCTATTTATAATGTTTCTGAAGTTTCTAGCTTGTGTGCTATGCTTGGGAGCGGGTCCCAGATTTGTCTGGCACCAGGTGGAGTCCCATGGCAAGGCATCCTTTCTGAAAATCACCACTTCAGCATTGCCCATGTTCAGTTTGACGCAGCTGGACTTCATCCAGGTTGCTACTTTGGTCATGCATGTGGTGTACTTGTTACTGGTGGTGGGTATTTTTTCTGAGAGAGAGACTATCAGTTGCAACTGCATAGGCGAGGATGCCGATTTTTGATGCCCGGATGGCATCTGCAAGTGGGGTCATGTATATGTTGAATAGAGTCGAACTGAGCAAGGACCCCTGCAGGACTCCGCAAATGAGTTCCAATACTTCTGAGGAGTGTAGTGGCATGCTGACGGTTTGGATTCTTCCGGTGAGAAACGTGCAGATCCACAGGGGAGCGCATCCTTGAGTGGAGTCGTCTGATCAGAGTAATATGGGAGATGGTGTTCAAGGCTGCAGAGAGGTCTAGAAGAATGAGAGATGTGGTTTACTCTCTGTTAAGGATCATCCTGATGTTGCTGCAATGAGGGGCGTCTCAGTGCTGTGGTTCGGTATGAAGCCTGCTTGTGCGGCATTCAAGAAGCTGGTTGTTGGTGAGGTTGTTGGATAGGCATCTGTTAACAGCTCTCACCTGAACCTTGTCTGGGTATGGAAGGAGGGATATCGGTTGGTAGTTGGCAAGTTTGGTTGGCTCGGTTGAGGGCTTCCTCTGTGGGGCAATGACATATGCGCGCTTCCAAGAGTCCGTAAAGCTATGCGCTGCGTTGGATTACTTTTTGGGATAAAATCCCACACACACAGCTACGTAAAGCTTGATTGCGTGGCTTGGTAAATTAGAACATGGATTTTGCATCTGGCTTGTGCAACGCCGGCATAACATTCTAGTAAATCTGGGCATGGGTCTTTTACAATATAGACTCCATTTGCACAATTAACTGTCTGTCAAAGCACTGCATTTGGGAAATAAAAGTAAAATCCAATGCTTTAGACGTGATTGACAATGTTAAAATATTTTTGGGCTTATGCATACCAGACGTAAGGAGAATTGCATACCAGACAAAATCAAAGTTATACGTTGTGTTAATTACTTTAGATTCAGTTGTTGATTAAAGCACTTAGGACCAACGCTGTTTTTACCCAATCTATGAAATAATGCTATATAGCCATTGCTATCATATGTTGGTATACTCCGTTGTTATTTATAGATACGCACGAATGCATGTGGTATTGATTTTAATTAATCAAAATTAAATGGAACGCTTTTTCATATTGCATTTTTGGAAGCTGTCAATTTGTTCTACTTTCTTCTCTCCAAACATTAGCTAGTTTCAGTGTAAAAGATGCATATTTGCTTTCTGTGCACTCATTTCATATTTTATACAATTTACAGCAAGTACAATAAAACTGTAGCTATGGAGAATATTGCCTCTAACTAATTCTTCAGAGCCAGAAAAAAAATATTATATCATTTAGGCTCCTTCTGCTGGACAGAGAGCTTAATCCTGACAGGGACCTGTGAATACCCGCTGTGTCCGTTTTGCGAGACACAGTGAGGTCTTCAGAGAAGCTAGAAAAGAGGAAGGCGGTAGAAGAAGGGGTCTCCTTGGCTACCAAGGCTTAGTAACCTTGGGATAAACACCTGTGAAGAAGATGCTACCTTCTTACCTTGCAAGATTCCTAAAGAAAGTCTGAGTCCGCTGCATGTGGAATTTTCCTGCCAGTGCGTTCACATGCACATGAGATATTGTACCATTTGCTTGTGATGGTGTGGAACTATTTTCCAGAAATGTTGTATGACAGTACTTCGCTATGGAAACCTATGCTCTATCAAAGATTTGGGGTTTATGTGGTGAACAGTACTTGAAGAGGCTGGATACATCACAAGGGAGTGTCTGGGGCTTCTAAAACCTCTGATCCCTGCATGTAGCTAGTCCCTTTTACCCAGGGCTGAAAAAGCCAGTCTCCCACTGGACACTGGAAACAGAGAGCCAAAGCTCTCTCAGATTGAGGGACATCAGGAATAAAAGGGCTCAACCCGTAAGGTTGGGCCCTGTAGCTCCTGCTTGCCCCATGGCCCTCTGAAAAGAGTTCTGACAATTGGCGGCAAGCAGTGGGACGCCTAACATTTAGAAGTCTTGATACAGGTGTGGCATTGCCATTTCCAGTTTACGGAATAAGTCCAATTTTTATGTGTAAAGTTGGCACGCCTAGACAATGGAGAACACAGGATTGGGAGTAGACCTCAGCATCATGTTCATAGATCAGACAAAGGATTTATGTAGGGACAGTGGGTTTCCAGGAGTAGGGACAGAGAGGTCCTTGCTAATTTCATTAGGGTGCAGGTTCTGACACCGGGGGAAACAGAAGAGGCTGTAGTTGGCTCTGGGAACCATGGTAGGTACCCAGGAAGAGAGCACCATAGAATCAGGCACTAGGATTCCCTTAGAACAGATATATCCCAGACATGCACAGAGTATGTACCCTAAAGCATTTTCCAGAGTTTCATCAAGACACTCACCACCTTTAGTTTCTAGAATGCCCTAGGTGTGTACACCCACTCACAATTATAGGGTACAACTGTCATCAATTCCAGGAGTAAATCCCTTGGGTGGGTTGAGTCTAGCAGAGACCCTGAGAAGAGGAGAAGGCCAGAGGGTCGAAAATGGAAAAGCTAAGACTAACTCACCAGGAACGAGAGGAGAAGAGACGGCAGAGACAGTAGGAATAGGCCCGGGAAGAGAAATTGCGAGAGAGGGAAGAGAAACCGAGATGAAGGGAGGAGAAAAGAAAGAGTTGGAGGAGAAACAGAAGGAAAAGGAAAGAGATATAGAGAGGGAAAGGATAGTCCTTGAGAGAAAGAGAAACTGAGGATGGCAGCAATGACAAATCCATCTGGGATAAGTAACTCTGCAGCCGGTTCAGGCCAGGTTGTGGCCATAGTTCCAAGAGATCTTGTACATATGCATGTGGAAGGTCAGGACATCTTAGAATGGTGTGTGAGCTTATGGAGAGCTATGGACAAATGTGTTGAAGGAGGTAACAGGCTCTATTATAATTTCTTCTAGGCTGACTGTTCACGCATGTTAGCAATGCTGAGTTTAAACCGCAGTGAAGAAGATATATTCATTGTCAAGCTAAGTTGCAACATACACCTTGCCAACTGTTTTTCTCCCCATAAAGTAAGTCTTCATGACAGAGTATCCCCCTAACATCAATCTTTGTGGCACCATAATCCACCAGGTTTATATTAGGAGGAATCAGTTGGATATCATCTTTCCCAAAAATACTGTCCCAATTTTTGTCTCCAAACTTTGGAGGTCATTACGATGACGGGTGGACAAAGTCCGCCCGCCACCGTAACGGAATGCGGGACCGTCCGCAAGGTGTGCGGCGGTCCCGCACCTGACATTAGGATGCCACCATCACCGTGGCGGTGGGACACCCTATTCCCAGCATTGTGGCGGGCGGTGCTCACCGCACCGCCCTCCACAATGCTGTGAATGCACGTCGTGCATTTGCATGCACAATGTGACAGGCACCGCGCGGTGCCTGCCACCTTGTGCATACAAATGCAGGGGGATACCACAGGTACCCCCCCCCATGTGCCCCCCGCCCCCTCCAACATCCCGGGGGCCCGCAACAGGCCCCCAAATGCAAAGACCATATGCCTTTGGCTGATCTCCGCTGGCATCATAATATGGATGGCGGTGTCTTGGAGACACCGCCACCATATTATCCTTGTTTTCCGACGGCCGACGAGTCGACCGGCAGAAAAGCGGCAGACGGTCTTTCCGTCCGCCGCGGACCCCCCAGCCATCATAATATGGCGGGGGGTCTTTGCTGTGTGGATGGCGGGCGGATCGCCCCCGCCGGGCTGGCGGTGACTACCGCCGGCCCATCGGGGGCGATCCGCCCACCATCATAATGACCCCCATAGTGTAAGGTGAGCCAGAATCCACAAGAACCATTACCTTCTTCCCTCTCATCACAATTTCACAGTCCGGCATCTTTATATACTCACACTCAATACCACCATCATCTGTTACGCTCAAAACAAATTTTACTTCCTCATCCACACAATTCACACTCTGTGCAGATAAATAAACTTAGCTTGACAATGAATATATCTCCAGGCCATCATTGGAAGGATGCCTGTGGAAGACCAGATGGTCTATGAATAAATGAAGAAAACTTTGATTAGACGGTGTTATGATTCCTATTCTGCCTGTGCTCAGTTGCGCTGACATTGTCTGGAATAGTATGTATGTCAGCAAGTTCCATATTTCTGTCGGGCAGGGAAACGTCAGCTACGCTGTAGGAGCAGGCAGTGTGTTCGTTGGTTCCTGATACTGAATAATACAATAAAGACGTGTTCTTAGTCTTACCTGCTGTGGATGCCTTTTACATCTACTTTACACATGGTTTGGATTGAAGCCAGCTCAGTACCTTCAAAGATTCCACAACAGCAAGAGAGTGGATGGTGTTCCATTTGAAACTGGGATTCATGGAGTATCGTGTGATTGGAATGAGTGGGTGTAAAGGGAAGGAGACCAGAGACTTACAGTACCTTAAACAGTTGATGGTGGCAGATTGACTAAAGGAGGAGTGCTTTACCCCACTTAGGCAATACCTGTCTGATCTGACAGAGAGGAATCTAGATAAACTTGCAGTGTTGGCTGACAAGTAGTTAGCTAATTGTGTTCATATGGGGCTAGAACAGCACAGTTCTAAGCCAAAGGGGGTGAGGAACTCTTCACAGACTGGTTCCAACCCAGAGGTCAAGGTTGATGGGAAATCCAATGGGACTCAAGGAGGGTCCACGCAAAATGGAAATGGTAATGGTGTGTCCAGGAAAGAGCATCATGAGAAGGGAGGACAGGGAAGTTCTTTCAGGTCCAAGGTGGTGACTTGCTTCAAGTGCCGCCAGGTGGGACGTCTCAAGAGGGATTGTCAGGTGAAAGACCCTGACCCAGCAGCACCCGTGATAATAAGCATGTTACACATGGTTGAAGGGACCCGAGTGGGCGCAGTTCTGCTGAGCCCAGTAGCTATGGAGATCTGGGAGATGGACTCGGATGCTTTGAAGTACATTCATCCTACACGATGGGGGTTATGCAGCAATGGGAGGAAAATGCCTGCCCTGAAAGATATTGGAGCATTCCACACTATGGTTGATTGGAAGTACCTTGAGCCTGAAGAGATATTCTTGGTAACATGGATACAGGTTTGGTAGCTGGTGGAGTGGGTATGGAGTATCCGCTTTCTAGGGTTGAGATTGAGCTCAATGGCAAGGAGGCCATGGTTGATGTTGGGGCATTGGAAAAGCAAGGTTCTGGATTTCTCTTGGGCATGATTTGATTGCCCCTAGTTTGGTGCCAGGACTTGGAAGCCTTTATGGCTTGGACCATGTCAGATGCATTACCAGAGCTCAGACTGCATATCAGTCTCAGAGTGGGACCGGGATCATTCCTGATTTGCAGGGACAAGGTAATTTGCAGAGAAGGGCAGACTCCGGGAAGGCAGTGGCTATGGAGTTCATCGCTTCTGCTCCAAAGGGAGAGGAGAATGAGACTCCTGAAGCATACCATGTGCTGGAGTCTGGGTCACTTCCAGAGCTGCAGGATTTACTAGCTGCTGGAGGGCCTACAAGGGAATATGTCCATAAGGCAGAGGAAGAGTGCCCTAAGCTTGTGGGACTCCAACAGGCAGCCCAGTAATAGGTCAGCAAAGGAGTGGTTGGGAAACACTATGTTGGCTGGTGAATCTTGAGCTAGGAACTAGCAAGAGAATAGTAGTTTCATTAGTGCACAGTAATTTCCTAATGTCACTGGCCTACGAAGTACCTTTGGCAGAACACTTTGACATTAGAAAAACCCAGGATAGGATAGACCTTCTGTTCTACTGGCCAGAGAGGCACAGAGATACAGAGAAGTTATGTAGAACCTGTCCCACTTGCCAGAAGAGTGGTAAGACAGGAGGGAGGACAAAAGCAGTGTTAGTGCCTCTACCAGTTGTAAGTGTTCCATTTGAGCTGGTGGAAATAGACATAATTGGCCCATTTGAACCCCCTCCTCTCACAGTCAGGCAAACAGTATATTTTGATTTTGGTGGATCATGTCACCTGGTACTCCGAAGCTGTATCTCTGAAGAGCATGACTGCACAGGTGGTAACGAGTGCTCTCCTGGGGATCTTTTCTAGGGCTGGAATTCTGAGAATGGGAATTTTTGACCGGGGAACCAATTTCATCTCCTCTTACATGAGAGAAATGGGAGAGCAAGCTAGTGTGACATACCTCTTTTTCATGGCATACAACCCACAAACCAATGGTTTGGTGGAGCAGTTTAACAAAACACAAAAGAGCATGATGGGAACTCAGCCAGAGTAACATATGAGAAAATGGAATCTTCTCCTGCCATGTCTCTAGTTTGCCTATCAAGAGATTCCACGGAAGGGGGTAGGGTTCAACCCCTTTAGAATTTCAGTATGGAAATCCGGTTTGGGGTCCAATCTCCTTCAACTGAGTTGTCACTGAAGGATGAGTTGGACTATGTTATTGGCCTCAGGAAGTTGATGGTGCAATACATGAGTCAGGCAAAGAAGACCTTTCAGGCTAGCCAAGCACTGATGAGGAAGTGGTATGGCCAGAAAGCTTTGCTGACTGGGTATCAGGAAGGTCAGAAGGTGATGGTGCTAAAGCCTATTTGTCCCATAACTTTGAAGGACAAATGGTGTGTGCCATACAAGGTAGTTCAGAGGATGTCTGAGGTGAACTACTTGGTAGACACAGATGGCATAAGGGAACACAAGAGGGTGTTCCATCTGAAGAGGCTGAAGCCTTACTTCCGAAGCGATGATTACACAATGAATGTCATGGCTATGGCAGAGGAAGTTAAGGAAGACAGTGAGCCTCTTCCTGACCTGCTGCATAGTGACCTGAGTCACTGTGGAAGTGTTTCAGTCAGCCCCTGAGGTAACGCCTGAGCATTAGAGAGAGTGTAGAGAGGTGTTGGGATGGTTTGCCTACCTCCTCTCACGAATTCCAGGGTTGACACCTGTCTGTGTGCATGGCCTAGACACAGAAAACAGTCTACCAGTGAAGTGCAGGATGTACAGAATGTCTGATAGGGTTCAGAAAAGCATTGAGGTGGAAGTTGCCAAAATGTTGGACCTAGGGCTCATTGAGAGGTCTCGTAATCTGTAGTCTAGTCCTCCGGTACTAGTATCAAATTAAAGAAGCAAGGGTCTACTGACTTGTGGATCTGTGGGGACTACCAAACCCTCAATGAGGTAACCAAAACCGATGCCCATCCAATCCCAGGAGCGAAGTATTTGAGCACCTTGGCTCCGACCAGTGGGTTGCTTTGGCAACAGATGCCAAGGAGAAACCTGCATTTTCTGTGCCAGATGGGCTATATCAATTTAAGGTGATGGCTTTTGGGTTGAAGAATGCTCCTACCACTTTCAAGCGCCTGGTGAACCATGTTCGCGCAGGGCTGTAAGAGTTCTGTGTTCAGCAATTCATGGTAGGGCCACCTGAGATAAGTACAACAGGTGTTCGATAGGATACGGGAGGTTAAACTGACCATCAAGGCGACCAAGTGTCATGTGGGGCAGTCCTCTGTAGTCTATTTTGGACATGAGGTGGGCAACAGGAAGACTCGCCCATTGGATGCCAAGATTCATTCTCTGATGGAGTGGGTGGTGCTTACTAACCATACTGAGGCCGTTTTAGGACTCACTGGATATTATACGAACCTTGTGTTGAACTATGGAACTATAGTTGCCTCATTGACTGGTTTGACCTCCAGAAAGCAGCCCAGGAAGCTGATATGGACTGAGGAGTGTCAGAAAGGACCTGAAGAAGGCACTATGCACTGCACCTGTACTGAAAGCATCTGACTACAGTCAGCCTTTCGTTGTACAGACAGAAGCCTCTGACAAGGGATTTGGGGGCATATTCACAAGGACCTTCCGCCGATTTATCTCCACCTTAACGCATCAAAAGTGGAGAGATTTAACACCCCATTCACAAGCGGGTGCAAACTATCTCCACGGTGGACACCACCAACTAACCCTAATGAGATGCAGAGTAGGCGTTCCCGTGCAAAAACACACGAAAAAACCACAACACCACTTTCACAACGAACTGCCAGATCTGCGATGCGAACCAAAAACAGGCGATAAGCTGCGGTAGCACCAGTGATTTAACACCTGCCTTTTGCTGGTGTTAAGCAGGACGACTACCTGCAGCATGAAAGGGAGCCCAGCCAAGAGCCACACCTGAAGACCCACAGATGCCATGGAGACAATGATCATGCAGCTCCGATACCCATGAGGGCCACAACACCCACCGCCACCACCCCCAGCCCCCCCCCGGCCCCTCCCCCGGACATACACATACCGTGCACGACACAAGAGCCACAAAAAGCGCATGATGACGCACATTGTCAAAAAATAACACACGTGTGGCCAGAAGAACGAGAAACAATCACACAGCACTGAAGTAACAACCAAAAACTTTATTGAAATACAACACAAAACACCAATGCGGAAGACTCCTGTCGGGTCCGTCGGGACAATCTCGATGTCACAGCCTGGAAAATAAAGCACAAAATCAGAACGTGTGTCATGCGCACATCAAAGGAGCGAGACACAGAGAAACAGAGAAGGAAAGAAAGGCAGAGAGAGAAAGAGAGAGAAGGAAAGGAAGGGAGAGAGAGAGAGATTGATAGAGGGAAGGAAAGGAGAGAGAGTGAGAGAGAGAGAGAAGGAAAGGAAGGGAGAGAGAGAGAGTGAGAGAGAGAGGGAAGGAAGGGAGAGAGAGAGACACTGCTGCCCCTGCGCACCCAGGCCCCACTGTTCACCTGCTGCCACCGGTGTGTCTCCAACCACGTGCCGGGATACACTGCAAGCCAACAGGTCTGCAATCTGTAATCGAGGCCAGAGTCAATCATGGCAGAGTCCATCACACAGCACACAATGCAACAACGCCTGTCCGTCCCTGCGCACGCATGCAGCCGCACCCCACCCTCTCCCGCCGGCCAGCGCTGGCTGTCCGCACTTGCGCACCTCGGGCCCACTGCTCATCTGCCGCCAACGGTGTGTCCACCAGTGGGCACACCACGTGACCATGCAAGCTCCAGGCCCCGGTCCCGCCACCATGGCATGGTCCACATCATGCGGACCCGCCCCGCTGCCCAGCAGGTCCCACACATGACGCTGAGTCCTGAGGCATCAATGGCAGAGACCACATCAGTGCACACGTCATCATCGCAGGCTGCACACCCGCTCAGCTATTTCGGTGCCACTAACCCTGTGCAACCCCAGTCAGCGCCACGTGGTGGTAGGCCCGTGATGGGCGCAAGGCTTCGGGTGCCACTAACCCTGTGCAATCCCAGTCAGCGCCACGTGGTGGCAGGCCCGTGACGGGCGCAAGGCTTCGGGTGCCACTAACCCTGTGCAACCCCAGTCAGCGCCACATGGTGGTAGGCCCGTGACGCCCTTCAAGACTTCGGGTGCGACCAACCCTGTGCGCAACAACTCATGGGCCCTTTATGATTGAGAACCGTGGAGCGTCCGTCATCCAGTCACCACCGGCAGTGGGGAATGTGACGTTGTCGGCCCCTTATATTGGCGGGGTCACATGGCCTGTGACGCCTGTGCCGGATGGGTGTGGTATGTGTGCAAACCTGCCCTCAGGGAGTGGCCGTGACATGCTGACAACTAGACCAGTGACCTGCATACCACCAGCGTGTACGCCTGCGACATGTAGCTATGTGGGCCCCCCTCGGAGCGTAAGCGGAGTGGTCTGGCCTGGCGTACGCCGGACCAGCGCAGGGCTTGCAACAATGACTCGGGGGCTCTGGGCGTGGTTCAGTCCATGTCCGGACAAGGAAGTGACTAATGCGTGTGTCCCTGTTGTAGTGTCCACGGCACCCAGAACACAATAGGCAATGTAGCACACTGTGACTGGCATCCCACTAGATGAGCATCATTGACGTAAGGGAAATCACTGTCCCTACATTCATCCACACATTCATACATGAATGATGAAAGACATGACACAGCAGTGCGTTACTGGATGTTTATTGCACATCCAGTGGAGTTTTGCAGCTGGAGCGGTACAGGGCCATGCCAAGCACACTACACAATATGGGCCTGTGGAGGGCCAGCCAGAGTCCATCCGAGGATGACAAGTACTGCTGAAGAGGAAGGGTCCAGTCCGCAGTCTGGTCGCGGTGTCATTGGTCATCAAACAGGATATGGCAGTCCATGTCGCGGTCCAAGGTGAGTGCAGCGGAGTGTATCGGGGGTCAGTGGAAGGTCATGGGGCCATGTACGGCACCAAGCAGAAACAGGTCAGGTGACGGAAATGAATGCTAGTGCCTCCTTCTGATCTCAATCCCATCCACGTCCTCGGATGTGTGCTCTGCCCCACCTGTGGGTGTTGCAGTACCGGCTGTGGCACTGTGTGCCACTGACACATCAGGGGCCGGAGGAGGATTGTCGGCCGCACTGTGTGGCAGTGACACATCAGGTGCCGGAGTGGATACGCCTGCCGCACTAGGAGGCACTAACACACCAGGGGGCGGAGATGTGGATGGTGTGGGGGTAGCAGCATTCATCATCGCCACGCCTTGTGGCAGCAATGCCATGATGAGGATCTGCAGGGCATAGTAGATCCCAGCTACATTTCGCTGATGTGCAGCGGTGGCTGCCATCCTTTCCGCCTCCATCCGCACCATGTCCTCCGTGAGCCTCCGCATGTGTGTCAGCTCACGGCTGGGATCGCTGGAGCCACTCTGAACGGACAGGTGTTCTTGTCTCCGAGTCATGACTCCAGCGATGTCAGTCAGGGCTCGTTGGAGACCATGGAGCGGGCCTTGGATGTTGGTTAGGGACTGGAGCTGGTCCCTGATGGGACCTAGATACCCATGGATGGCGTCCAGTTTGGTAGCCATGAGGTCGAACCCCACCCGCACCTGCTCAGCCGTCTCCCTCTGGCCCTCTAGCACACGGCGTTGGAAGGCCATGTGTTGTTCCTGGGGGTCTTGGGAGACTGCCGGGGCTGTGGGTGCCTCCTGCTGGGTGGTTTGGGTAGTGGGTGGGGTCTCCTCGATGCAGCTGGGCTGCCCTGATCCTGGAGGTGAGTTGCGGATGATGTCAATGATGTCTTGGAGGGCTTGGGTGTCAATGCTGGGGGTGTCCTCCTCGTCATCAGTGAAGAGTGGCTGGGACTGCTCTGCAGGAGGTGTTGACGGTGCCCCTGCAATGTGAAGGGGAGATGGTGTATTACAATGTGTCCGCATGTATGTAGCCGCATGGTACAGGTTCACATTCAGACAGCATGGCATTGAACATTGTGACAGTCTGTGGATCAGGGCCATGATCCAGAGTCATTGTGGATGTGCACTGTGCTCTGCTTGATTGTGCATGTGTGCCATTGTGGCCATCTCCACCCGTCCCCCCAGTACCTGGTGGTCACTCACCCTGTTGCGGTTGTGTTGTGTCCTGTCGAGCAGTGTCCGGTCCCCCGACTCCGGCCACAGTCTCCACACTGATGACTGTCGACACCAGCTCCTCCATGTCATCCAGCTCCAGCTGTGGAGCTGGGCTCCCACCTCCAGTCTGCATTGCTGCCTTCTAGTTGCCTGCGAGTTTCTCCTTGGTCTTGCGCTTGATGTCAATCCATCGCCTCTTGACCTCGTCCATTGACCTCTTGTGCTCTCCGGCGGCATTCACCTTGTCCACGATGTCCCGCCATATTCCATTTTTGGTGCCCAATGACACGTTGGAGGTGACGAACAGTTGTTGATGGTGTTCCGTCACCTTCGTGACCAGGATCCTGTTTTCCTGCGGACTGAACTTCGTCTTCCTCTTCTTCTTGTCCTTGCCCTTCCCTGTCCCCGAGGTCCCAGGCTGGTCGTCCGGGGTGCTTGTGGGGTTGCGCTCGTCCTCTGCGCCTGCTCCGGCTGCCTCCATGGTGCTTCGGTGTTGGTAATTTTGTGTTTGTGTGTTTTTTCTACTTTTATAGTGATTTTTCCTGCCTGCCATGTGTGTATTGCAGGCCTGGCACTGCTTATCGCTGATTTCCTCATCGCGCTTTGGCCCATCGCATGTTTTTTCGCGTTGAGGTTTGTGTTTTTATCACCGTCGCGGTTGTTGTATCGCGGACATTGTCCGCGGTTTCGGCAGACTATGGCATGGTACCGCCTTGTTGTGAATTCCACGTTGACACGGGGTTATTTTCCCGCGATAGGCTGCGATGTGTAAAGTTGCGTTAACATTTTTTTGTGTTGTTTAGCACACGTTCTTGTGAATATCCCCCTTGGAGCGGTGTTGGCTCAACTGGATGACAAAGGTAGAGCACATTTGGCAGCTTATTAGTAAGAGGTTACTACCCAGAGAACAGAACTGGGCGGCTATTGAGAAAGAGTGCTTTGCCATAGTGTGGGCCTTGGACAAATTCTATTTCCATTTTGGTTGGCACTAAGTTTGTGGTGCAAACAGATGATATGCTAGTTTGTAGTGGAGCACAGAGCCAGATTGAGCTGATGGACTTTCCTGAAGGTTTTACCGATCTGACCATCCAACTTCTCCAGGTTAAGAGTTGGTTCAGGGTGTCCTTATCTGGGAGAGGCAGCTGTTGGGATGGAAAATCCCTCACATGGTGATGGATGTGTACCCCTGCCCTGAGTGTCCCCAACTGCAGTGATGTCTGGATCCCTGTTGCTGATTATTGGTGTCGTGGACGAACACGGATCATGCGTTTGCGTCATGACATAGCCCTGTTTCGCGGATTGCGGTCTTATTGGCCTGAGATGGGCACAGAAAGTGCTACTCTCATAGTGGTGAAAGGCTACTACCTTTGCCAAGAGTTAAGTAGCACAGTGGTAGCAGCATACCGTATAGTGATCAGTAGAAGTGAAAACATCTTTTTTCCTGTGTCACTGGAGTGAGGCCTACAGGCTCACTCATGAAAAGTTCTGCAGTTGTGTACTTAACTCACCCTTAGCCTACATTCCATTAGCATGTGATGCTGTGCAGTGCTTGTATGTTATATGCATGGGCTGGATGTATGTGTGCCTGTCAATGGTACAATGCATGGAAGGTGTAGTGATGTGCAGTGTGTGTTATATGCATGTGGTGGGTGTATGTGCGGCTGTGAAAAGTACATTACATGGAAGATTCTGGGTTCCATTCTGGGTGACGCAAGGCTGATTGGAGGAGCATGAGGAGGTAGAGAAATCCCCCTGAGACAGATTTGTGGATTGTTGCATTCCTGTGAGCTGGGTGGGCCGCTCTGGAGGAAGGGCGAGCCAGCCTCTTCAGTATACTTCAGAGGATGCTTTTTGATTTAGAGAGAGGTCAACTGAAAGGGGCCTGGGTGCATCTCAGGAAGGAGATGGGGCTCATATACTTATCACTGTGGCTGTCATCCAGGTGTGAACTTCTAGTCACACCCATTGCCTGTGTTGTGGGGCTATCAGATTTGGGGGTATATGTACAAGAATTGCCGCTAACTAACGCTAACGTTAGTTAGCGGCACTTTTCTTACCACTGCGTACCGCCGAAAACAATCGCCATGGTACCGACGTACTCACAATACATCGCTACATGGTGATAGTATTGTATCGTGACAGGAAATGTTGACGTTAAGACCAACGTAATAAAAATCTTGCCGCAAACGTGAAAAAAGTGACAGCCGGCCAGTCAGCGGGCAGAAAACGCACGCTAATCAGCGTGATGGCACTATTTTCACGCTTCGCGGGAAAAATGAACTACAAAAAGTCCGTGAAGCACCAAAAAAAACATATATATGAATTTTTATCCCTAGAAGCAAAATGGAGCATGCTGGACACAGTTCTTCAGGAGGCAACAACCTCCCTAATCCCCCAAACAGCCAGGAGGACCAGCCAGAGACCATGGGGAAGAGGAAGAGGAAAACCAGGGTCAGCCTGCAGGAAAATGAGATCCTGATTGCGGAGGTGACAGAGAAACAACACCAGCTCTTTGTCAGCTCCACGGTGTCATTGGGGACTAAAAATTCCATATGGCAGTTCACCATAGCCAAGGTGAATGCAGTAACAGAGGTCAAGAGGACTGTGACCGACTGCAAGAAGCGCTGGCATGATGCCAAGCGCAAGACCAAGCAGAAACTGTCCAACAATTATCAGGCAGCACTGCAGACTTGGAGGAACAGGTGTCTGCATTCAATTGCGAGGAGTCGGTGGTTGGAGTCCAGGGACAGGATAGTGCTGAACATGACCAGCTACATCAGCAACAGGGTAGGTAACAACCAGAGACTGGGGGTGGGGACTAATGTTGCTCCTGTCCAACTAAATATTCCTCAGTGCACACCCACACTGTGTGCAGATCAAATTCCAGATACATAGGTACCTGGGGGTATATACACATGTCACTTTAGCTGTTGAATACATATAAAAACACATAATGGTGGTGTCAGTGACTTGTAATTCAGCACATATAAATATTCAAAGATATAGAAAAATTACCATTCATGAGTCTCCAAACTATGGGCTACATGAACAAGCAAAGGGGCATATTGACTAGAGAGGTGGCATTAGCCTCCTTTGCTCAACACCACACTCAGCCAAATTGGAAACACAAGGCTGCATCTCATTGACAACAATATGATGCAGCCCTGTAAACCACCATTCTCTGGGGAAAAAGTTATCAGGCCACCACCGATGCAGGCACCCTCGCACCATAGTGCAAGGGTGTCTGAGTTGAGTGGAAGATTGTTCATGTGCAGGAAGGGGGACCTTACTGCACATACGCAACCTTCCCCACAACACAGGCATCCCTGCACAATGGTGCAAGTGTGCCTGCATCGGTGGTGGCCTGCTAACTTTTTCCCCAGAGCAGGGTGGTTCACGGGGCTGCATCATATTGTTGTCAATGAGATGCAGCCCTGTGTTCCCAAAGTGACAAAGCATGTTGTTAGTCTTCTTGGCTTAAACACATGCATCGCCACTCAATTGTAAATATGCCCCCTTGTGGTTAAAAGCTGCACATTCCATATTGTCAAAAATGAGAAATCGGACCAGAAATCCCACCTTTTCAAATCAATAACAAGAGGTGAAGTTAAAAGCGACGGACGCAATAAAACAATAGTACAGGCACCGGCAATAGGGCACGCTCGAGGGGCCTGTGACTAATCCAGATGGCCAAGGAACAAAATTAAATGTCAATACAACTGCAAAACAACGACGTGCCCAAAGGAGGAAGGGACGGAACCAAAAATCTATCTCTAATCAGGAAGACTTTGCCCGTCTATTCAGGCTGACACTATCAGGGACGTCTGTACCCACAAATCAAGAAACTCCAGCGGTAACGGGTGCATGGAGCACATACCTCACACTTGCTGAGAAGGGGGCAGCCCCCAAATCCAACAAACAGCCCACTATCACAGGGGCAACAGGGCAACCAATGCAGGCTGGAGATGAAGATAAATACCCATTCAACCACAACAATCTCGGAAAGGAGACAGAAACACATGGCCTAACTTTGTGTAGAACGAAGGTAGAAGCTAATACATCACACCGCCACTCATCTACTCTAACAACAGCTTTGTCAGTTTATCAAGGGGCTAAGACTCCCCAGGATGGCTTGGTCATTTCTACTAGTCAGCCCAAACTCCACCCAGAAATGGAATTTCAATGCCCGTCAAACCTCGCCTCAACTTTAACAAGGGACGGTCGACCAGCAAACCTGCTCGCACCAAAGCCAGGCTGGCCAAGACTTCGGGTCACTCCCGTGGAAAACAAGGAGCACCTCTCGAGCACAGGATCAGCCGTAAACAAAACCCAGAATTTCCAGCGCAGGGCTGAAGGACTATCACCTCCGGATAAACTAGGAAGCAACGATATTCTGTTCACTGTCAATCAGCCAGCACCCAGCCTAGAAGGTAACTACAACGAGTACAGAAATACCCTCATGTTTACCCCAGAATATAGATCAAGAGGACCACATGACATACTAAATCGAGAGAATATCCTTCGCTTAATGTCGCATATACCAACATTGGCAGATGTAACTACTACAGATTTGGACTCAGTAGAATTCATTAATCGCATTGACCCTCAAGGGGGAGAGGATACATTGACCACATGGAGGCAGACAACTATTATACAAAAAATACTCTTGGAAAGCTCACCCCCGCTAGCACACCTGGTTATCCAGCCCCGCTGGTCCCGGTGCATACAGATAAAGTGCCGACAGCTCGGAAAAACACCACAAGATCTGTATTAAAAGGAGCAAGAGGGAGCTCTCCTCTTACAAACAGCCATCCACAGGAAAAACACAGAATTTGCTCAGAACCAACACACTAAGTATCTTGACTTGAAGACCTAAGACGGCCCATTAGGTCAATCAACAACCAAGCAAGCAATAATTGACAAACCAGCCACCAACAACCATTAACAGGAGAAATCAACCGGCTGCGGATATGCTCATGGAATGTCAACGGGCTATCCAGCAAGATCACTGATCTGGACTTTATCAAATATCAAAGGTCATTTCACATCATCGCACTGCAGGAGACTTGGTTGATTGATCCACCACACCATCAAGGATATCTACGCTTTTTTGCACCAGCGGTCAAAGGAGCAAGATATGGACATCTCCAGGGAGGCCTCGCAATTTATGTGAACTGCTTAGTTAAAGCAAACACAAGGAGATGATGGACGGAGCGCTGAAACTTTTCAGACACTCACCCCCAGTCACAGATCTGGGTTGAATCCATCATCGTTCTTTAGCTCACTTCGCCACCCCAGTTCAGCTTAGTTAGCCTGACAGTACCAGAAACAATTGCAGTAAAATTATTTGCCCCGAGGGGGCCACCTGGGAACGGATACAAGAATATCGCAATAATAAACGCTTACATACACCCGAACAGAAAAATCAAGGCTGAGAAACAACTGATTGACTTCCTAGAGTTATTTATAAGTGATGTCAATACACCAGGCATGATACTTACAGGGGACTTCAACTCACACCTAATTGGCTCGTCGACAGCGGAGGAATTGTCGATACAAAACCGATTATGGAATATCCCGTCACAGGGGAAGATTTTATCAGAACTGCCAACAAAAGCCAGCCAGTGCCTTATAGAGGATCTCGCACACCTCAATTTTAGAGCAGTAAATGGTAGGAGCACAGGTGACAATCCACCGGCAGTTACTCATTATTCATCAACTAAAAACTCGACATTAGATTATATTTTTGTATCCCTAAATCTGTTCAATGAAATTGCCACGTTGAGCATGGGCGACAAAGCGGACAGCGACCACCGGCCCCAGGAACGCACACTCCACACAAACATGCCTAAGTTCCCAAAATCGAACGGCGTACAATGAACGAGCTTCACAATTAACCATAGGAAAATAAAATTCACCCAAGCATCGCAAGAGAGCTTCCTGCAAACTGCGATAAATTTATTTGAAGCACGGGAAGGGGACTATGAAAAAGAGAAATGGGTGAACTTTACAACTTCAATGGCGGAGTTCTTTGCTGCCCCAATCAAACCAAGAGCCCAGTTGAGATATAGTAGCACAACTAATTTTACAAAACTGCAAAAAACCAAGATAGGATCCATAAAAAAAACAATTAATCGTACGCTGCAGCACCTCCGACGAAACCCAACTGATCTCGCAAACTTAGCCACACTACGGCTGCAGAAAACACAACTAAAGCGAGCAACATGGGCGGCTAAGAGAGCCTCCGAGGACGCGGTATGTGCGAAGCTGCACGCGGACATTAAACAGAGCGATAGCGCAAGATTCTGGGGGACAATAAACCGTCTCATTCGCCCTGCACATGAGGGACTATCATCCAATATATCAGAAAAGGATTGGGCAAACTACCTTGGGAATCACTTCCATCAAGACAAGACCTCACTGCCGATAAGAAGTAGGTTGGCCGCATCCATGAGAAAAACCACACTTGTGCACCAATCTGATGATGGAAGTGCAATGGTACCGGAAGGGGAAGAAGGCACACTGCCGGGAGCTACATCCCCAACTGACCATCTTCAAGCAATTAAACGACAAATAGGGAAGGGAAGAAGAGCAGGGGCACCGGGCCCCAATGGAATCCCGCCAGTGTTATTCAAACAAGACGCAGACTATTGGGCAAAAGCACTTAGCCCTCTCTTCACCAAAATAAGGCAGACAGGCCTACTACCCCTATCCTGGCGGACGTCGTTAATCTCGCCAATCTACAAATCAAGAGACAAAGCCCTGCCAAAGAATTATCATTTAATTGCACTTTTGGATAATGAGGCAAATGATTTTGCAGGAACCCTCCTGGACGAACTCCAGCAATGGGCCGAAGATAACTCGATCATACCTCTTAATCAGACCGGCTTCTCTTTTTTTTTTCTCAAAGTGTTTTATTAAAATTCTATAAACAAGTACATTTGCATTTCCGTTACGGGGTACCAGCCAAACGTGGTTGGTTTTGCAATAGTTACAGGTATTTGGTATGCGTGTCTCGCTGAGCCCCTTTACATTGATTTGCTAGGAAATTAAGGACAGAGTCAAAGAGGGATAGAGGATAGAAAAGAAAGAGTGGAGATAGGATACAAGAAGTGTACTATAGCAATGAGCCTATTCTGGGTTTGTAGCCTTGTGTGAGAAACTCGACCCCCCCCAAGTACCCTCACGGGGGTTCATAGGAGTCCAGATATGTATCGAGCGACTTCCACATCCCCCTAGTGGCTGGTCTCCAGGGTGAGTTTTGTAGGGCCGTGTTGTCTGCGCCTCTGAGGTACGTCACCCAGTTAACCCAGCCTTTGTATGATGTCTTAGCGGTATCCTTCCAGTTGGTCAGGACCATTTTCACTGCCGCGGTCAGCAGGTCTAGCAGGTCCCTGTCATGTTGTGAGTCAAGTCCTGTGGTCAAAAATGCGGTGGTGAGGGAAGAGAATTCTGGATTTAGAGTGCATCCCAGCGCCTTTTTTATGAACTCAAAGATTTTTCCCCAGAATGTTTTAAGTTTTGGGCAGTAGAAGATGAGATGTGCTAGATCCCCCTTTTCGCTTCTGCAGTTCCAGCATAGGTCATTTTCTCTGAGACCTAGTGAGGCTAAACGAGCAGGGGTACAGTATGTCTTGTGGAGTAGCCAAAATTTTGTTTGGGATAGAACTGGGGAGATTTTATTACGTGAGGGGGAGGCCCAAAGCAGAGCTAGTTCTTTCTCATCTAGTGAGTTATTGCTTTGCTTTACCCAGTAGTTAGTTGGCTTATCGTTAAGTTTGGTGGTATTTGGGCATAGAAGTTTGTAGAGGTGCGATACTTGATGCCCTATTATGTTGATTTTCGCCGTATACCGCATAATTGATGGTTTGGATGTTGATAGTTTGGCTTTTGTTAGGGCCGTTTTGATTTTTAGGAAATTGTAGAACTCATTGTCTGGTAGCTTATGTCTATCTTTTAGTGTGGCAAACGTGATGGGGTGGCCCTCCTCCTCTAGTTGGGCTGGGTAGGAGATGCCTTTCTCCATCCATGTGACGAGGGCCAGGGATTTCCCTTTGTATTTGATCTTACTGTTGGCCCAGAGAGACTCCCATTTCGAGTTCTTTACACTGTTCTCCATTTTTTTGTCTATTTTGAGTAGGGCAATTTTTGTGTTTTTGAAGATTGGGCTGGATGCGTGCGTGTGTTTATTAGCTGTTAGTAGTATTAGCGGGTTGAGGTTGTTTAGTATGGCTCGCTCAACTAGTAGCCATACCGGCGTGTACCCTTGAGGTGGTGACACCCAGTAGGCCCCTTGTTTTGCTAGAAAAGCAGATTGGAAAGTTCTATAGTCTGCCAGGTTTATTCCTCCCAGTTTTTTATCTAGTCTTAGTTTTTTTATACTAATCCGTGCCTTCTTTCCCTGCCATAGGAATTTACTAATCAGGTTATCCACTTTGCGGTGGAAGTCATCCGTAAGCAGAAGTGGTAACATGCTCAGCAGGTAATTGATCATTGGGGTGATCATCATCTTGATCGTTTCTATTCTGCCCCACCAGGTTATAAATTTGGGGGAACAGGCCTCCACGAGTTTCTTTATTTTCGCTAACAGTAGCTTCTCATTTTGGTCTAGTGTAGACATGAGGTCATTCCCAAAGTAGATCCCTAGGTATTTGATGAACCCTGTTTGCCAGGCCAGGCCCGATCCTCCTAGGGTGTCCCGAGTGGTGTGTATGTTGAGGGGTTTGCATTCTGATTTCTCCCTGTTGAGTTTATATCCTGAATGTCTTGAGTAAATCTCTATGGTATCTATCAGGGCCTCAATAGAGGTCTTAGGTTGCTCTGTCACAATAAGAATGTCGTCCACGTAGGCGGCTAGTTTTATTTCCACGTCGCTAATTTTGATCCCCTTTATTTCCGTGTTAGACTTGATGTCACTAATCAAGGGCTCCAAAGCTAGTAGGAATAGTGAGGGGGACAGAGGGCAGCCCTGTCTAGTGCCTCGTTGTAATGTGAGTGGTTCGGAGAGTGATCCATTAATGACAATGCGTGCTCTTGGGTTCCCGTATAGCGCCAGCACCTTCCGTATGTACCCTTCCCCTAGGTTGAAAGACTGCATGCATTGTTCCAGGAAGGCCCATGAGACTCTGTCGAAGGCCTTCTCGGCATCTAGTGTAATAGCCACAGCTGGCTCTGCCAGTTTAGCGGTGTGCTCTAGAATGTGGCAGAGGAGTCTCGTGTTGTCATTAGACATACGGGTCTTTAGGAAGCCTACTTGTGAGTTGCTTATTAGATCGGGTAGGACGGCGTTTAGTCTTGTTGCCAGGATTTTTGCATATATTTTGCAGTCCACATTAATTAAGGATATGGGCATGTAATTCTTGGGTAGTAGTTCGTCCTTGCCTTCCTTTGGGATGACAATTATGTTGACCTCGGACATGGATTGTGATACCAGCCCATTGTCCGCACAGTTGTTGAACACCTTTCTCATGGTGGGTTTCAGGTGATCTAGGAAGGACTTGTAGAAAATGGCTGTGTACCCGTCTGGACCTGGGGCTTTGTTGTCCTTCATCGCCTTGACCGCCATTTCAATCTCGGCCATACTAATTTCTTGGCCTAGTCTCTGTGCTTCAATATTGGATAGTTTGGGGAGGCCGAGTCTACTAAGGTATTTTGTGCACTCCTCCAGGTCTAAGGACTGGTTGTTTTTATAGAGATCCTGGTAGAACTCTTGGAAGGTTTTTAGTATATCTTTGTGTCTCGTGTGGGTTTTGTTGTTTGTGTCTGTTATAGATGAGATGGTAAATTGATTACGTTTGTGCTTTAGGTATGAGGCTAGAAGTTTCCCCGCTCTGTTAGCTTCGCAAAGGTGAATGGCCTTGTACTTGTTGACCCACAGTCCGGCCCTCTCACTCAGGATTTTATTGTATTCATACTTTTTCCTGGTTAGTTCTGTTAGGGTTCTAGTATCGTGCGTGTCTCTGGAGTGGGCAGTTTCTAACTTTTTGATGTCCTGTTCGAGCTGGGTCAGCTGTAGGTTGGTGTTTTTGTTAATTTTGGATTTGATTTCGATTATTGTGCCTCTGACTGTCGCCTTGAGTGCGTCCCATAAGGTAGTGGAATCGGTCTCCTCAGTATCATTGTGTCTGAGGTATTCTTTTATGGCCTCCTCAATCTTTTTTTTGTTATCTGGGTCAGCCAAGACGTCACTGTTAAAACGCCACCTTCGGGGGATGTCCTCGTTGTGGCACCCGCTCAGCTTTAGGGTGATGCATGAATGGTCTGATACTAGCCTAGATTCTATCTCAGTATGTTCTATCAGGTGTGTGTGTGGGCCTGTGATTAATATGTAGTCTATCCTGCTGTATGAGCTGTGCGGGTTGGAGTAGAAGGTGTAGTCTCTAGTGTCTGGGTGTTGGAGTCGCCATGGGTCCTTGAGGTTGAATTTGGAGCAGATGTTCTTTAGGGTGGCTTGTGCGTTTGTAGGCTGGGAGTGGCATGTTGATTGTCTGTCCAGTGTATGGTCCAGAGGAATATTAAAGTCCCCCGCCACCACCATAAGGTCGTCCTGTGGGAGGCTATCAAGTTTGTGCGATACCCCCTCCCAGAATACGGAGTCGTCTTTGTTAGGGCCGTAAATGTTGGCAACATGAATGTGCTCCTCCCCCCTTCTCAAGTGTGTTAGCAAGAACCTTCCTACCTCGTCGTGATGCTGCGATTCTATTGTTAGGTTGGAGTTTTTAGATAACAGTGTAATTACCCCGCCTTTCTTCCCTTCTGCCGGTGAGCACGCTACCTGTGATATCCAGTTGGCTTTCATTAGTTTGACATCAACCAGGGATAGTTTGGTTTCCTGTAACAGGACCACATCCCCCTTACGTTTAGCGAGGTAGTCGAGTATCTTTTTGCGCTTGATGGGGTGGTTGAGTCCCTTGACGTTAAGAGATACTATCTTTAGATCGGACGCCAGGTTAAGGTTGTTGGCGGGTGCCATTATCTATGGTGTGTGATCTCTGGTAAACCTAGTCTGCGCCCCCAGCTCTCATATATCGTGTTTCCTCCCCTCCCGCTAGTCCCAGTTATCTGGTGTATCTGTTTCTGTCCCATGCATACCCCAGCATTAGGCATACTGCTCCTGAGTATGATTCGGGTCAATGTGTATCTTCTTGTAAGGAAATGTGAAAGAAAGGGAGTGAAGATAGAGTAGATGACAGCGACAATAGAGAAAAAAAGGACAACATTGCCCCCCCCTGGCCCTCCTCCCCACCCACCCCCCTTACATAAAAACATTGTATGCTGAACGTGCGACGACAGGGTCGCCGTTCCGTCTCCCTGGGAGTTGTTAGTTATTGGTCTGTGTTTTGCCATTCCCAAGATTGCCCCTTTGCAATCTTTTTACCGTCTCTTTGCCGTGCAAAAGTCTGTGTTAGTTTCCCACCCCCTCCCCTCTCTCTCTTATGTCTCCCCGGCAGGGTTAGTTAAAAGGATATGATGGTACTGTTCAATTCCGTGCGAGGCGTCGGTGTGGTACTTGCGCTGCTTGCTACTGCAATTGTCTGGGCAGCGTCACCGCTTGGTGTTGCGGAGAGATCTCCATCGGGGTAGTTGTTGTTGGGGTTGTAACGGTATTCTGTGTTCTTGCTTGTCGTCTCGCTTGTGGTGAGTGTTCGGTTCGGTGTTTGGCTTCCGGCTGTGGTGAGCTTTGCTGGCATTTTTGTGCTCTTTGTGCCTCTTGTGGGCCATAAAGGTAGTTAGGTAGTTAGCGTCTGCTAGTTACGTCTAGCTAGCTATTGAGGTAGATAAGGTTGCTTGATACTGCATTGCGAGAGTTCCATTACGGGAGCTTTCACGGTTTTGATCCACTCACTCACTCACTCCGACCTCAGCTCCGGTGAGGCTCTTCTCTTACTGGTGCCTGCTGGTGAGGTCTCCATTACTTGTGTAGCTGGGCCCTCCAGGTATCGACCTAGTTCCTTCGGGTCATCGAAGACATGAGAACGCCCATTGTCGTTTATCTGGAATTTAGCCGGTCCAATGAATGAGAACAGAATGTTTTTCTTCCTCATTTTGTCGCGTAGGGCCAGGAAGCCCTTTCTAATGTCCACTGTGGGCTTAGAGTAGTCCTGCGTGAGAATTATCTTCTGCCCATTCCACACGATCTGGTGATTTTTTCGTGTTAAACTGAAGATGGCTTCCGTCTGTTGTGTTCTCAGTGGTTTGCATATTATTGGGTGAGCTCCGGTTTTTGTTGCGGATCTGAAGGTAGGGACTCTATAGGCTCTATCCAGCTCGAAGGGGTGGTCAAATTTGAGGTTTGTGATTTTCGGTATCATGTCCTCAAGGAATGTCAGGCATGACCCCACTTTCTCTTCTGCTCCCTCCGGGACACCTAGGATTCTTATATTCCCCCGTCTATTTCTGTCTTTCAACTCTGCCGTTTGTTTCTGGAGTGTTGCTGTAGCTTTGGTTAAGCCTTTTAGTTCCTTGCTTACTAGCCGGTCTGCATCCTCAATGTCGCTTATTCTCTGCTCCGCTGAGGTTAGTCTGTCGTTCGCTGCATGCATGTCAGCCCTAACTGCTGCCAGCTCCAGTTGGATTGCGTCTGTGGACTGTTTTGTGGTTTTGGCCAGATCATGAACCTCCGCCAGCTTTTTTAGAATCATCTCTAGTGTGCTGTTGATGTCTGGTTTCTGCTTGATTGGCGAGTCTGTTGGTGTGGATTCACCTCTGTTTTTTTTTATTTGTTGCTGAAGTCTTGCCTCGCTCCCAGCCATGTTTGCTAGTCCTCTCTTCTCCTGGTGTAGATCAAATCTCCCTTTGCTTCTTGGCGCTACGACCAGCGTTCTATGCTCTCAAGTTATCTTCCCTTGTGTCTTCCCTTGTGTCTGGTGGGGCCGTTTAGCTTCCACCGTTGGTTTAGCTGGTTGTTTCTCTTACTCGTCGGGCCCACGCCACTTCCAGGCTTGTTGCGGTGTGTAACTGACTTCCGGCAGGTCCGATTGCGTTCTAGGCGGGTGTTTACTGTTGGCTGTCACATGGGGATCTGTACAAAATTGTCTCCTCCGGATAGCTACACTGCTCTGTCTCCACCCTCCGTTCTCTGTCCACTGAACACAGCCGCTGCTGGTTCCCCCCGTCAGCAGGGGTGCTTGGTACCGTTAGTTCCTGATGTTAGCCCTTGTTGTGGGCTCTCCTCATCTGAGTGTACGTTTGTTTGGTGCTTGGTGAAAACTATCTGTAATGCAGCGTGCGTAGTACTGAGGGTAGTGGCTGGTTTTGCCGGGGTGTGGTTAGGCAGCTGACCTGCCCTGTGCGGTGGGCGCTGCGGTTTCTCCGCTCTACTCCTGTTGCATCGTTAGTGCGCCTCGCGCTGCGGACTGGGTTCCCTCTGGTTCCAATTGTGGCTCCCCCCAATCCGTGGCCCAGTTCTCTACTCTCCGCTCCTCTCCCGTTACCGCGATAGGCTCTTTGAGTTGTTCGGCGAGCACTGTGGTTCTCCGTTCTACGATCTCCTCCTGCCCCAGCGGTGGCGCTCCTCGTATTGTGGGCTGGGTTCTCCTCTGGTTTCGCTGGTTGTGGCTCACCCCAAGCTGGGGGCTGTGAGCAGCGAGCTGTCCTGTTCGGTGACGCCTCACCCGGTTCTCTGCTCTCCGCTCCTCTCCCGTTCCAGCGATGGTGCTCCCTGAGCTGGGGGTTCGGCTCCCAGAGATCCTTCTGCGACTCGGTTGTGTGGTTCCCTGCGCCTCTCTTTGCTTGCACTCAGGATCTCCTCTGTGTAATGGCAGCGATTCGCACCTCCTGCTCCTCCCCCTAAGATGGCGGTGTTGTTGGACAGTATGAGCCTGCTGTGTTTCAATTTCGGTTCTGTGTGCTGTGCGCCATTTTCCTTCTTACCCAGTATACCATAGTTTAATACTCGCCCCTGCTATGGCGGTACCAGTGATTTTTTTTTAGCCTCTTCTGGTGTCCGCAGGTCGCGCCCCTTTATCACCCTTCATTCCAGTATTCCACTTTTTGTTCTGGCCACTCTCTGGTTCTCCTCCCACTGACTCCATAACTACTCTGAGTGTTATGAGTGTTACTCCCCCGCCGCCGGCTATACCAGCTATATGCTCTCAGAGCCGCTTGGTCTGGTTTGCGGTCGGGTGCTCTTGTCTCCGCTCTCCCCTCTTATACAGTGTCGGGCGTCTCATCAGTCCGTGTCCTGCAGTCGCTCTCGCTAGCTTGTCGCTCCTTCCCCCCCGGCGCGCTTCCTGTTTACCTCTATGAGCGCGGTGGGACGGTGGTGCTGTGACGGTGTGGGGTGGGCCGAGTGTAGTGGCATCTCGCTGCTTTCATTCTGATCTTGCCGGGCTCACCGTGGTCGCTTAGCTTTGGGTCTCCCTCGGTTTCAGTTTTGCTTTTGCGGCGCCACTTTCTCGCAGCCTCGGGATCTCCGAGATCTTGGAAACTCGGCAATTACTCCCTTATTTTCGGTGGTGGTCGCATGCATATATTGCCGTCGGCTGCAGCAGACATTCCGAACCCCGACAATCTCATTTTGGCTCAGATTGTCCGGCGACAGCTTTCGGGATCGCCAACGTTACTCCCAGGTACGACGGAGCGGCTGACTCAGGCAAGCATCCTCCTTGCCGTCCAAGCCACGCCCCCCAGACCGGCTTCTCTAAGTCTGTTGGAATTGTAACAAATATTAGGAACATGGCTCTGCTTATCGATAAGGCAGAGAATACAAAAATGCCATTGCACCTATGTTACATTGACTACTGGGCTGCCTTTGACCATGTAAATCGAAACAAATTATGGGCAAAACTGGCCAAATGGGGCATTCCACAGCCATTGCTCAACCTGCTAATCAACTTGCATACTGACACCTGGATTCAAATAAAACTGGGCGACAAAACTCGGCGACGGGTCAACCCTTTCGAGATGGATACCAACAACGAAAGGTCTTAACAAGGCTGTGTGTTGGCACCGACTCTATTCAATCTGTTCCTGGCAGACCTTGTCGCACTACTAAACGCTAGCAATTCACACGCCCCACGGTTAGGGAATCTAGCGTTACCGGGTCTACTCTAAGCAGATGACTTAGTCTTAATTAGCCAGACAAAGGTGGGTCTGCAGCACCTCCTTACTACCACATTTGAATATTCCGAAGCAAACTGCCTGAACATCAATCTGGAAAAAACTAAGACCATGACAATCAAAAAGAACATAATGAAAACATCGGCCTGGTTCTGGGGCATACCCGCATAGACTCTGTACTAGAATATAAATATCTAGGAGTGATCATCGACAAAGGCAGCCACTTTACTGCTCAAAGGGAATCAATTAGGAGGAAGGGAACAGCCCTGGCAGTGTCATTAAGAAACCTCAACTCCAAGTTGAATGGCCCATCACTCCTCCCACTAGCCGAAGTAATTCGGGCAAAACTCTTACCAACAATAGTTTATGGGAGTGAGGCACAGAGGGGCAGGGACTCCAAGCTACTAGATAGGACGGTTGCAACAGCATACAGAATAATCTTTGGTTTGTCAGGCTTGAGTTTGGTGTTCAAAAGCAGTCCCTGGCAAGACAAGGATCATACGTCATCTTTTGGGACAAGGTACGAAAATCTGGACCAGGAAGTCTTAACTGGCGCCTGTGGTTAGAGCTACAACACAAAACATCACTGCCGGCTGCAAAATATTTACAAACAAGCCTGACCAACCTAGGGCTAACCGGCCTTTGGGAAATTCCCACAAATCACTGCCTCTTCAAGAAAATAGTTTGGAAAACAGTAAAACACCTATCATGGATCGAGGATAAAGCAGCCTTATCTGAAAGGACACATGGCTGGATGACCATGAGCACCTACTCCACCCCTGCTGCTCAAAAATATTTAGCCTTGGGATATGCTAGATCAACTAAAATCCAATTTCTAAAGTATCGACTTGGTCTTCTTCCATGCATAAAGCACTTTCCGCGCTGGCTGAAAGCCCATCTCAACTCCACCTGCCGTTTGTGTGGCACAGCACAGGAGGATATGCTACACTTACTCTGCACTTGCAAAGAACTGACACTCGAACTAAAACAACTTTTAAGACCATTTTTTAATTGGAGAGGTATTCGTACTCGAAGACAAGCTGTGTTGGCTTACTTTGCTCCAGACGACCCGCAGCTGAACTGTTGCCTGGTGAAGTTCCTGAGGCTGGTGGGGAAGAAAATGTTATAATTGCGAGAGAAACGTAACAGCACTAGCATTATATTCGGCAGAGCGACATTCAACCCGAATGCACGGCAGCTACAAGATTTTTATGAAATGACTTTTTATTACAAACTGCTCTGGAATGGACGATTTCGACTTTCAGTGATGTTGGGATGGCGATAGGGGCTTCGCCCCACTTACAAGGCAGAGTAAAGGCAGAGTAAAGTGCTGCCTTGTAATCAAGAGCCCCTTATACACTTCACTTGGCGTGAAAGGGGAGGGTAATGGGTGTTGTGTTGGGTGTTCCCCCGCAACACCCATTGAAAAACACGCTGCCCTATATTAACAAGGGTGGTGTAAATAGGAGGCTGTTTAAAAACCTGATCTTAAGCAGGCAAACAATTAGAAATGCTTCATTTCTCATCGTTTTTGCTGTTTCCATGTGTGCTGCGTTATGCAGCACACATAGAAACTGCAAATTGGCATTCGTCGTTAATGTGCAGGAAGCGGTCTCTCCCTGCACATAGACAATCTTCCCCTGAACCCAAACACCCCTGCACTATGTTGCAAAGGTGCCTGTGTTGGCATTACGCTGAGGAGTTAAGCGCCAGCGCAGGGTGAAAAGCAGGGCTGCACCATAATCTTGTAACTATGGTGCAGGCCTGTGTTACTGAAGTGGAGGAGTGCGGCGTTAATCCTATAAGGAGAATGCCTCACACTGTCACTTCATTGTAACTATGCCCCCCCCGTGAGGCAAGAAAAACGTCTGCAGTGCAACAATTCACAAGTTTCATAAGCCTGACTCAGAGTCATATGTCCTCCAGCTTGCAACATATCACCATTGACAATGCACCTTAGTGCAAGGGTGACTGGGTGGAGTGAGTAAGGGGCAATAAACAAGGTGTCCCTGCATATCAACATACATCAATGTGAATGACATGTATTGATGGAGCAGGGAAAATAAAAAAATTTAACCCCTAACAAATTTTATAATTAATTAAATAAAATGTTCGTTTAAATGTATTAATCAACACTGTATGTATGGGAATGGTAATATGCCAATGTATGTGCTAAATAATCTATTAATGGATGTCCATGTGTCTAATTATAACGTAAAATTAAATGCGTACTAATTAAAATAAATGCATGTTTGTGCTTCATAGAAATAAAACGTGTCGTTGCAAAAAAAATAGTGATGGTAAGTAAGGAACAGCTTAAATGTTGCTTTCTGCTAGGTAACAACTAATTGGGGTACGTAGACGACGGGAGGGAAACGAAAGGGATATTTTTCTCTATTTTAATTATGTTTTGTTTGCCTCAAATTAGTGCTTCTAAAAGTATAACCGAGTGGCGATGTAAAATGGCCGCCAGTGGGGAAGATGTGCGCAGCCGCAAAGGGGACACGTGATATGGGATGAAAACGGAGAAAAAAGCAAAAACCTCGTGAGGTTACTGAGACGCTTGGATGCAAAAAATGGTCAAGGCTGGTGTGACCTAATTGAACTGATAGTGTGCCATGATGATCAGCAGAAGGCCCGTGGGAAACAAGTTTAAGAGAAAGGACAATGACTGCGGAGTTCTCGAATGTGTCGAAAGAAGTTACAAATGAACTGATCGAAACGGATGAAAATGTTTAAGCGTATGGGAAAGGAAATGATCCAAGGACCCTTGAATCCAAGAGAACTTGATTAAAAGAATGAATAAGCTGACATGCATGGACCAATGAAAGAAAAGCGTGATATTAATGTTGCAACAGTTAGTTAGCAAAGTTAGAATTAGGGTATAAGAGGGCCTACTCTTAGTGGGAGGGGTCAGTCGCGGTTGCAGTCACAGTCAGGAGAGGAGTTGAAGAGTCGTGTTGGTGGCTTCCAGTGCTGGGTGGTCCTGATCGATCCCTTACTGAGCGGGAGATGCTGAAAGACTGTTAGATGAGACGGGTTGCAGGTAGCTGATGCTGACGAGCTGAAGTTGCTGTTTGCTGTCTTAATTTTCCAGTTGAGTATGAGAATCAGGCTATTTCTAATTCCTAACTTAGGTTAGAAATCATTAGGCTAAATTAGGAAGCTAGGCAGGTAATTAGGGTTTTGGCTTCATGACAAAATTTCCTTTCTGCAATAAAATGATTATGCTTAATAAATATTTGAATTTAAGAATGAATAATTGAATAAAGTATTAAATTCTTTTTCATGCTTTTAAAATTATATAAAATTTAAGATTCTTTAAAACCAAAATGACTCAGTGGTTATTTTCCTAAATGATTGTGACATCAGTAATTGGTTATTGTGATTCAGCTGGTCTTAATCACTATGAACTAATTTCTTAAATGAATGATTCATCGACAAAACAATGAGCAGGAATATCTTAAGAAATAACTAAAAGAAAGTGACAAATTAAGGTAATAAGATATCCTGGCTCTTCCAGCGGTACATAAAATGGTGTTCTCCATTTAGTTCTCATGCTTCTCCTAGGAGTACAGAATTTCATAAAGGTGTAAAGGAAATCCAGGAGTGTGTGTGTGTGTTAGGCGATGTTTATGGGCACCATCGTCATGTGGATATGAGAAATATAGTTTGCCCCTGGATGACCTATAAGTAACCTGGGAGGAGAATAGTTTTTATTGTACGCGCTGCATCAGTATCAATGTGATTTGGCCACCTTCAAATACATAGACACTTGTCAGAGTATGGCAAATCAAGCACATCTACTTATCATATCATGGGGTACATCACAGCATCGCTGATCTCAAGTGCATGATTGCCTTCCTCGTGCCACACTAACAATTATGTGGCAGTGCCAACATCAATGTGGGGTGCAGTCTAATCTACACCTCTAAACCTAGCTAATAAAAACGACATGTAAACTTGACTGAGAAGGGTGACTCAACCACAATGCAGTGTAAAGACACATGAATCTGATCAAATCTGCATTGCCAATAATGTGATACAACCAGCACCACTGTCCCTACTGAACAGAGGATATAACAGGTGCAGCATGTGTGTAGAAACAGGCCCCTCACAGTTGGCATACAGGGAAACTGTCAAAAACCATGTTCAACCCAAATGTCACATCAGTGATGTTGTACGATGATTTACAAACCTGTGTGTAATAGGTGTAGCTTTTTAAAATAGAGAATGGAGATTGTCATGCACTCTGCTTGTCAACTGCTTAAATGCCTGACCAAAGTGGAGAAACACATACAATAGCATCTCCCCTTTACATTGCAGAAGGAGATGCATCACCTCCTGTTCAGCAGCCTGTCCCACTCTTCAATGATGAAGAGGAAGAAGACATCTCAACCATCGACCAGGGCACCTTCCAAGAGCTGCTCAACTCCATTGGCAGCCCATCTCCGGAAGCAGGGACATCCAGCAGCGTTGTGGTTGCTCCACCAGCAGCACAAAACACCCAGCAGCCAGCACCTACCACCACAGCTATCTCCCAGGACTTTGAGGACCCACTGTTAACATTTCAACGTAGTGCGGTAGAAGTCCAGCGTGAGATGACTGGTCAGGTGCGGGTGGGGTTGGACAGCCTGGTGGCCAAACTGGATGGGATCCTTGGGTGTCTCAGTTCCATTAGGGACCACCTAGTGTCAATACGAGGCACCCACAGTCCGCTCCATGCTCTCCAGCATTCCATGGCTGACATTGCTGGAGTCCTTACTCAGAGACAAGAACAACTGTCTAGTCAAAGTGGCTCCAGCGACATCACCAAGGAGTTGCGTGAAATGCGAAAGATCATGGAGAGCATGGAGCAGATGCAGGCTTCACACTTGGCTGCCATGGCTGCCTACCACAGAGATGTTGCTGGAGTCTTGCAAGCCCTGCAGCTTATCATCACTGCAGTGATGCTTCATCATTTGGCACAGATGAATGCTGCTGCACCTTCAGCATCCCCCTCTTATCCCCCTGATGTGTCACTGCCTCACAGTGCTCCAGCCAATACACCATCAGGCACACAGGAGGCACATGACACATCAGAGGAGGAAGATGTGGTTGAATCAACATTCAGACGAAAACGTCAGCGGTAGCATTCATCTGAGTCAAATGAACAGTTTCTGCTTGGACCTGTAATTACCATCATGCCTCGGAACATGAGCTTCCACTGTCCTCTGAATGACTCTGCTACACTCACCTTGGACTTTAATATGGACTGCCAATTTTGCCATTGTTCCCAATGACACAGCAATCAGCCTGCTGACTGAACTCTGCCTCTTTCTCAACATGCCTCTGGACATGTTCCCCCCCAAGGACTCTGTCTGGCCCTCCACTGGGCATGTACACAATGGGGGGTTGTTGTACAAAGAACTGGGCCAGTCTGCTGCCTCAGTGAATTCACAAGTAAATAAAAGCACTTATGTCACTAAGATGTGTGTTGCCTGTGAACATTTATGTTTAAACATGACAACAATGCACGGTCATTTTAGCCACCACTACAAATCAAGAGACATTTGGAAAAGGGAATCTGCTGACTCTGTGTCCCTGATAGGCATTGAGAAGCCTGGACAGGTGTAACTCTACCAATGCTCAGATCTCAAAGACAACACTGTTTCAGCAACATAAAAGTACTCTATGTGGCCGCTGACCCGGCGGAGAAGAGAGGAGGCCGCCATCTTCCTAGAGGAGCCTATCGTGCTTCGGCGGCCGCGCAACCGAAGGGCCCTGCAGTGGGGCGCTGTACACACTGCTCCTTCGGCCCCCTGCCCTGCGCAATCCAAGGAGGGACCCCTGCAGCTGGAACTTCCTGGAGATCGCCCGCCCTCGGAGAACCGGTGAGTGTGTGGCGCTGCACGGTGCCTCATGGGGGCGGCCGCCTTGCGAAGCCTTGCCATCCCACGGCCCCTGCTCACAGAGACAGCAGTGCCCCACACTGGGTGGGTCCCAGCCCTTATAGACTTTGCGTGTCGCCGAGGAGCAACAGGCACTAGAGCCAGCTTGGTGCCGGGTAGCGGCGGCCCAGATGAATGGCCTGGGACTTTGAGTAGGGAGACTGGGAACCCCCCTGGGTAATGTCGAGAGTGAGGTGGACGCGGCCCCTGCACCAGGCCCCAAATCGGAGGGCGACGTGGAGCACTCCCTGGGCCTTTCCCACCTGTCCCCCCTCAGAACAGAGAGCATCTAGGGAGCGGAATCACGGGGCACCTACACGCAGGAAGAGCGTGCAGGAGCGAGACAGGAAGCCACAGACTACCGAGGGCGGTGAGACAGAGTGGCACGAGACTCCTGGAGTGTGAGGCGCCGTGCCTTGATCTGGAGGTCCACTGTGGGCCTGCATCCGCGGAGATCGGGCAGCGAAGCCAGTGCGAAAGGGTAGGGCCATCCGGACACCCCTCCTCCGCCCACAACACAGCTGCCCTGGTCGACGGGCGACGCTCCTAGCACAGTAACGATCCTCCATGTAGAACCCTATATCTTAGCACCTCCGGACCCTTGCTATGCCACACTCTAAGGCAATTAAAGACAACCCGGTGACATCCTTGTGAAACAAGGCCCCACAGCCGGAGGAGACAATGCAGTCCTCAACTTCGACCCCGGCGCCGACGGGTGGGGAACCCTCGGCGCCAATCATACAGGGATACATGGATCGTTTCCTGCAGGAGCCACGGGCAGACATCTCCTCCCTCAAAGAGGAGTTTAAGTCGGACCTCCGCGACATCCGGAGAGAGGTGACTGAGACTGGAGACAGGGTGGACGACCTGGAGAGGATGATCGATAACAGATCAGAAGATCATGCGATGCTGCTGAAGCGCATTAGCTCACTGGAGGACCAGCACATTGAGCTCCAAACCAAGCAGGAAGCCCTAGTTAACAGGAGCCGCCGCAACAATATTCGTATACGGGGGTCCCGGCAGGCGCCGAAGGCACAGACATTGCGGCATTCACGGCAGAGCTCTTGTAGGCGGTCCGAGGCGACGATGATGCATCCCTGCCCGCAATCGATCGTGCTCACAGAGTCTCCGTGGGACCGGCTCGAAAGGGCAGCGGGCCGGACATTCTAACCAGGTTGCACTTCTTTACTGAAAAAGAAGAGATCATGCAGGCAGCCCGCAACAAGACAGAGGTCAAGTTTCGGGGACACACGATTCAGCTTTATCAAGCCCTCTCCACAGTCACTCTCCGCAAGCAACAAGACTTTAAGCCTATTACTGACAAGCTGCGCACACAGGGTATCCGATACCAGTGGGGCCATCCCTTCGCGCTCCTGTTTCAGTGGGAGGGCAGGCGCCGCTCTCTACACTCGCTGGCAGAGGCCAAGACACTGTTGGGTCTAGCGGATGACCCCCCCGACAGAAGAAGGCTCTTCCTACTTGGGAGCCTCAGGGCATGCTCTAAAACCCAGCTGGGCCACAGTCCCCCAGCGCCGCTCCAGTAAACAGCGTGCAGAACTATTGTCTCAAGCGGCAAAAAAAGACATTATTGATCACCTGCGCATGCTTAGCAGGGGCCCCTCCCTGGCCTACTTGACTGCTGAATCTATCTGAAGGTGGCACACCCTGATGAGGGCCATGCTCGAAGCACACAGACCTGGTCTCGACCAGACAGTGGCCCCAAATCAACACAGATGGCGGCGGTAGAACCTTCTCCCAGGAACTATAGAGGTAATCGGTGGGCCCTGGGGACATTCAGGGCCTGCCTTGACTGTGCTCTTACACTCCAATTGCACCCCGGTGGCCCGCCTCCCCGGACCTTTTCTCATAGAGGGTGACTCCTCCAGCGGGATCAGAGCACCTTGGTGCCGATCTCCGTGGTCAGAGAAGTCCTTGCTGGGCCCAGTTGGCCCGCTGTTGGCTTTTATGTTACCTTGGTTGTTTCCGCAGGTCGCTCAGGACATTACTCGTAGAAATGATGGTGGGGTATTTGTGGCTGTGGGCGGGGGGGAAGGCACAGATAGGCTGGTGCTCACTAATCTATGTGTTGAAACTCCTCATGGATGGCGGCCTGGCTGATTGGGGGCCACTTGGCCTGGTTGAGGCGGGAAGGCAAACACAGGACACGGGGACAGCGACTCTGGCCTGCAACACAACATATTTTAGCTTTTCGATGCTAGACCCTACACATAAGCTGGGGATGCCCCCTTTGCCACTCCCCTCCCATGGGGGAACACTAAACTACTCTCATTAAATGTTTGGGGCCTAAACTCCCCAAACAAACGAAAGCAAATATGCGCTACATCCTCCTATTAGGGAAGAGGTGTGGTGCAGCGGCCAGGGCAGCTGACTACGGAACACGGGGGCTCACGGTTCGATCCCCGGCGCCGGCGGCAGGTTAGCCCAGCACCTTGTGACTCTGGGCAATAGCTCGCTTAATCTTCCCGAGGGCCCCCAGCGCCGGGACACCTCTCCGGAGGTAGCTGTGCGCTTTACAAATGCTGGTATTTCATTATTACACCACGACCCAGATGTCATAATGCTGCAGGAGACCTACCTGATGAAGGCAGATTTACACCGCATGACACACCCGAAGTACCCCCACCGTTACTGGGCCTATGCCACCTCTAAAACCCTGGGGGTAGGAGTGCTGTGTAAGGCCAACTATTACACCTCCGTCACTCGGGTGACTTGGGATGGGGAGGGTCTATATTTGAGATTGCAACTGCTACGGGGGAAGCAGCAGTTGACACTACTCAATGTTTATGCCCCAAACACTGCTCAGGATGCCTACATCAGGCGCGTGTTATACGAACAGCTTAAGGGGGTGGACGGGTACATAGTGGTATGCGGAGATTTCAACTTAGTTTGGGACCCTTCTCTAGACAGAAGCAACGCAACATTTCAAAACACTGGGGCAATGACGGCACACCTTAAGAGGGACATTGAAGAATGGGGCCTGGTAGATGCATGGCGATATAAACATTCTGGCGTGAGGGATTATTCCTTCTATTCACATGCGCACACTTCCTACTCGCGCAACAACTACGCTTTCGTCACACCATCTCTCCTTACATGCATGCACTCAGCGGAGCTCTCGGATATTTCCATCTCTGACCATGCTCATCTCGAACTCACATGGCAGGATCGGGCCTCTCGTCCGGCCTGTCTACCCCGATGACGTATGCCCTCGCATCTGTTGCGAGATCCGGTAGATATGGAGGAGATACGGAGGAGTATCACGGAGTACTTCCAACTCAACACCTCCCCCGAGATCTCCCTGCACACACTGTGGGATGGGTTCAAAGCCACGATACGGGGCACGACAACGTCCATTGCCATTGCCAGAGGGAGGGAAGCGAAATTAGTAGAATCTAAACTCACGGCAGAGATCAAGCTGCTAGAGCGTTCGGACAAAGAAGCCCCAACCCGACGTACTAAAAGGCAATTAGCCCTGTTGCGTGGTCAACTGCGTGCCCAGCGCACAGGAAAGGCTGAGCGCTCGCTAATGGCCCTGCAGCAGAAATACTATGTGGGAGGAGATAAGGTGGGCAGGCTCCTGGCCTGTAAACTGCGCCAGAGCCAGGCGAAAGCACACACCGCTAAAATCCAGGCAGGTACCGCAACATGGGTGACAGCAGAAAAGTTAAACACAAATGGGGCCGCTCCCGGTAATGTGACCGAAGGTGCTCAAGGTTCAATTGTGAGAGTGGACATCTCACAAAAAGTGAAGGACTGGCCTCACACACCACCTGGTGTCATGCTTCATCATTGGCCGTCCTCGCCCTCTAAAAACTTGGTTTGATAGAGGGCGGGCATTCACCTGACGACAGGGATGCACTTCTAAACTAAGTGGGGGCCCATAGTGAATAAGTGAAATTTAAAAACATCGTGTTCCGTGGATGTAGATGGTAGGGGAATACACGGGGGAGTCCCCGCAGCGCACTCCCAGGAACCACTCAGCATCCACACGGGATGTAGAGTAGAACAATCGTGAGCACCGTCGGTCCTCCCCCGGGATCGCCACTGGTTACCTTAATCAGGTAATTAAACACTAAAAGCTAGAGCAGCTTAAAAAGTGTGCCCGTCAGCCAGGGGGCAGATTCATGTCACATCACCTCACTCCCCTGCTATCCGTAGCAGTAGAGGTCCCCCGGGGGGGCCGTCCTAAAGACCCTCGCCGGGTCGAAGATAAGAGCGGAACGCTGTCGGCTAGTCAAAACAGGCGTGCACTGAAAACATCGCGTCAAGTATAACTGCTGTCCTAAGGGGCATCAAGCAAGGTTCCCGCACCCCAGATATCTGGCCCGTCCCTCTGTTACTCACGTTTTGTAATCCGTCCGTTTTTGGTCGACCTACCCCTCACTCTGCCGGTCCCGGGAGGTATCGGTTCTCCTCCGCATTCGAATGATATACCTCCGGTCGGTCAGAGGTGGGGGCGCGACTTCCGGTACCAAAGTGAGGAACAGACGCTAGAGCGTCAACCCAGAACTGGCGGGCGCCATGTTGGAATTTCCGCTATGTGTATCAATCAATGCTCTACACTCGAACAGGTTCGGGCAATTGTATGAAGCCCAGGAATGAGTGTTAAGGTTGGGGTCAGAGTCAGAGAACGAACACCACTGTGTCAGGATTTGGTGGTGCTCAATGTTTATTAATAAGAATTGAAATTAGCGTATGTGGAAAATATTTTTTGCACTATGGTAACTGTACATCATGATGATGTACGGATGTATAAAGATATGGGCATTTTACTCACTCACCCAGATGCCGGTGGTGTCACTGGGAGGTCAATTAGTTGACAATAGACTTCAAGGTCTCTAAGGTTAAGCTCAGAGGAGGTGAGCGCCACTGATCATGCGTGGTTACATCAAGTGGTAGGGCCCCCTTCTGGTTGTGTGTTCCTGAAGTTACTATAATTACTCCTGAATGCTAGAGTATACCTACTATTGGTGATTCTCAGTGTAGGGACAGGAGATTCTCAGAATGGGGGAAGGAAGAAGGATGGAGACGGTACAGTGCTAGTCTATTCAAGATTTTTCAGAGTAGGGAAAGGAGAGTGGAAACGGTACAGTGATAATGTATTATGTCAACAAGCTCCATGGAATGTCCTCATTCAGTCCCTCCTTATCTGAGGACAACCTCAGTACCCATCTATGTTCTATACGGAACAGTGTATTTTTGTTCATGCCGGGGTGTGCTTCCAGGACCACGCAACGGAGAGAATCAGGTGAGTGTTTGTGATGCTCAAAGTGGGTAGTCATCTTAGTATTAGTTTTGTGACACCTGAAGTTTCTCCTGTATTCTGTAATCCGGGTTTTCACCGGTCTCGTCGTCATCCCTACATAAAGGAGTCCGCACGGACAGGTCAGTACATAGATACAATTGTTAGTGTTACAATTGGTGTGTTTTTTGAGATTCCATTTGCCCAAATCTATTGCAATACTATTGGGCAGCCCATCTGAGATATATCTCTGAGTGGGTCGTGCGTGAGAGTGAGAAGCATTGGTTCCACATAAACCGCGCTGTAGCGTGCCGGCCATTGTGGGACCTTGCCATGTTACCTAAATATGCCCGACCCCGAAGTGTGTATGTTGCGACCCCAACGAAAACAGTCCTTGATATCTGGGATAGAATAGCGGTTCAAAAGGGGCTAACCACATTTCCGTCCCCAAATACCCCTATCGCACGCAATCCGGAATTCCGCCCGGGCGTACCAAAGCAGGCATTCGGTAGATGGAACGACGGAGAGTGCTGGACGATCCACGACTTACTTATAGGAGATTACATTAAGACATTTGATATCTGCAGGTCCGAATTTACGTTACCTCCCACGGCAAGGCTTCGACATATGCAGCTGAGGCACTGGCTCTCCACCTCGAGCTCCGTGCAGCAGTGGTGCGCCCCTTCACTCTATTCGAGAAATTGGTGCGGGCCTTTGCGGGCAATAGGGGACTGATCTCTGCAACCTACCAGGTGTTGCAGCACTTGACCGCGATTCGTACTCACAAATATCAGACCGCTTGGCAGGACGCAACCCCGGGGGGACTCTCTCCCAAACAGTGGGACAAGCTGTGGCAAGACATTCCCAAAACATATCGTAGCCTAGCCTACTGCGAAAGTGCATACAAGCTAATGCTCCAATGGTACTATACGCCCTCTCGCCTGGCTACTATATACCGCACGGTTTCCAATCTCTGCTGGCGGTGTGGTCATGCCAGGTGATAGCCACCTTTTGGAAGGAGGTCTTGGGGCATATCAAGGGCGTCGTGGGGTACCCGCTTCCACATCTGCAGCACGTGGTAATCCTAGGGATACGTCCATCTACCCTTGCGGCAATGACCGGGCAGACTAGGCCCTCATCAGCCATCTACTCCTAGCAGCGCAACAGCTTATAGCATGCACATGGAAACAAACTTCGCCCCACTCCGTGGCTCAGTGGTTCGTCAGAGTGTGGCACATTCTGGCAATGGAGAGACTCTCCCATAATCTAGCGAACACTGAAAAGAAATTCCAGCGCATCTGGCAGCCACTGATATCTAATTTAATGCGTATTGAGTTCACCTGCTTTAACCCACCAAAACTAAGAGCCCTCCAGCTTTTCCCAAGCGAATGAAAGGCACGCTTGCCCAGCCACCATGGACAGTTCCGGATACTGCGGATGCTGAACCCCCCTCCCCACATGTTTTACTGAATGGAACACGCTAGGCACCCCACATCACATATCACATCATGACCTGTACAGTTTTTGTTTAATTGCTGTTGCCAGTTCTCTTCTTTCTTTCTTCTCAAACGCCACCCTGGCCATAAGAACCCACACACATTCTACAGTGTGACGTGTCTGACATAGTGGGGTAACAGTCGAAGCAAGGGCGGCATAGGAGCAGACGCCCCCGCAGGAGCACGGCCAGGCCTCCCGATCCCACACATCTGGCTATTCCTACCTGGGGGCCCATGAGCATCGAATCTAAATGCTGCTGGTCATGATATATAGCTTTAAGCTCTACATGGTTAATGACCCTCCTGCAGCCTGTTTATTCTGTGTGCAGTCATTAACCTTATGCGGCCGGCCCGAAGTGGTTGTAGGCAACTTGCTGTGTATCCCCCTGCTGGTTATTTTGGTGTCCTTGTAAGTTTGTACGCTGCCGGCCCGGCCAGGGTTGTAGGCATCATGCTGTGTTTAACACTGATTGTCTTCAATAAAGGTTTTTGAAAATCAAAATAAAAAATAATAATTCTCTATGCTCAGGATGTTGATCGTGACTTGGAACGATACTCAAGTCAGTGTCAAGCCACATGAAGTGGCTCAAACTGTTCGTGTAAACAAGTAATACTTAGAACATGTACTCATTGTCAATGTGGTGGACAATGGTTTAATAGATGGGTGTCATGCCATGACACATGTAAAGTCAGTTCCCTCAACATGTTACATATGATGACAAAGCAATCTAGCTGTAAGAAGAGGAATGGTGTAGGATAGAATATGTCAAAGTGTGTTTTTGAATCAAATCCTTGGAACAGCAAAGCTACCGATGCCTGTAAGCACAAACAGTCTGCATGGCCTGGAGACCACGCTGTGCTTTTGTATGAGACCCAGGTGGCTAGACCCAGATACCACAGAGTAACACCAGACTGACGTTGCCCTCAATGCCTGCGTTGTGCATGAGACGGTGGGCCCTGGCTCTTGCCATCGGTGCGTCAGCAATGACCATTACCTGGTGATAAGGCCTGGCATGTTAAATGTTTACACATTGCTGACATGAGTAGTACACATGGTGCAACTTGGTGTGTGGATCATTCAAGGTGATTCTGATCATGTACAAAGGGTGGTGTGCATTGCATGACATGCACCAAGTGGACACTGGGATGACAGTGCCTCTCAACGTCATTATGCACGAGTAGGATGTGCTGTCAGTCGAGGGTGAGGCCCCTCTACTCTACAAGACTTGTGATGCAGGGGACCTGTGAGTAGGCAGCTAAGAGGGTCCACTTGCATCTCCTGTATCTGTAGTTTCAAATGCATACTTAGAGTACCATGCTGTACCCAGGCTTGTATGATCTGGACTGACTGAGGATTAGGCTGGCTGAGTCAGTGACTCGGAGAGGATGTTGTGATTTGAGGCCTGGTGTAGTTTTCAAGTTTGGTAGATGGTTGGGTGTGAAGCAGAGGAGGCCCAGGGTTTGTATCTGCACATTAACCATGAACAGACTGCTTGTACAAAAAGTTTATCCATGGACACTATGGAACATGTGATCTGCTTGCCAATGTTGCCATTCATGAGGCAAACATGTGGTGCAGCCTATCATCCCCACATGTTATGGAGCTCCTGGGTAAATGTAGGATTTCCATGGATGCTATTGGGACAGATGTTTCTGTCAGGCATACTCCTGACTGGAGTAGAGTGGCTTGTTGTCCACACTGACTGCTCCATGAACCATGCATGATGGCTGGCCAGCTTGCCCAACACCGTTTCATGAAGAGTATTTGTACATTGCTTGAGAGATACAACATTGTGTGACATTAACATTTATTCTTATGAGCATGTTTGTCTATATGTTCAACTGTGCCTGCAGATGTGTGGCTATTTTGATTGTTGTAGTTGTGATGAAGAGCAAAATTACACACATCATGCAATTGACATGAGTAAACTTGTAGTGATAATACAGTTGAGCTGGGGGCTAAAATAATTCTTTTTATGTCTGTATGACCCAAAACAATGTCCATTACAGTTGTCATATGTTGCATGTTGTTAGCATGTTTGGGCTGTACTTATTGTATTCCCTGTAGCACATCACTCATGTGTATTGTCTGTTCTTTGTCTTGGGGGTGTGAACAGAGAGCAAGAGTTATTGGATGAGGATGTAGCCCATTCTACCCCTTCATTGCCAAGACACACTCATGTTGTTGTGCATGTGACATCAACACTTTATTGACATTGCATTGGCAGGTACATGGTCCTACATATGGTTCACTGACACAACATCAATGTAAAAAATATCGATGTAAAAAATATCGAGTTAAAAATATAGACAACAAAAATATTGACTCCTATACTTAAACAGGTAAGTACAAAAATATCGCCTAAAAATATTGATGTTAAAAATATAGATGTATAAAATATCGACTTTTATATAAATATAAAATAAAATAATATATATTAAATATATTAAATATTAAATATAATGTTAACAAAATAAAATACATTTAATATACATTTTAATAAAATATAAGAAATACACTTAATAAAAAAAATAAACCCACGAACATAAAAATGTATACATGTATATTTACTTTAAAACAATTAATAAACTATTATTTTAATTTATGTTAAAAGTTTAAAATAATATAAAAGATAACTATATACATTAATGATTTAAAATATTTTTAAAAAATCTATAATAAATTAAAACAAACTATTAAAAAATATTTAAACTTAAATTTCAGAATACAATCAGTGCAACAGTAGGGAAAGTGTTGGATAGCTGAGGGGAAAAAATTACTATTCCCACTCCAAGGAGTGCAACAGTAGGGAAAGTGTTGAATAGCGGAGGGGTAAAAATTACTATTCCCACTCCAGTGAGAGCAACCGTAGGGAAAGTGTTGGATAGCGGAGGGGAAAAAATTACTGTTCCCACTCCAGTGAGAGCAACAGTAGGGAAAGTGTTGGATAGCGGAGGGGAAAAAATTACTATTCCCACTCCAAAGAGTGCAACAGTAGGGAAAGTGTTGGATAGCGGAGGGGTAAAAATTACTGTTCCCACTCCAAAGAGAGCAACAGTAGGGAAAGTGTTGGGTAGCGGAGGGGTAAAAATTACTATACCCACTCCAGTGAGTGCAACAGTAGGATAAGTGTTGGATAGCGGAGGGGTAAAAATTACTATTCCCACTCCAGTGAGTGCAACAGTAGGGAAAGTGTTGGATAGCGAAGGGGTAAAAATTACTATTCCAACTCCAGTGAGTGCAACAATAGGGAAGGTGTTGGATAGCAAAGGGGTAAAATTTACTATTCCCACTCCAGTGAGAGCAAAATTAGAGAAAGTGATGGATAGCGGAGAGGCAAAAATTACTATTCCCACTCCAGTGAGATCAACAGTGGGGAAAGTGTTGGATAGCGGAGTGGAAAAAATTACTATACCCACTCCAAGGAGTGCAACAGTAGGGAAATTGTTGGATAGCGGAGGTGAAAAAATGATTATTCCCACTCCAAAGAGTGCATCAGTAGAGAGAGTGTTGGATAGCGGAGGGGTAAAAATTACTATTCCCACTCCACTGAATGCAACAGTAGGATAATTGTTGGATAGCGGAGGGGTAAAACATTTTATTCCCACTCCGGTGAGTGCAACAGTAGGGAAAGTGTTGGATAGCGGAGGGGTAAAAATTACTATTCCCACTCCAGTGAGATCAACAGTGGGGAAAGTGTTGGATAGAGGAGGGGAAAAAATTACTATTCCCACTCCAATGAGTGCAACAGTAGGGAAAGTGTTGGATAGCGGAGGGGAAAAAATTATTATTCCCACTCCAAAGAGTGCAACAGTAGGGAAAGTGTTGGATAGCGGAGGGGTAAAAAATACTATTCCCACTCCACTGAATGCAACAGTAGGATAATTGTTGGATAGCGGAGGGGTAACATTTATTATTCCCACTCCGGTGAGTGCAACAGTAGGGAAAGTGTTGGATAGCGGAGGGGTAAAAATTACTATTCCCACTCCAGTGAGTGCAATGGTAGAGAAAGTGTTGGATAGCGGAGGGGTAAAAATTACTATTCCAACTCCAGTGAGTGCGACAGTAGGGAAAGTGTTGGATAGCGGAGGGGTAAAAATTACTATTCCCACTCCGGTGAGTGCAACAATAAGGAAAGTGCTGGATGGCGGAGAGGTAAAAATTACTATTCCCACTCCAGTGAGTGCAACATTAGTGAAGTGTTGGATAGCGTAGAAACAAAAATTACTATTCACACTCAAACAGTTAAAACAAAAATAAAAAATATTAAAAAAAATAAAAAATATTAAAAATAAATAAACAAGATGGGGCGTGGCCAAGCAGCATGGCCGACAGGACGTAAGCTCCTTCGGCTCCCGTCCTGCCAGCCGCCAATATCCTGTAAACATCCTTACACGGGCGCCCACTACAACATTCTGTGAGCGCCCGGGGCTTTGAATGTTGGCGCAGCTCCGGACTTCCATCGGGGCCGATTCCGGACCGGAAATCGACCGACTCGCCCCGGCGACTGGCAGCCCGGCGGTGGTGACTACGCGAGGCCGGGGATGCGGCCTGCGATTGAGTGACCGGGATCCGGGCCATGACCGAGTGGACATTGGCCTATAGTGTGCCGCGGCCCCCGAGCCCCCCTGGGTGACGACCCGGACCTGCGGGGTCTTTCGCTGGGGACACTGGCCCTGGGCTCCGGTGAGCACTAGACTTCGGCCTGCGGGGGGCCTGGGGGCTGACCGGCGCTTCGCGGCCTGACGGAGACGACGCCCCCGGCCTGAAGGGGGGCCCTGAGATGAGGGGTGAGCCTGCGCCCTCTAGCCGGCTATGATTTGAGCGGCGGGCTGCGCTTGGGCCCTGCGAGGAGATCCTCAGTGGTGGGGTCCGAGAGTGGCTGACGGACGGCGGCCGCCCGGGGTGCATTAATTGGTTGTGCGCCCTCCCTGCCTGGCTGTGGCACCTACAGCGCCAGGGTCCACACGTGGGCCACGACTGCTTGGAGAGCCTGTTCCTGCGAGTGGCGGCCGGAGCGGAGGGGGTCCGGCCTGATCAGGCACGGAGGTGACCGGAGGGACGCTGCGCCTAACACTGTGATCCTCCCCCTGCACATAGAATGGGGGTGCCTATCTGGGACCTTACTATTCGCCGAATCGCCTACTAGATGCAGGTGGAGATCGCTAGCCCTTCCTGGAGTCCCTTGGGCGGTCGGTCAGTGTGAGGTCGCCGGCGACAGTGATCCTGGCGCCAGAGAAGGTGGCGACAGCCCCGACAGTGACTGAGATGGGGGTCTGAGTTGACCTGGCGCTAACGCAGTGGTGAGCGGCCCTGGGAGCGTGGGGGGGATTGCCTCAGCAACTTCATACTGCCACGCCACAGAGGGGGGACCCCTCAGCGCCCGTGGGAGGGATACTGACCCTCCGGACTCTCGATGGTTCTGCTCTGCAACTTGTGGCACCTGTGGGGACAGGATAATCCTGGTACCAGCAGCCTTACAATACCAGTTGGAGCCGGGTCGCCGACTCGATCGACGGATTGAGGCCTGCAATATGGGGAAGGACAAGCCCCCACACGCCGCTAACCCCAATACGATCACGCAATACACCACGCAACGCCTCCCCACGCAGCGGATCACTCGCCAGTCGGGCCAGGAGAGTGAGGGCGACACCCCTAGCGAGCCGTCTCGGGCTGAGTTACTTGAAGCTATACAAGGCTCTCGCACCGCCCTGGAAAAGCAAATAGAGACAGTATCTATTGATGTGAACCTACTACGAGCGGATCTACGGAAAGTGGCGGATAAGGTCTCCACGGCGGAGGGGGACATCGTCCAGCTGCAGGGAGAGGTGACCACTCTGAGGCAGCAGGTTACTCAGCTCACCACCACCACCAGTGCCTTAGAGCGCAGAGCGGAGGAGGCAGAGGGTAGGGCCCGTCACAGTAACATTAGGGTCCTGGGTATCCCGGAGCGCTCAGAGCGGGGCAATACGGAGCGGTTCTTAGAAGACTGGATTCGAACGAAGCTATGCCCCATAGGTCTCTCCGAGGTCTTCGTAATAGAGCGAGCCCATAGGGCGTTGGTCCCACCGCCGCTGCCGGGGGCCCCTCCTAGAGCTCTCATCGCCAAAATCCTGAACTATCGGGACAGGGATTGTATCTTGAAGGCCGCGAGAGAGGCGGTGAACCTCACCTATGATAACGCCAGGGTGTCCATTTATCCCGATTATACCCGCCACGTTCAGGAACAGCGAAAATCCTATTTGGGCGTTAAACAGAAGCTCCGTGAGCTCAATCTGCAGTACATGCTACTGTACCCCGCAAAACTTAAGGTGATCTTCCAGGGGAAAGCCCAGTTCTTTGATTCCCCAGAGGAAGTATGGGAGTGGCTCGAAGTCCGGGGGGAGGCCCTCCCACAGCGTGACCAGAGGGAATCCCGGAGCACCTGGGGGGCCAGACCACAGAGACGACGCAGGAGCAGGCGCAGGGGCCGGCTCAGAGATGTCAACCAGGGAGAAAGACAGCGGATCACGGTGGGGGACGATGGAGCTCTGCGAGTAGACTCCTCGGACTCAGACGGCTCTCCCACACGGACAATGGCAGAAAATTCCGAGGAGAGCCTGGTCCCGGATACTCTTTTGCCTACCAATCAAGTGATTCCAGAAACTAACCTAGACCAGCTTCCCGCCACTGCGGGCCCATCCTGATGATGCTGTGTTACTACGTTTAACTCTCGGAATGTGGGGAACTGGATCGTGGTGGCCTGGCACCTCCTTGCACGGCTGGGGAGGATCCGATGCCAGTGCCTCACTTGTCTACTGCCTGTGTGGATCCTGCTCCGGACATGGGATTCTTGGGGACCCAGTATCCCCTGGTGACTAATATCCCCCTGTTTTTTCATATAGCAGGGGGTGGGGGTGGGATTGTTGGGGACCTGGGACTGTGGTGCTCTGGGGGCCTGAGTGCATTACTCATGATTATAGTGATGATGATGGATGGGATGGTGGGGCTCCGCTGCTTGCTCTGCCCTGGTTAGTTTGTATAAGTACCTAGCTGGGTGGCCCGTGACATTGAATTATTTAGGGTGCGGCTGTTAAGGGTCGGGAGTCGACTTTTGGGTAGGGGGGGTGGGGGGTTTCTTCCTTCTGTTGAAGTAGTTTGGCCCAGTTGGGCTCATGGTATCGCTGTGCACGTCCTGGCACCAGCACAGGAAGGGCATTTCTGCATGTTCCGTTGACAGTAAATTGCTCGTGGGTGGGGTGAGGGGGGCTTTAGGGAGGTTTTGTTGGGTTCTAATTGGCATCGGGGCTTTAAGGGGGTTTTGTTGGGTGTTTGTTGGCATCGTATGCATCACAGTTGGGGCACAGAATTTAGGTAGCTGCATGGGGCATGGACTGCCCGGAAATTGGGCGTTACAACCACTATGGGTTTTAAATTTTTAAGCTGCAATGTGAGGGGGCTGGGTACATGCGCCAAGAGGTACAGGGTCCTGTCTTTCCTTCGTAGACATCAGGTCTCATTAGCATGCCTCCAGGAGACCCATCTCACGGATGAAGGGGCTCAACAATTGGCAAAGAAGTGGCGGGGCCAGATTTTTCATTCCTCCTTTTCTAGCTATGCCAGAGGGGTCCTTGTGTGGGTGGCGCCCGGGTTTCCTTTGGCCGTCCAATATGTGGAAGCTGATATCCAGGGGAGGTATCTACTCCTCAGAGCCAAGCTAGATGGTAGAGTTGTGGCCGTGGTGAACACCTATGCGCCGAACACGGATGACCCGGGCTTTTATCAGTCCCTGCAGGAGGTCCTAGTATCGGAACTAGAGGTTCCACTGTTTTGGATGGGAGATTTTAATTGTGTCCTCGATCCTGTCCTGGATAGATTTCCCCCCGCACTGGCACAAAACCCAGAGTGACGGTGAAACTCCGGGAGGTCATGGGGAATCTAGGGGCCCAAGATGTATGGCGTCAAAGACACCCGACCCAGAAAGTATACACATGCTTCTCATCTACTCATAATACCTATAGCTGCCTCAACAGGGTTTTAGTTGCGAATCCCGATGCCAACATGTCTCTGGAGGTGACTCATCTAGCGCGATTCCTGTCTGATCATTTCCCTGTAGCATGCGTGATGGAATGGGGAGCCCCGAGGTGTCGCCTGCGGACTTGGAGATTGCAGGCAGAGATTCTCGAGGATCAGGTGGGGAGGCACCATGTAGAAACTGCCCTTACTGATTATGTTGATCTAAACTGGGGTGGGACAGACCTATTGCAGGCCACCAAATGGGAGGCCCTGAAAGCGGTAGTGAGAGGGGCATGTATGAGTGTAACGTACGGGGTTCGGAAGCAGCTCCAACAAGAGCTGCAAGACGAGGAGCGCCGCCTGTTGCAGGTACAGACCTCGATAGCTACTGACGCAACCGAGAGGGATGGGGAACGAGAGATCCAGGAGCGCATCCATGACACCTTAGACATGCTTGATAAATACACGCTCGCACAATACAGACAGCGCCTTTACAGAGAAGAGGATAAATCAGGTCGTCTCTTGGCCTGGATCCTCCGCCGAGAACAAGCTCCTGCTGCAATTGAGGCCTTACGGGATTACACTGGGTGCCTGGTGCATTCGCAGGTGGGATTATTGCGGGTCCTACAGTCGCATCTTCAGGCGGTGTACACAGCAGATCCCGTGGTGGGGGAGGCGTCTTATCTCCCGTATCTACATAGGTTGACCCTGAGCTCCATGTCAGAACAGGCGCAGAAGGAACTTGTCGAGCCCCTGACGCTATGCGAGGTTCAATCCACGTTGAAGCATCTCCCGCGAGCCAAATCTCCGGGTAGTGATGGATTTCTGCCCGAGTTCTACCAAGCATTCCCCGATATTCTTCCCCCCCTCCTCCTGCAAGTTTACACTGAGGCTTTTAAACGAGGAATCCTCCCGCCAAGTATGACACAGGGGGAAATCTGTATGATTTTAAAACCAGGGGGAGATGCACACGAGCCCTCATCGTATCGGCCGATTACGATGATAAATGCGGATGTAAAAATCCTCTGCAAGCTCTTGGCATCTTGCTTAGCACCGCACATGACCCACCTGGTCCACGAGGATCAATGTGGGTTCATACCGGGACGGAACACGGCTATGAATCTACGGCGACTGACTCATATTCTGCATGAGGTGCGGGACAGGGAGGAGCAGATGGTGTTGGTCTCCATTGACCTCGCCAAAGCTTTTGACACGGTGGACTGGGGGTATCTTCTCGAGGTCTTGCACGCTGTGGGGATGGGTCCCCAATTTTGTCGCTGGGTTCGTATCCTATACACGGCCCCATGCGCTAGAGTTAAGCTCGGGGCGCGCGGTCTGAAGATTGGCAACTGGGGAGGGGTACACGACAGGGGTGTCCCCTCTCCCCACTCTTGTTTGCCCTGGCTATAGAGCCTTCGCGGTCCGGATTAGAGCAGATATGGCGCAGTGGGGTATTAAATTGGGGGACATGACTCACATCATTTCTTTATACGCGGATGACGCCTTGTTTTACTTGGCCTCTCCCTGCGAGGCCCTGCCGGTGCTCTTGCACCACCTAGATCAGTTTGGTGAGGTCTCTGGATTGCGGCTGAACCGTGGTAAATCCCTCGTTTTCCCGTTGGCAGGACTAGCTGCGGTGCCTCCGGAGGATTTGCCAGATCTGGAACTGCGTTGGGAGCGGACGGCGTTCCGTTACCTGGGTATTCAGGTGACCCTGACGGACGCACAAGCACTGGCCCGGAATGTGGACCGCGTCACTGCGGCATTGCGGCAGTCCGTGTCTTTCTGGAATACTTTTCCACTTTCACTGATGGGTCGTCTCGCCATCTCGAAGATGGTGATGCTCCCCAAAGTACTCTATGTGCTACAGAACTCATTTTGCCCTTTGCCACCTCGAGTTTTTAAATCTCTCAACACATTGCTCACGTCTCTGCTCTGGGCGGGTCGGCGCAGTAGGGTAGCCCTTCGCACTATTGTCCGCAGTTACGAGGAGGGCGGTCTAGAAGCCCCTCGCTTTGACCTATACTATTATGCCGCCCATCTCCAGCATGCGGCCCGTTGGTTCACCGACAATTGGGAGAAGCGCCTTATGCTTGGTAGGGCAGATACCCAGACGCTGCAGGAGTCGCTGATGCAGGGTGCGGGATCAGATGCGTGTCTCCCCTATACTGTGCGACATACAGCTGGCATATGGCAGCGCTTTGTTGAGAGGGTCCTTCGAAGGGCGCTCTTTCATAGGGAGCTCTCGCTCTGGATACTGGCTCCATTTATAGATATGGCACGTCATATGTCCTTCCAAATTTGGAGGGAGGGAGGGTGTGTGGTCCTCGCCGATCTATATCCCAATGAAACCTTTCTCACCTACGAGCAGGCGGCAGAGAACTCTGGCCTTGGACAAGACCAATTTTTGCATTTCAGGGGAATGCAAGATGTAGTGAAAATCACCTGGCCCCAGTACCCAGATATTCCACCACTGACACATGCACTGGATGTTATGCTCACGTGTGGCAAGGGGCGCGGCTTGATATCCCTCCTATATAAAGCGATGAAACAGGATTCCACCCCCCCGGTCCCGCCGTTTAGGGCTGCCTGGGAGAGGGACCTCGCTGCCCCGCTGGAGGAGGCACAGTGGGCGCACATAGGCTCCCTTACACATACTGTCTCATGCAATGCCAGATTTAAGCTAACACACTTTAATTACCTACACCCCACCTACATTACCCCGGTGTCTCTGAGACGCATTGATAGTAGCAGGGGCGCTGGCTGTCCTCGATGTGCCGCAGAGAATGCAGGCTTTTTGCATTTGGCATGGGAATGCCCATTGGTTGCGCAGTACTGGACAGGGGTGGTGACTAGGGTGGTGAGCGCCACGGGGCTTCGGGTGGCTCTCGAACCCTTGCAATGTCTACTCGCGATGGTTCGCAGGCCTAAGGGGAAGAAACTCCCCTATAAACTCTTACAGTTAATGTTGGTGCTTGCCAGGCGCAGGGTGGCAATAACTTGGATGGGGCAGAGGGCCCCTGAACTTCCTGCTTGGCTCAAAGATGTTCGAGAGTGGTCGCTGGCTGAAGAGGCACACATGAAACTTAGCCGACGGGATGAGAAATTACAGGATGACCTGATGGCTTGGCGGGCCCTGTGTGCCACTGGGTTAGCGGAGGGGGAGCCGTCCTCACGGGACGCTACTCATAGTGAACAGAGTGACTCAGATATATCCGGGGGGTCTGTTTCTGGTGGGGAATACGAGGATTAACTCTGATAGGGTCCGTATTGGGAAGGGGTGCCTTTTCTGCCACCCTCCCCTCACATGGACATGTTTGTGGATGATTCTTCTGTCCCCCTTGTCCCTTCCCTCCTTGGTGCGGCCTTGTGTCTCATGCGATTATTATTGCTATCAACGAAATGTATGCATACGTATTTATTTGATGCCAATGTATTGTTTTATGAAAATTCAAAAAATAAAGTTTATAAAAAATAAGAAAAAAATAAAAAATAAACAATATTTAAAAAATGAAGTCAAATATATTAACTATATAAAAAGAAAACATATTATAATATTAATTACATATAACAAAAACCTACAAATAATATATAAAATAAACTAATAAATACAGTTATAAAAATTAATTCTTTTAAACTAGAAAATATTTACAAACAAAAAATTAATTAATACATAAATGTATTTATTTTATTTCCTACCCTGTAACACCACACCAATAACAAAACACTTAAACATTTTTTATTAAATTTACTTCCATAATTAACATAATTGATAACCAATTAAAAAAATAAATATAAAACACAATTAAAACTTATTTTTAAATTAAAAACTATTACTATTTACAACTAATAATAAAGTAATTAAAATGTATTTAATACCCACCCTTTACCCCTTTAAAAGTAAAAACAACACACACAAAAATAAACAATTACCCAAAATAAATAACAAATAATTAACATTATTTAACAACTATATATTAATCAATTAAATACAAATTACTTCCCACCCTTTACTCCTATAAACACCACAACACACACCTAAAATTAATTACACAATTACCATAATTAATTGCCAATTAATTAATTAAAATTAATTAGCATCCAATTATTAATTCAGCAATTAAAAATAAATTACTTCCCAACCTTTACACCTATAAACACCACAACACACACCTACAATTAATTACACAATAACCATAATTACCAATTAATTAGTTAAAATTAATTAACAGCCGATTATTAATTCATCAATTAAAAATAAATTACTTCCCACCCTTTACACCTATAAACACCACACCACACACCTAAAATTATTTAGACAATTACCATAATTAATTACCAATTAATTAATGAAAATTAATTAACCAATTATTAATTCATAGAGAAGTGTGGCTCAATGGTTAGAGCGGCAGACCCTGATGCAGAGATCTGGCCCGGGACCAGGGTTCAATTCCCGCCTCGGCGGGTCTTGGGCTCAATTTCCTCGGACCTGATAATTCTCGCCTCGGTGCCTATTCTAATCATGGGTCCCACTCTGCAACTCTGGGCAATAGCTTGCTTAATCTCCACAACGGCCCCAACAGCGCTGGGATGCCTGGCTTCACCCTGGGGGTGCCCAGGAGTGGACATTTCACAGGGAAAAGCCAGGAAGGGTTCCACAGCGGTATGCGTACAGCGCCTGGACACCCCTTTGGGGGTATGGGTGCGCTTTACAAGTACAAATTTCATTTCATTTCATTTCAATTTCATTTCAATTTCATTTCATTCATAAATTAAAAAGAAATTACTCCCCACCCTTTACACCTATAAACACCACAACACACACCTAAAATTAATTACACAATTACCATAATTAATTACTTTACACATTTAACACTATAACATCTCAATTAAACAAATATTAATAAATAAAAAATAATCAATACATTTAATATAATTAAATTACTTCCTACCCTATTCCTCTATAAACCCACAACCCACTATGCAACTAAAAACACAAAATTCAAGTTAAAAAAATTAATAACTTGTAAAAATTTTACACATATATTAAAAATACAAACATATCTTATACAAAAAACATACAACACATACATATAAAATATATACTAAAATACATAACATTAATAAAAAACGATATTTTTAACAACTATATTTTTGCAAACGATATTAAACACTTCGATATTTTTAAAATCGATATTACTTACTTTAAGTTGATATTCTTGACCACGATATTCTTGCTGTCGATGTTTCTGGACCACAATACTAATGACTCGATATTTATGCGACTCAATATTTTTTACTCGATATTCTGTCTATGCACCCCTACATACACGTTGCTGTGTGCTGCTGTCTTGCCAGTTGGCCCATGGCTGACGTATGTGTCATTGTTTGTGCTTACATGACTACAGCATTGTCAGATCAGTGCTGTGTTGTTGGATGATTCATGCATAGTGTTAGTGATGCATGACATGTGCTTATTGGTCATTCCAATGGCACATGTGTCATCTTTGGAGGTATTCCCACTTTCTGTTGTTGTTTGACCGTGTATGCATTGCGTTTGTAGCATTCCCTGCACTGTGTTGATACATCAGTTATTGTATCTGCAATATCCTCTGTATCTTCATCCTCAACACCCACGAGTAGATGCAGTGCAGATTAGTTATGTACATTTGATACTGTTGTCAGTTCCCTGTTTCCTGTGTCATGGAATACACAGATATGTAGGATTTCACATATTATGATGGATTATTATCTATGTGGCCCCAGCTATAATGATGCATCAGACATACAGCGTATGTTGTACTACGCTCTTGTATGTAAACGGACCTGTAGGTGCTCCTGTGATGACACAACACACAATTGTTGGTTCTCACTGAGGGACCGTACACAGTAATTGGCTCAGATGCACAATACGTTGTTCCATTCCCACTCTTCCTTTAATTGGTGTCATGCCCCCTGGTAGGTGTGAGAGCTGTGTGGAACTGTTGTTTTGTTAACTTTCACTTACCAGATTAATCTACTTCAGAATTCAGAAACCAAGCATACAAGACTTGTTGTAGTGATATTTTATTTTTCAACATAACAATCTGTGGACTTTGGTTTTAAGAAATGCTTGTGATGGGACATTTGTTGAGGGAGATTAGGTAAAGAAATTGCAGATTATGACATCCCTCCTTGCTGTTCCAACAGCAGAAGCTGTGGTGTGTCTTGCATCAGCTTCTTCGTCCTGGCCATCCTCTGGATTGTCCTGCTCCTCCTGGTCTTCTGGCAATGGTGCTTTTGTCTGTACACAGATGTTGTGCAAAATGCAACAAGCCATTATAATTTTACAGACTCGTTCAGGCTTGTACAGGAGTCTCCCCCCCCCCGAAATGTCAATGCACCGGAACCTTGGTTTAATGACTCCAAAGGTCCGTTCAACAATGGTCCTTGTGCGCCCCAGTGCAACATTGTAGTCTCTCTAGGTCACTTTGATGGGGGTCATCAACCATGGTGACAGTGCATATCCTTGATCACCAGAAACAGATAATGTAGAGATGTGTCAATTAGTATTTGTGCCTGCTGTGTTTGCAGAGTGGCTTTTTTGGTGTGTGCATTGTGCAACTTGGTACTTTCTGCTTTGTCATGTGGCCTTTCAGACACTTAACCTGCATCACTGAAATTGACTTGCCTATACTTAACAGCCTACACATCACCATGATGCTATTGGCCAAGTCCTGTGTATTAACTCCATACACTGTCAGGATGTCTGGATCACTCAAAAAAGATTTGAGGTTATTTACAGGGCCGTTATACCAACAGTACGTCACTTATGCACAGATTTTTTAGTGTGCACCGTTGGCGCATGGGCCTGGTGAGGCAGCCACCTTGACTTTTGGCAGATTACTATGTTTAAACATCAGCAAGATACATCATTGTGAGTTATTGTGATGAGGGTAGCTGAGAGCAAATATACTTGGCTGCTAAACATTTTACTCATTGTGGGTTATTTACATCCACCTTGCCCCCAAGGTGGGTCAGTGTTTGAGTGACAGTAGCACTGCTACCTGGTGCACTTGACTTACTGGGACATGTGAAGACAACGAAAATGTGCATTGATGTCCTTGGGCATGAGTTAACTTTGGTTCTGCTTGTATGCATGTTGGGCTAATAACCGTAGATATTGCTGTGTGTGTGTGTGTGTTCCCAATCAACACACATTTATTTGACTGCAATTGTGCATCAGATTGCTACACCTCAACAGGGGAGTCATATGGATGCACAACATGTCCTGAGATTTAGATTTCTACTATTTGTATGCTCTTTATATGCATGCTCCATTCTGACACAACCCAGACTGATGTTTAATCAACTTTGGTGATTTTTTGTGTGCAGTTGGGGCTCACTTGCATCCCCATGAGGCAGGCACCCTTGCAGCATGGTGCATGGCTGACTGTGTTTTTGCATGTCAGCTAATTGTGCACCATCACAGGGGAGAGCAGGGTGATCTGTCATCTTGCTGTACATATTGCATATGTGTTTATTTCAGGATGGATGTAGCCCAGCAGATGCATTTGTCTCGTGGCACGTGCTGCATTGATTAATTTCAATTTTTGTCTGAGGAGTTCTGCAAAATCTATAATCCGAAAGTGACATAGTGGTTTGTGGGATATTTTCTGGCCTACTCCCTTGTTGGGCCTACTTACATATGTCTTGATTTTTTGGCATTGGTTGTTTGTGTATAGTAGGTGGACCTGTTGCAAGGTATGTCGTATTACATTTGCTACATGTGCATTCTCACATATTTGAGCTACAGGATTGGGGACTTGAGGTGTGTGGTGTATTCAGTTTGTACTTACCAACAAGCAGTCCATTTCCATATGTGCCATTCTCAAACCGCTGGTTGATGATCGATTGGCGTAAGATGTAGGAGACATTCACATTCCCTGGAAACTTTGCAACAACATTTATGAACAGGCCCAGGTGGTCCACGATTGCCTTCATGTTCACTGAGTGTGTGTGCTTCCTGTTCCTGTATATTTGCGAAGTGTCCGCAGGAGGCACAAGTTGCACATGGGTGCAGTCAATTGCCCCCAACACATGCGGAAATGCAGCAATGTCATAGAAGCCTTGCTTGTTGTCAAGTTGTTCTTGCGCAGTGTTGGGGAAGCGTAAGTGCTGCGGTGTCAGGCTGATGATGGCATCCAAGACAGTCGGGAGGATCCTGGATAAGGATGACTGTGAGACTCCACCCACTCTGGCAGTGGTTGTTTGGAAGGTACCAGAGGCCAACCTGTGCAGCACTGCAAGTAGCTTTGTCTGTGGAGGGATGTTTGTGCAGCACTGTGATGGTGCCTACAGCCTTGGCGCTATCTGAGTGAGTAGGCGTAGGATAGAGGTCCTTTTTAACCTGTAGTGGGCTATCACATCCTCTGGCCGGAGGTCTATCAGGGTGATGCGTTGGCGGTGGACTCGCTCTCTTCTGCGGCACTGCCTCTGTGGTGGTGCTGGTGGCGGCGGTGGTGGTCTCCTTGGAGTTCCAAGCTGCAAGAGTAGTACCTCCATGGTGTCGTATATATATATCTTCAAATCTGATAGTAAATTATCCACAAGGTTAAAATGATTGGCTACAAGCTGGTCAATTTTCTTATTAATTATTGCCGATTTGTGATTTGTGGTTTCTGAACCTTGTGGATCATTTACTATCAGATTTGAAGATTTTCCCCGTGGAACACGTCTCAAAGGAAGAACTACTGGACTCCAGAGAAAACTTCTGGATGTACCGTTTAAAATCACTGCATCCAGATGGATTGAACATTACTGACAATACAACCTGATTACTGCATATCTCAAGAGCTCTCAGGACTGCATTGATTCCACATTCCAAATGGAATCTTCACTCAACATGCTTTTTGAAAATTCAGCTGTGTCATCTGTGCAGCCACTGAGCAAACCATCTTGTACTACCTGAGGAAGGCGGAAGCTGAAACGTTGTAGTGGAAATATATTTTTGTTCTTTGGTGAATCCATCTGTTTGAGGCACTTCTTTCTTGGATATTTTATTTCTTTGTGACTCACTGTATCCTTTGGGATCCAGATTTTTGCCCTGGCTGGCTGTTGTTTTCTTGTGATCTTTCATCTTCAAGTATACATATATATGTATATATATATATATTCACTGAAAAAACCATAGGTTTTAGGGACAGTTATAGTTAGTTGGACATTGCACTCGTACAAAACCCGTGAAATTCCCCCGTTATAGTTAGTCCAGCTAACTATAACTCGCGCCCCGCAATGCACTGCTGATGACGTCACATATTACATCACTCATGACATGGTCAGTGACATCACTGATGACATCACTGATGACATCTCAAATGACATCACTGATGACATCATCCAGTGACTGTGTGTTTCTGTAAAGTTTAAATATTTTTAATATATATAGGAAAAGACGTATTGAAGAATGAGTGGGTGTGTAAGTGTCTGTATGGATGATTTAGTAGGTGCGTGACTGACTCTATAAGTGAGTGATTTAACGTATCTTACTGAATGCATGGGTTAGTGACTAAACTGGGTGAATGTCTGTATCCGTCTGTCTGTTGCTGTGTAAGTGGCTGCATGTGTTTGTGAATAGCTACATGAGTGTCTATATGAGTTATTGAATGCTTGTCTGAGTATCTGTATGGGTGCCTGAGTGTTTGTGTGGGAGGGGTGTGTGCAACTCTGTGCATAGATGTGTGAGTGGGTGATTCACTGGGTGGATGGTTTCAAGAGTGCAACTGTGATAGACTGTATGGGTGGGTAAGTGTGTGTAAGAGTGTGTTAGTGAGTGAATGTATGTCCCAGTGGTACATGTGTGAGTAACTACATATGTGAAAGGCAGTATATATGTGTGTTGGAGTATATAAATAGCTATAAGCTAGAGTGAGTGATTGTGATAGTGGCTGTATGGATGAGTGTGTGCTTGTATCAGTGATTGTATAAGAGCGTAAGAATGTGCTACTATTTGTATGAGTAAGTGAGCTGGTGTGTGTATAACTGTATAGGTGAGTAAATGGTAGTGTGTTTAATTATTTGCATGACTGACTAGGTGTGTGAGTACCTCTATGGATGAGTGGCGGTGTTTGAGTGTCTATATAGGAGTATGAGTGCATATGATAGTCCTGTACTGAGTGACCGTAAGTATGAGTGACTGTACGGGTGAGTGAGTGGATGTGTGCGTAGACCTAAGAATCAGTGAGTGGGTATGTAGTTATTGGTGTTGGAGTGTCTATGGTTTTGCGAATGGCAGTCTGTAATTTAGAGTGGGTGTATCAAAGGTTATATTAGAGTGTGAGGAGGTGCATCAGATTATCACGTGGATGATGTCATCAGTGATGTCATTTGAGATGTCATCAGTGATGTCATCAGTGATGTCACTGACCATGTCATGAGTGATGTAATATGTGACGTCATCAGCAGTGCATTATGGGGGCGCGAGTTATAGTTAGCTGGACTAACTATAACGGGGGAATTTCACTGGTTTTGTAAGAGTGCAATGTCCAACTAACTATAACTGTCCCTAAAACCTATGGTTTTTTCAGTGAATTTCAAAGGTTTTTTAAATGCTAATTTGTAACTATAACGTCCCTGAAACCTATGGTTTTTTCAGTGAATTTCAAAGGTTTTTTAAATGCTAATTTGTAACTATAACATGTCTGAAGCCTACAGTTTTTTCAGTGAATTTCAAAGGTTTTGTAAATGACAATTTTTAAATGTATTAATTGTTATATAAATTTTTTTCATACTGATTTCCAAATTTTTTAGAAACAATTTTTTTTTACATATTTTATTTTTTAAATTACATTGTAATTACATTATACATTACATTACAAAAAATACTTTCTCAGAATGAATTACTTTAGTTTAATTACTTTGCACATAGGCAATAGACTTTTAAGTACAGTAGTTACAGTTGTTGCAATGGGCAACACATTTTCAAACACAATGCAACATTCAGCTCAATGTGAATTTCTAGTTAAATGCAATTAGTTACTTTATGGATTACTTTTCTAACCACATTACTGGATCCTAGATTCAGTCCTGGGACATCTCCTGTAAACAGTTGAGTAAAAGCGTTTTGGTTACAGTCGTGATTTTTAAGGAATATTATTGTACTTTAAAAGTTCACACTTAGAAACTTTTTCTCATAGAATCACCAATGTTATCCTATGGAAGGAAATTCACTTAGAAGTTAAAAACTGTTATCGTTACTTTTTCTTACTCAGTGTTGGATCCTGGATCCAGCACTGGTGCATCTCCTGTAAACAGTTGAAAGAATGCGTTTAAGTCATACAGGCGATTTTTTAGGAATATTTGTAGTTTGTGAAAATCGACACTTTGAAACTTTTCTGCTGAAAACCAGACAATGGATTCCTATGGAAGGAAATTCAAGTTACTGGTAAGTACGGTTAAAATTACTTTTCAGGATCAGTACTGGGCTGAAAGATGCAGCACTGAGGTCTCTCCTGATAACAGGTGAGTAAATCGGAATTCGTATTTCGGCTGATTTTAGAGGACTATTTTAAAGTTCCAAAACTCCACACTTAGAAGAATTTCCAAGTGAAACCAGTCAATGTTAGCCTATGGAAGGAAATTCAAGTTACTGGTAAGTACGGTTAAAATTACTTTTCAGGACCAGTACTGGGCTGAAAGATGCCTGAAGCCCCGCCCCCTCCCTTCACCACTGTGCAAACGCGCCCCGTGGCGCGTTTTAAGTCGGGGGATTAACTCCCCTTGAATCCTGAGGGTCCCTGGAGTCCAACTAGCCCACCATGTTCCTCCAAAAAGCGCCACAGAGCTGCGTTGCAGAGAGGTGTAAAAGGGGCGTGGCCTCTGTACACCTCTCTGCAAGGCAGCTCCCTGGCGCATACTGGAGGTTCCTGGTGGGCTAGTTGGCCCCCAGGGACCCCCAGTATTCAAGGGGATTCGTCTCTCTCTGCAAACGCGCCAGGGGGCGCGTTTGCAGAGTGGTGAAGGAAGGGGCGGGCCTGCGGGCCCGATCGTTTTTTTTTTTGTTTTTTTCTCTGAAGGGAGCCGTGTGGCCCCCTTCCTTTTTCCTATTTTTAGGCCCTGGGGACTGCATCCCCCAGGGCCTTACCCCTTTTTTTTTTATTAAATTTTTTTTTAAAAAACGGGAAGGGTGCCGCGTGGCCCCCCTTCCCTGGGCCTGTATTGGCCCCGGGGACCCCATCCCCCGGGCAGGGCCGCTTTTTGTTTTTATTTGGAGGGGGGCTGCGTGGCCCCCCTCCTCAGGCCATTTAAGGCCCCGGGGACCCCATCCCCCGGGGCCGGCCTTGCACTTTTTTTTTAACTTTTTGTTACTTTGGGGAGGGGGGCTGCGTGGCCCCCCTCCGTGGCCACTTATGGCCCCGGGGACCCCATTCCCCGAGGCCTGGCCTCTCGTTGGGGACTGTGGGGGGGTCCCCAATCCCCCCACAGTCCCGCCGGCTCCCCGTGTCCTACGGGAGCCGGCATATGCTTTACACATGGGGAGCTGCTAAGATGCTGCTCCCCATGTGGAAAGCAGTCGGCTTTGGATATTGGAAGAGAGAGCAGGTTTCCTGCTCTCTCTTCCAATATCCAAAGCAAGTTTGCAATGACAGGACGGGAGCCGCGAGGCTCCCGTCCTGTCATTGCAAACAGCAGTGTCCCGGGGTAGGCACCCCGGGACACTGCAGGAGCCGGCCCTGGGGGTGGCGGTCCCCAGGGCCACCACAGGCTCCAGGAGGGGGGCCGCGCGGCCCCCTCCCTACATCGAGAAAGCCCCGGGAGGTGGTGGTCCCCGGGGCTTGGGGGTCCAAAACGGACCCCCATTTTCATTTTTCTTAGTGCCCCGGGGAGGTGGTGGTCTCGGGCGTGTGGGGGCTGGAGCCCCCCACACAGGTTTTTCAAATATAAAAAAGAAGCCCCGGGGAGGTGGCGGTCTCGGGGCTGCGGGAGGGCTCAGAGCCCTCCCGCACCATTATCCATAAAGCCCCGGGGGGTGGTGGTCCCCGGGCTTGGGGGGCCCTTAGAGGCCCCCCACACATAAAATTAACCCCCCCAGCATGCCCTCGGGACTTGGCCCACCCGGGGGCCAACTAACATCGAAGCGCGGAGACCGCGCTTCGATTTTTTTTTTTTTCGGCAGGGTTCGCGCTCCCTGAGCGCATCCTGCCGATTTTAAAAAAAAAAAAATTTTTTGCCCAGGGGTCCTTGTGGGACCCCTGAGCAGACCTAGGGGGTCAGGGTGTTTCTACCCTGCCCCCTTTGTGCGCTTTGCGCACTTGTTTCTGTCCCTCGGTTCTACCGAGGGACAAATGGCTGCCAACACTTCCTGATTTGGAGTGTTGACAGCCAATTAACATAAAGCTCGTGCTCGGGAGGATCCGCGGCCCTAGATATACCTATCTTTTTTCTTTTGATTTTCTCAGCAACTACTGAACGGATTTACACCATTTAACAAAAGGGTTCTTTCTGAACCAAGAACTACCTCTTTGCCAAATTTGGTGTAATTCCGTTCAGCAGTTCGGGCTGTAGCCGTGTCTAAAGTTTCCTATGGAAAATTGCATGGGGAAAACGCGTTTTGGGACCCCCTTTTTCTCGGCCCCCGCTGACGAATCCCCCGAGACTTTCAGGGTAGGAGCGGACCGGAGCGGGCCACAAAGTTTGAAAATTTTGCGAAGATACGTCAACCGGCAAGAGAGTTATTTCAAATAGAATGTCGCGGATTTCCTATGGATAATAGGTTGTAACTATAACTATCTACTGGCGACCGCCAGTAGATAACATATATACAGTTTTTACCATATTTATACATGCATGTATTGTGATTTTGTAATTATTATATTTATGATATGAACATTGAAGAGTTCATTTTCCGGCAAGTCTTTTAACTATGTGCATTGCATAGAGGTGTGGTTGAGCAGTATCAACTACGAGTGTGGTCACTATTTAAGGTTCACAATTGGTCCAGCGCGTCATGTGATCAAGACCGTGGAAACGCGGTCGAAATGCGTCATGCTGGGCACTTGCTTTCATTTCACTTGGATGCTATGATTTTTCTGATTTCCTGCAAATAAAGCACTGCATTTCTTCATTCACGTTGTGGTCCGTACCTGTTCTTCGCCGGTGGTGATCCAGGATCATGTTTCTTCATATATATATACATATATATAGATATATATAGATATATATATATATAGATATATCTATATACATATATATATATACAGGTGTGTTTGACCCATTTTTTAGACCAGCTTTTTTCTGGTCTTAAAAAACTGCCGCTAACTGGACTTAGCGGCAGTTTTGGGGGATTATCGCTGGAAGGAAAATTCATTGTAAATATTGCGAAGTGGGGTTAGGCGGCAGTTTTTTCACAGGAACGCACACCTTGCATCTCATTTTTGTTAAGTCCCGCTAACAGAAGTGGCAATCTTGAAAATTCCCGTTTATGCTGGAAAAATGCCGCTATCTGCAGTTAGCGGTAACTTGTACATACGGCGATAAAAAATAGCCACCGTAACGTCAAAAAATTGACGCTACGGCGGCGTTAAGTTCTTGTACATATGCCCCTTGGAGTCACGCTGGCTGTAACAGCTTTCTGGAGGAAGGGCAGAAGAGAGGGCACTTCAAAAATAAGCAGACTCCCAACACAAACTTGAAAAACTGTGGCATTAAATCACATTTGGTGTCTGGAAATGGACTTTAATGCGGCGAGGTCGAGGCCCCCCAAAGTGACAACTGTCAAGCAGTCATTCGGGCTCAGCGAGGAGGAGAAGCTCAGCAAGACGTCTGCCTGTGACCAGGACTGGAGGCTAAGGCCTGCCAGTCTCCCAGCTGGATGAGAGGGCGTCACCCAGGGAATCCAAGACCACCTGCCCCTGGAGCCTGGACCACCAGTGCCTGCCTACATGCAAAGACCAGTGTCCCCTGTGAGGAAGAGGAGAGCACTGGAGGGAGCGGGGTCCAGTGGGAGAGTCTGGCGATTGGATCTCTGAAGTGAGGTGTGAGGAGACAGCTTCTGCACCGATCGGGTCGTAGCCCATGTGCGGATTAAATTTGGCTACCCATGTGCTAGGTGGGGCCGCTGTGAAGATTGCTGCCATTCCAATCGGGCTGAAGATAATGTGTGGCGGAAAGACAGGAATCTGGCCACATTGGTAACTTCCCTGCTATGCAAGTCAAGATTTCAGTATTCATCTACCGGAGCGAGGATTCTTTTATATCAGTCTTCAAGTATAATCATTAAATAACCCCCGCCATTGGTCGTATGGACCTCTGCTCATCGACAAGGAAAACTGAGAAAGAGCAATCATCAACATCAAATACCATAAACAGTTAAGCCCATTTGGGGCTTCACAAGATTATATAAAGAGAGCTAGTGTGAGTTAAAGGGTGTTATTAGCAAATTAATTCCAATACATTTATTTATTCAGTAAAGATTAATATTTAGTCATCATCATTACAGATTCAAATAATCCATTAGTCGTCATTTCAAAGCAAGAGAAAATATTACATTAGTGAGAAAAGCAAAAAAAATGGACAAAAATACAGCATGTGTTTTCTAGTAAAGAAATTCCCTAATCTAAATTAACAGAAGTTGAGGCATAAAAAGGCAATTTCTTCCAGAAGCAAGGAAAGGTCTCAGTTTCAGAAACCCAAATGACGGGTTCTGATGAGAGAATGAAAATGCATAGGCATGAAGCCCTCGCACTTAAGCAATGGAAACATTTTAAATCTGGAAAGTATTCTCAGCTACAAATCAGCAGGCATACCTAGTCTCCAGGTGAGCAAGGAAAGGGCTCAGAGTGGTCTCTCCTATCCAGCCCTGCTCTAAACTAAGGAACACACACACAGATATATTTCTGCCAAAGCATCATTGGTAATAAATATTGCATTCCCCATACCCAGCAACCAATCCATTCTCAGCAAACTCTTGGACCAGGTAAGACCCATGCACTTTGGCAGACTCAGGGAGGAGTTTACTGTCCCTGAGAATGAGAGGTTTCACTATTTGCAGATTAGTTATTGGCTTATGCTTTCTTCTGTTCAGGACGCAGCACAGAGACACGTAACAACCTTTAAAAAATGGCTCATTACTAAACACAACGATAAACACCTCATTACAGAAATGTATGGTATGCTTCTCCCTGATACACCGGGATGGAAGTCACCAGCGCAGGTGCGTTGGGAGGGAGAGTTGGGCCGGCAGTTGTCCCCAGAGGAATGGCAGGACATAAATTACAGGGCTGGACATATAGCATGCAACACAGCCAGCATAGAAACTGCCACTAAAATCGTTTCCTATTGGTACTTGACTCCTGTTCGTCTACTTGGGGGGGAACCCGACTCACAGGGCACATTGGTGGAAGTGGTGTGGCTCCCCTGGGACCCTTCTCCACTTCCTGTGGGAAAGCCCTAGACTGGTTCCCTTTTGGGAAGCACTCTTGAATGACATTGACACACATTTTAATACTCAACTCCCTCTCTTTCTGGCATATTTTAGGAATGAAAAAACATACTTTATCACTAACTATGCAAGGGGACAATTACCGAGATTTATGGTGCCCATACATAACATTTCTCTCACAGAAATGTGTGGAACTGACATGTCCTTGTGCTTTTACTCTGATTGACTGAGTAACAGCCAACAACACAGGTGGAGAGCTCTCCCATGTAATCCCATTTCTTCATTACTACCAGTAATTCAATGTAATTACTTTGATGTGAGTGCCCCGGGGGGAGGAGGGGGGGGTTGAGATGGGTGGGGGCTGTTGGGGTTGGCGAACTGTTGCATTTTTGTGTTGTGGATGCACTTACATATGCTATGAGGCCTTTACAGGCTGGTTACTGTACCCTTTGTTATGCAACAATAAAAGCAAAGTTGAACCATAAATGAGGCTAACAGGTCAAGGAGTTTGCACATTCAGTGTTTACCTTCATCAGTCAGTCAAAACACATGTATATTTAGACCTTAGTCTTTTAAACAAGGATTCTTAAAACACATATGTGACAATTAAAATCAATGATTAAAATTGAACAACACTCACGATAAGAAGTAATTAAAACCACAATTCATCCAATCATATATAAATCTACTTATCCTACGGCTACACAGAATATATATATATATAAAGCTCCTCATAATACATTATAAATATATCAGTTTGATGGTAAATGTTTCCACAGACAGTAAAAGTCGCCCCATAGCACATGTTACATCCAGAAATCTCATCTCCACAAGTAATTTAATCGTTTGCCCCCTATCCTTAATATCATGTTTAATTAAAACAGGTTTTTAAAAAAACTTCAGCTGAGCTAAAAACAACAGTCATTCCATTAAGATATGTACCAAAAACTCCCTTCATGTTGAGGCCACATTTACAGATTTTATTTTCATTTTGCAGAGTTCTGTGCACCTCTGACATCATAAATTGGTTCACCCCACATCAAAATCTCAGGAGACTTCGACGCATCTGTACATTAGGGAGTTTCTCCAGGTAGGGAAAGGTCTCATCTCCCATCCATGAAGTAATCAGGTGGGAAACAGATTTCTTGTTCTTTAAGTGGATAAAATCCTCCTCTCTGGAGATCTGTTTTGTTACTCTTCTGAGCTCAGACTTGCTGACCCGTACCTGATTAATACCATCTTCTGTTTTTATTTTTTATTTCCTACAGCAGTTATAAATCCTGCTTCTAACTACTCATGCCCAGGTTGGCTCACTTTGTCATATCTCCAGTTTGCATAGCAAAGAGATTTTGGAAATCTCCTCGCAATCACTCAATAAATCATGGTTGTTACGTAGCATGACTACTCACCCGAAGGGTCTCAAGGTGCTGGAGGGGAGGGGGGTCTGCAGTTCAGTCGAAGAGCCAGGTCTTGCGGTCTCTCTTGGTGACCGAATGCTAGTGGAGGTCTCTAAGACGACCGGGGATGTGGTTTTGGCGGGGGATGTCCAGGATAAGTCTGGCGGAGGCGTTCTGGATGCGCTGCAATATCTTTTGGAGTTTTTGAGTGTGCGTTGCTGTTGTCGAGCCTGCTGCTGACGAGCGCCTGGATGACTGTTCACCTGGACTCGGTGGGGATCCATTTGAAGATCTTTCGGAGCAGGTGGAGCATGTGAAAGCAGGAGGACGATACAGCATTGATTTGGTGGTTCATAGAGAGAGAGGAGTCAAGGATGATGCCGAGGTTGTGTGCGTGGTGAGTGAGTGTGGGGGGGTTCTGAGTGCTGCTGGCCACGAGGAGTCATCCCAAGCGGAGAGAGGGGAGTCCAGGATGAGGACTTCAGTTTTGTCGTAGTTGATTTAGAGGCAGCTCTCCTTCAATCAGGTGGCTACTGCCTTCATCACGTCGTGGAAGTTGCTCTTAGCGGCTGTAGGTTAGTCGGTGAGGGAGAGGATCAGCTGTGTGTCGTCAGCATAGGAGACGATGTTGAGTCTGTGGTATTTGATGATGGCTGCGAGCAGGGCCATGTAGATGTTGAAGAGGGTGAGGCTCAGGGAGGAGCTGAGGAGAACGGTGGGAATCTGATACTCTGGGTTCGGCCGTTGAGGAAGGAGCGGATCCACTCGGGCGCTTTGCCACGGATGCCGCCATTGTGGAGTCTTGTGCAGAGGATATGGTGGCAGACGGTGTCAAAGGCGGCACAGAGCTCTAGGAGGATGAAGGCTGATGTTTCGCCTTAGTCGAGGAGAGTGCGGATGTCGTAACTTGCGATGAGGAGTGCAGTCTCGTGCTGTGGTTGCTCCTGAAGCCAAATAGGGAGGGGCCCAGGGTGTGGTTTGTCTCAATGAATTCTGTGAGTTGAGCATTGATGGCCTTCTCGATGACTTAGGTTGGGAAGGGAAGCAGAGAGATGAGTCTGTAGTTCTTGAGGTCCGTCGGGTTGGCAGAGGGTTTCTTCAGCAGGGGGTTGATCTCTGCGTGTTTCCAGTCTTCAGGGAAGGTGGCAGATTCGATGGAGCAGTTGATGGTGCAGCAGAGTTTGGGGGCAATGGCGTCGCCTGCTTGGTTGAAACTTTTGTGTGGGCAGGAGTCTAAAGGGCCCCTAGAGTGGATGGTTTTCATGATCCTTAGGGTGTCATCCGTGGGGAGGATGATCCAGTTGAGCAGTGTCTGCTGGGATCCCTGGCACTCGGGTGCGGTGGTTGCGGTTGTGGTGGTTGGGTCCTGAATTGTGAAGCTGTCGTAGATGTCTAAAATCTTGCGGTGGAAAAAAGTGGCGAGGTTGTGACAGAGATCTTGTTAGGGGAGAATGTCAGTGGTGTCCATGCAGGGTTTGGCCAATTCTATGATCACTGTGAAGAGTTCTTTGCTGTTGTGTGCTTTGGCGTTGATGTGTTCCTTTATGTCAGTTTTCCTGGTGGATCTGATGAGGTGGTGTTGAGCAGTGACAGTGGACTTGAGGGCTGCGTGGTCCACCATGTTCTTGCTGCTCCTCCATCTTCTTTCGAGTCATCTACAGGTGCGCCTGGACTCTTGGAGGGCGGGGGAGAACCAACTGGCTTTCTGGGAGGGCTGCTTCCCGGAGAGTTTTGTAGGGGGGGCCAGTGTGTCGGCGCAGTCAGAGATCTATCGGTGGAGGTTGCTAGCTGAGGTGTTTGCATCCGTGGTGGTCAGCGGTGGGGCTTTGCTGATGTAGGTTGTTCCAGCTTCTGCGTGGGTCACGGTGGGCATGATGGTGTTCGGTGGGGTTGATGAAGAAGAAGTGGACGCAGTGGTGGTCTGTCCAATGTAGTTCGGAGGTGTAGCTGACGGAGATGTTGTTGCCTGCGGGAAATATGGGGTCGAGCGTGTGCCCTGCTGAGTGGGTTGGGGAGGAGACCAGTTGTTTCAGTCCGATGGTGATGAGGTTCTCTAGTAGGGATGATGTGTTGTGGTCATCTAGGTTGTACAGATGGAAATTGAGGTCACCAAGGAGTATGTAGTCCGTTAATATAATGTACAGAGCTGGTGGTGGATAATAGGAGATTGGCGCTCTAAGGTCTTGTCACATAGAAGTTATGTTGTAGTATGAAATCTGGTACGGTGCAGTAAGGTAGGGAAAAACCACCAGATCCCCAAGTGTGTGGTCAAGGGCCTCTCAACTATAAAGACAAATCCTCTGCACACGTTGAAAATGACAAACATAAGTGGTAAATTTACAGATCGCAGTTCGTTTTTCTTATCTCTCTCAATGTAATTTATTTGAGTTCTTCTGTAAGCGAATGCCGTTCTGTACTTCACTTATTCTGTTTCTTAGCCAACACGTGTTTCGTCGCTGTTACATGGGATTACCCCGTGACTTCTTCAGGGCTAAGGAAATATACAAAATGCTGGTTCGTATATACACGGGTCATTGGTTCATTTGTACTAAAATACTATCAAGGTGACTCAAGTGACCTATATAGGCCTTCGGTGTTTGAGGTGTTTTTAAGTGGAAATCCATTCGATGAATAGCATTTAAGCAATCAGTTATACATAATTTCTTGTGAAGCAGTATATCAATGGGGAAAAGAGCAAGAACCCCAATTGTTTTTGATCCTAGTCATTAGTACATGTTTAAGAACACAATTGTTACTCCTGATTCCCTCACTGGGAATCTCCTCAGGTGGGCAAGGTGCAGTTGTGAACATGCAAGCGTCACAGTTGTGTTTATAACATCTTATGCAGTGCACCCTCATGTTGTCAGGGCCAGGTGTTGGCATGCTGACTATGATGTGTAATCACACTGTGGGGGCATTCCATATATGTAGATAAGATACAATACCTATGAGCTGTATCTTGAAGTTTCTAGGTGTAAAGAAAGTGTGAATAGTGTCAACAAATTGTTTACAGACCGTCCAAAGTTTTTAACTTGGTAGCGGAAATGCCAGTGTTAGGCTCCCTACCTTGATTTCGGTGATAATTCCAACCCGAAAGGGTTTCTGTTAATAGTTTTGTATTCCAGTAGTTTCTAGAGTTGTCGTCAATCGTTTTGATTATTCCTCGCTATTTCTTGCGAGTTTGGTTGTTAGTATCCCAACCTGCTGCCAAATCCTTGAGTAAAGGTAGATATGTAAAATCAATATTGGCCCTTTCTATTAGAGCGTAGTTTCATCCCCCAAGTACGTTCTGAAAACTCCTTACCGGCAAGCTTGTGGATCGTGTACACCTCACTTCTTCCGCGTGTGCGCAGAGCTCGACCGCTACGTTCTGGAAGAGCCCTTTACTGGCGTTTCTTTTATTCAGTGTTTGTAGAAAGCGGACTAAGCCGGAAAACGTCCCCCATGGCACGCCATCTTGGCGTGGTGTGTTGGGACCCCGGGGGCATTGTTGTTAGACATTCTACTCATCAACAATCTGCAGCGTGTCTAATAAATCGGAATAGTTCCAGTGATCCCTATGTGCAAGTGTTGCAAGATAATCCTCTAGTTAAATAGCGTTATCTTACCCATATGACGTTTATAGTAGACGCGGTAAACCATTCAATGCTCCGCGTTTCCAAATCAGTCTGGTGTGAAGTGCAAAGGAGCTAGCGTGGTGTGACTGTTATCAACATGACGGTGCACTGGAGCAATTAGTGAATAACGTGACATTGTGGTTCCTCCATTACTAACATTATCCGGATCCTGTGGTACAGTATCACTCTGTATTCAAAGTATATAACTTTATCAAACAGACAAAACAGGCTGAGCTCATTCAGAAATTACATATGTACAATTTAGTCCCTTCAGGGATGTGCTTATGGTTCGGCTGGTTAGTAGTGCACAGAATTTCCCATGATAAAATCTATGTACGGTAAGAGACACACTTCGTAAAACATTATGGTTATTTTCCCCCCCTTGGTATCATAACCCGAATGTTGCAATATAAAATTCACTGAGTATTTAAAATCTACAATTCTAAGGAGCAAACAAAACAAACTGTTATTGTGTTTAGTATCACCCATTAGCCACATACTAAACATTTTCGTTTAATCGCTTTATTTCCACTTAGAATTATTCGCATGGCAACTGGAGAATATAGGGATAATCTTATTCTGGCTCATATTTTGTGTCTGAATCATGAGAAAGTGACCTTTTTTGTGTGTATGCATCCCATGTGCGGCAAGCTGGTGTCCCTTATCTATTTTAGAACCCATAGGTACGCTTTATATTCAGTAATGCTACTTCTCAGATCCATTGTCCATATGATCAGCCCTGTTGTTATCCTGTTGGGATCATGGCCAATAAGGAGGCTAGATCTCGTGGCATGCTAATCACCTAGAAATTATTGCAGCTCGTGATCGGTGTTTAGGCCCAGTTCCACACTCCTGAGTCTCATGATCCATAGGGCCTCTCTTCTCCTAAGAGATAACTCCCTATTGCCCTCCCTTGGGTCCCTGGGTATAACATCAAATCCATAAAAGGAGAAAGTTCTGTGGGTATCTTGGAACTTGCATTCAGCTATGTGTGTGGCTAGTGGGTATCTGCTGTCCCCTTGTTTGACAGCCCTCATGTGTTCCCCAATGCGTTCTTTGAGACTCCTGATAGTGCTGCCAATGTACCTCAGTTTGCACTTGCACTCAATTGCATACACCACAAATTTGGTGTAGCATGTGATGTTGGTGTCAATTTTGTACATCTTGTTATTTGGTCCAGAGAATTGTTTTTTCTTGTTCTTAAACATGTACTAATGACTAGGATCAAAAACAATTGGGGTTATTGCTCTTTTCCCCATTGATATACTGCTTCACAAGAAATGATGTATAAGTGCATGCTTAAATTCTATTCATCGCATGGATTTCCACTTAGAAACACCTCAAACACCGAAGGCCTATATATGTCACTTGAGTCACCTTGACAGTATTTTAATACAAATGAACCAATGACCAATGACCAATACACGAACCAGCGTTTTGTATATTTCCTTAGCCCTGAAGAAGTCGCAGGGTAATCCCATGTAACAGCGACGAAACACGTGTTGGCTAAGAAACAGAATAAGTGAAGTGCAGAACGGACTTCGCTTAGAGAAGAACTCAAATAAATTACCTTGAGAAACATAAGAAAAACTAACTGTGATCTGTACATTTACCACTTATGTTTGTAATTTTCAACGTGTGCAGAGGATTTGTCTTTATGTAGTCCGTTGAGGCGAGAGCGTGGTGAGTGATGAAGTTGGCTATTACTTTGCTGAACGGGGGCGGGGTCTGGGAGGTCTGTAGACTAGGGTGTCGTGGAGGGTGGTGTTCGGGTTGGTCTAGATCTGGAAGTGAAGATGTTCCATGTTGAGTGAGTGGTCGTCGGAGCTGGTTGTGAGGCGCAATCTATTTGTATCCAGAATTTTATTATCTCTGCATATTCCAAGTGAGCCCATTCCATCAGGCCCATTTCTACTCTAGCTGCTTGCACCATTGTAGATGGAGGGAGAGATAGAAACCTTTTTAGACACCTTCCTTCTTCAAGGTCCCAGCTTGTTTTCCCTCCGATGCAGACCACCTCAGTGCCGTACTGGAACTGCAGCCTTATCATGCCCTGATAGACTGCCAGCATCGGTAGCAGGGACGGACCCCATAGCGATTATCAAATTTCTTCAGGCCGCCCACTGATTAGAGGGCCTTGGCTTCTATAGAAGCTAGGTGATCCTTCCATCGTAGGTCATAAGAGAACCACATTCTGACTGTCTCGATTTTAACTTTATTTATGGCTCAGGCTGATCTTATCCTCTTCTTTCCTATCGGGAGCACTTTTCCATATTGACTTTTAGTTTTTCATTCTTATAGTAGTCCGAGAATACGCCTAATTTTCTCTGAAGGCCAATTTCTGTCAAATCGAAAATTACAAAATTATCTGCATATAAGACACAGCTGACATTCCTGCCATTCATTTTAGGGTTAAAACTATTTGATTGGCTGAGTATATTAGGGAGGTCAGCCAAAAATAGGGAAAATAGGGTCAAGGCCATAACATTCCCCTGTCTCAGACCATTTCTTTTATTGATCTTCTTAGAGAGAGATCCCTCAAGATCGAGTTCTACTTGAGCCCAATTATCCCTAAAGTGTTCTTGTAGAATTAAAAGTAAACCATTTGGGATTCCATAGTTCTTTAATGCTTCCCATAACAAAACCCGATCAACAGAATCAAATGCAGAACTAAAATCTACAAAACAACAATACAGTCCTCCAGGGGGGCGTGGCTTGGCGCCAATGTAGTCAGGAGCGGTCTGCGGAGCTCTGGCCGGCATATCCCCTGTTTACAAATATCCTGAGCCCCGAGCACGCTAATTTTGGAGGAGCCGTAGAGCTAAGAGTCCCCAGGACAAAACTCCTCAAGGAAATCAGGAGTGGCGGACGTAAATCGCGGTGAAATCGCCCGATTTTACAAAAAGACGGTCAGATCACGGAGCCCATCCCCGTCGCTAGGGGCACGAGGCAGGGGTGCCCACTTTCACCCATGCTCTTCGCTGTTGCTATGGAGCCCCTCGCCGCCAGGCTCCGGCAGCATCACACCCAGAGGGGTCTTGGCTTTGCGGCTCGAGCCTTGGTCGCCTCTATGTATGTGGACGATGTCACATTCTATGTCCGCAATCCCCAGGAGAATCTCGGCCCCATGGTCCACGAGGTGGTGCGCTTCGGGGGTTTATCTGGCATCCAAGTCAACTGAGGTAAGTCCATTCTTTTTCCCCTGACGGACGCCACTGTCCCCTTCACTCCAGATTATCCGTTTGTATGGGCGTCGGGACCCACTAGATATCTGGGCATTTGGCTCAGCAGGGACGTGGACGAACTCTGGAGGGCGAATTTCGGCCGGGTGGTGGACTGGCTGGAGTCTAAGATTCACCTCTGGCGACGACTGCCTTTGTCCCTGGCGGGGCGCATAGCCATCGCCAAGATGGTGGTGGTTCCGATCCGACCGTTGATCCGAAGGCGAGCTGTGGGGAGAGTGTAAAGAAGATGGACTTTGCGCAGAAAAACCGTGCTAAAGCCTAAGCGAGGGAGAAGGTGTAAGAGGAAAGGCCACTCAAGAGTATCGAAAGCTTTGGTGGCGTCCAAGAGGGCAGCCACAGCCGGGAGTGCGGGGTTGATTTGATGGAGGACGGCGAATATAGTCCGGAGATTGTGCAACGTGGCACGGCCGGGGATGAAACAGGACTGGTCTGGGCGAGCTATCAGGGGCATGAGAGGGAGAAGGCGGGAGGCCAACAACTTGGCGAAAATCTTGTTATCGGTGTTGATGAGAGACAGAGGGCGGTAAGAGTCACGGAGCTCGGGGGTCTTGTCCGGCTTCAAGAGAAGCGTTAACAGGGCCTCGTGGAGCGAAGGAGGGAAGTGGCCGCACTCAAAGGAGTCGTTGTACATGGTGGCAAGGTGCGGGACTAGAAGGGGCGCAAAAGCTTTGTAAAAGGACGCTGGTAAGCCGTCGGAGCCCGGAGCCTTGTCGCCTGGCAGACTATTGATAGCCGCCAGGATCTCCTCCTTAGAAAAAGGTTAGTCGAGGTACTCCCGGTGGCTGTTGCCCAGCCAGAGGAGCTGAAGAGTATCGAAGTATTGATCGAGGATGTCGCGCGAGGGCGCAACCCCAGCGGTGTAGAGTTGAGAGTAGAAGGCGGTGAATCTAGCCACCACCTCCTCGGGAGAGGTTGTTCTTTCCGGGCCACCGTCCTGAAGTGCTGTGATATAAGAGGCAGCATGAGGCTGTCGTAGAAGATTGGCTAGAGTCTAAGGGTGGGCGGCAAATTCCGTTCCGCTTGCGAAATTTCGGCATTTCCGCGTTCCGCGCGGAACGCGGAAATGTCGAAACTTCCGCGATCCGCGGCGGAACGGAATTCGGGTGCAAGAAAGCACTGAAGCAGGTGCCCGAGTTGATAAATATGCAGGGCAGGTGTGCAGAATTCGTGAGCGTGGTTAAGCAGATGTGCCTTCTCTCCATTTCCAACGTGAAAAGTTAGCTGTAATCCCCGATGGAGGTCTTTGCATCCTTGATTTTCCCGAGCACAATCCTCGTGCAGAATTCGTGAGCGTGGTTAAGCAGATGTGCCTTCTCTCCATTTCCAACGTGAAAAGTTAGCTGTAATCCCCGATGGAGGTCTTTGCATCCTTGATTTTCTCGAGCGCAGTCCCCGTGTAGAATGATGGACAGCTTAATCAAAGGACCCCGGCGCTTTCGGCGCGGTGGCAAAGTTACAGACACACAGGTCACTGGGGTCAATTCTTCTGGACCTTTACGCAGCTGTAGTGTAGGAAAGGCACTATACATTTACCCAACGAGGTAGCACTTACTGATTAGCCAGTAGAAAGTACTCCAGTTGAGTAGAGGTATTGCACAAAACGGTGGCATCTTCGTGGATAAATATGCAGGGCAGGTGTGCAGAATTCGTGAGCGTGGTTAAGCAGATGTGCCTTCTCTCCATTTCCAACGTGAAAAGTTAGCTGTAATCCCCGATGGAGGTCTTTGCATCCTTGCTTTTCTCGAGCGCAATCCTCGTGTAGAATTCGTGAGCGTGGTTAAGCAGATGTGCCTTTTCTCCATTTCCAACGTGAAAAGTTAGCTGTAATCCCCGATGGAGGTCTTTGCATCCTTGATTTTCCCGAGCGCAATCCTCGTGCAGAATTCGTGAGCGTGGTTAAGCAGGTGTGCCTTCTCTCCATTTCCAACGTGAAAAGTTAGCTGTAATCCTTGATAGAGGTCTTTGCATCCTTGATTTTCCGAGCTCAATCCTCGTGTAGAATTCGTGAGCGTGGTTAAGCAGGTGTGCCTTCTCTCCATTTCCAACGTGAAAAGTTAGCTGTAATCCCCGATGGAGGTCTTTGCATCCTTGATTTTCTCGAGCGCAATCCCCGTGTAGAATGATGGACAGCTTAATCAAAGGACCCCGGCGCTTTCGGCGCGGTGGCAAAGTTACAGACACACAGGTCACTGGGGTCAATTCTTCTGGACCTTTACGCAGCTGTAGTGTAGGAAAGGCACTATACATTTACCCAACGAGGTAGCACTTACTGATTAGCCAGTAGAAAGTACTCCAGTTGAGTAGAGGTATTGCACAAAACGGTGGCATCTTCGTGGATAAATATGCAGGGCAGGATTCAACGGGCGCAGCAAAATCTCCGCGAGCACGCGAAATTCCGCGTGCTCGCGGAGATTTCTTGCCATTTTGCGGAACGCAACTCCGCAAATTCCGCCCACCCTTGCTAGAGTTTTGCCCGGGCGATCCCCCTCACCGAAGCGGCGGGCCCTCGCCTCCCTGCCCAGAAAAGAGAGTTCCCTATTGGCCTCATCATTAAAATCAGTAAGTTTACCCCTGAGCTGCGCAAGGGTGTCGGGGCTAGGGCCAAGAGAATGCAAAGAGTCCAGAGCCTTGATCTCCCCCTCCAACCGTTCAAGAGCACCACGAATAGAGCGCAGTACGCCAGACTGCTTGGAGATACATTCGCCCCGAATCACCACCTTGAAACCTTCCCAAAGTGTGGAAGGGGAGTCGACGGAGCCGGCATTAAGGTCAAAATAGTTCGTGATTGCGGTTTGGATCTCGTCGCAGAACACCGAATCCTGGAGCGCATTGGGGGCAGCCGCCAAGCAAACATGCGCCGCGGAGAATGTGGGGGGTGCATACTGAGGCGGACGGGAGCGTGGTCAGAAAGGGTACGCGCCATGTGCTCTACGGAGGTGACCCACGCAAAGGCGTCCTGAGTGGTGATCCAGAGGTCCAGACGGGACCAACAGCCCCGAGAGCCCATCACAAACGCGCCTTCGCGTGCCTCCGACGGGTGTGCCGCCACGCATCGAGCATCGAGTTGTCGATTAGTATGGAGTGCAGAAGAGAGGTAGCGCGCGGGTGTAGAGCATGGGACCCGGAGCGATCAAGGGTGGCTGAAGGTGTAATGTTAAAATCGCCCCCCCAAAGCAGCGCGGCAGGGCCCAGGGAAGAAATGTGTTGCCACACTTGCGCAAAGAAGTCAGGGTCATCGGAGTTGGGACCATATATCGCTGCAAGGATCAGGGGTTGGGCCAGGAGAGTGCCGCGAAGGATGACAAAGCGCCCCCCAGGGTCCGCAATGACCTGAGATGTATGCCAGGGAAGCCCTCTGCGCATTAGGATGGATACTCCACGAGAGTAGCAGGAGTAGAAGGAGGAGTGAATTTCGCCCCAATGTCTAGAGAGAAGCCTGGAGGATGTGGCGGGCAGTAGGTGGGTCTCCTGAAGGAAGCAAATGTCTACCTTGTGTCGGATGAGGTGGGCATGTACCAAGCAGGCCTTACGATGGTCAATGAGACCGCGGACATTCCAAGTCCAGAGTGTGGTGTCCGTCATACCGCTGTGCCATGAGAGTGAGTGACGGATGGGGACGGATGCGAAATGGGAGCCAGATGCGATTGGGAAGGGATGTGCAGTGCAGAAGTCGATGTAGCAGATGACATGTTACAGAAAAAGTCAGGAAACAAAACAAACAACAGGCCTTGGGATGGAGGAAACAAGCCCAATGAACCCTCCCCCCCACCACCCACACCAACCCCCCAATTAGGTTGAGAAACCAACCCCACCCGCCCAAGGAAGACCCAACTAGGAAGGGGAAGATCAGAGTCAAGGAAGGGAATTATCCCGTGGAGGCATGGTTCCGCCCGGAGTACACCCCTGCCACAAGGACAGGGTGGCCAAGCCGTGAATTATTGCGGACATCGATTTCAAACAAAGAGAGACAGCGGGGCGCCCGCATGGTCGGGGCGCATTGCATGGAAGTAAATGGAGTATGAGGTAGTCTGGAGTGCGGGCCAGTATGAAGTGCTTGAGGAGAGAGGTGGGGGGAAGCCATTACTTCGGGAACCGTGAGTGGCTCCACAACTAACGCCCAGGCCCAGGGACTAAGGCCCAGGGACCAGCAAGCATGAAAGCAGTAAATGAGAATGGGAGCAGGGGCGGCCACCAGAGCAGGTGATAATCTAGCCAGGGCGGGAAGCATTATGCCAGAAAGCACAAACAGCAAAACCACAGTGGGAGAAGAAAAAGTCAGTCATTGTCACTCAAATTGCCGTCGACAGCAGCCTGGGAACTGGATGGTGAAGAGTGTTGCGGCTGGTCTAGTTTTTTCGCGTAGGCCAGTGCCGCCTTAGGCTCCGTGAAGACATGCACTTGGGAGCCTTGTTTGACTCGCAGCTTAGCAGGGTATGCCAAGTAGTAGGAGACGTCATGCTTCTGGAGCAGCCGCTTGGCCGGGAGGAACTCGCGGTGGGCAGCCTGCACCGCCACCGTGTAATCCGGAAAGAAGGCGAGGGAGTTCCCCTGATGTCGACTGTCTCCCTTCTCCCTGGCCGCACGGAGAACAGCATCCCGGTCCCTGAAATTTAGCAGTTTGGCAATTATATGGGCGAGCAGGCCGAGGACCCAGGGAGCGGTGAGCTCGCTCAACGATGAAAACAGGGGAAATAACATCGCCAAATAGGTCCCGAATGAGTTGCTCGACGAAATCTTCCATTTTAGAGATGTTGGAGTATTCAGGCACGCCTGTGATGCGGAGGTTGCTCCTACGGGAGCGCGCCTCCAAATCCTCGTTCTTGTTCTTTATCAGCTCGAGAACTTTGTCCATTTGGAGTAGTTTGTGATGATCTCGTGTCGCAGCATCTTCAATGTCTGAGACTCTCGCTTCCACGTGAGTCAGCTGTGCATCGTGTGAGTCAACCCGGGCTTTGACAGTGTCCAGTCGGGTTGACAGTTGGTCGAGCTGGGTGGCGATGCCAGTGACGGTGGCTTTCACGTCTAACATGATGGCCTTTAAGTCGTCCTCTCTGGTTGGACTAGCTTCAGTCTGGGCGGCAGGCTCGCCCGTGTCCATGGCCGCCCCATCCTGTATTGTTTGCCTGCGCTGATCGAAGGCCAGTTTGGGTTGCTTGGGGTCGGCCTTCCCCATGGTTGGACCGCCAGCCCCGCACAGACGCACCACCCAAGCCGCCAAGGGTCAAGAAAGGCGGGGAGGCAGCTCAGGGAGGGGCAAGAGGCAGTGTGAGGAGCTGAGGCCGTGTGTGGTGCACTGGAAGTGCGGCAGGTGCAGGTCCCAAGAGAGAGGCTGCCGCGGGTAAGGTGCCGGCTGGCGTCGCAGGGCCGCGAGGCAGGGCCGGCATGGGAAAGCAGCGACCGTCCAGGGCCCCCGGCGGCCGAGCAGATCCGGATAGGTGGCGGTGATATTCAAGGCCGCCCAAGTGGGGTCATAATCCGAAGGCCAGCAGCAGGCAGTGGCGCCGGGCGGGGGAGTCCGAGTGAGCCAGGAGGCAGAGGGGTGAAGTGAAAGGAGAGGCAGACACTAGTTGCAGGCCAACAAAGGATAGGGCCACCACGGAGGCCTGCGACGGTCCGGGCGCCGGAGCAGCAGGCGCGCCCTCCACTGAGAAAGGAGCCGAAGAGGGCTGGAGGGCACAACCATGCGTGGTGGGAAGCGAGTAGGGCCGCGAAGTAGGTCGGCAGGCTGCAGATGCGGATGGGTGGCAGTGCTAAGATCCTGGCATGCAGGGCAGCAATGGTGGGCCTCTCACTTCATGGCAGGTAGGAGGCCGCCGCGTAGATCCCAGCCGCTGCAGCGGAGTAGCAGGAGCGCTGCGGCAGGTCCGCGCTCGCAGGGGTGAAGGCAGCGGGGAAGCGCGGGGTGCGCGCCGCCCACGTCGCAGGGCCCAAGTGAGGCGATGGGCCCGTGCGGCACCGGGTGGCTCCAGACAGCTGGAAGAAAGGCCTAGGCCCAGCGGTACGGCGCACGCGCCCCTACCCCGCCACAAAGCACCCCAGCAGCGGCACGACTCAACGGGTATAGGAGAAGGCTGTTAGGCAGGCATGCCTCGTTGGGGGGTCCGGCTCCAGCGGGCTGATGCAGGCAGGCCCTCCTCCATGCTGCGGCCCGGCGCAGCCGTCAGGAGGGCCCGGCAGCCGCGCTCGGAGCCAGCGGCAGAACCCGGTGCAGCGTCGATGGCGGGCGCCCAACGGGGGATCAGACGATGCCCCCGGGTGAAGAGAAGCAGGATGGCATGGAGCAGAGAGGCAGCTCCACCGAAGTCCGCAGGATCTTGGCGGATTTAACAGCTTGGCCGGCAGAGCCGACTCAAGGTGCGGCCATCTTGCAGCCGGCTAAGCCACGCCCCACCACCAGACAAATACTTGACTCGGATAAGAGATATGTTATATTGTCGGGAAAGTTAGATGGTAAAGATGTAACATTGGGTAGTATTTATGGCCCAAACACAGACCAAACCTCATTTTGACTCATCTCTCCAGAACGTTAGCTCCAGCACTGACAGGATTGGTAATTTTAGGGGGGGGCTTTAATTGCATTACAGATGTGGAGTTGGATCGCTACCACCCACCTCTCCCAGACTCTCACATGCATAAAATAGCAGAGGCGCGAAGAAACTGGCAACTGCGGTGGGGATTGGTAGATACCTGGAGGGCGCAACACCCAGGGGACAGACATTATAAATTTTTCTCAGCACTGCATGAATTACATGTCAGGTTAGACTCCATACTGTGTTCCCCTGACGTACATGAACGTGTACAGATGAGTGAGTACCTAGCCAGAACAATCTCAGATCATAACCCGCTATTGCTGGGTTTGGTCTGGTCCCGAGAGAGGCCCAAAATTCCGACCTGGTGCCTGAGACCTGAAACACTGGAGGACCAAGTCTTCCAGGCGACGATACACACCGCTATTGGGCAATATTTGGAAGAGAATGATGGGACAGCCACGAACAAACTAATAGAGTGGGAGGCCCTTAAGACCGTAATACGAGGACGATGCACCTCAGAGGCGGTGGGAGTAAGGAAGGTCCTTATGAAAGACACCCCGGCTGAGCAACGACTCTGAGACCTAGAGAAAGAGAGGCCTGAAAGGAGAGAAAGGCAGGAGGAGCTCATGGCAACCAAGGAAGCAGTAGCCGAGCAGGTGGAGCGGCTGCGTTGCTTTGATCATAAAAACTATATGATCCGAGCTCACTCTGAAAGGGACAAATCTCGGGCCCTGCTGGCCTGGCTGGCTAGCCCGGCTAGGAGGGGATGGGTCATATTAGAAATGAAGGGGCATGAGGGAGAGATTCGTCATCAACAGCAGGATATTAATGGTATTTTGAATACTATTACCTCGCAGCACAGTTGCAGTGGCTTACGAAGTGGATGGCGAGTAGATTAAGAGGGACGGTGACATAGGGAGACACGACGCCATGCCTCAGACTACTATCGCGAGTGGTGTTGAGACTCCCTATTCAAGACCGAGAGTTGACCACAGAACTGAAAACAGTGCGTAAGTGTTGGAATAGGAGCTTACGAAGATCTAAGACTAGGTGCCCCTATGCCCCGGAGATCCCACTGAGTGTTTGCGAGGCGTTGCCTCATGGAGGAGACTGGCACAGACTGGAGGCCTGGGGAGAACTAGGAGTTCCGCAGTGGGAGACTTATATGAAGAAGGCAACCTGATCCTATTTAACGACCTCAGTGAGCGGTATGGCATACCTGGGGGGGATTTCCTGTTACACACGGCCCTCACAGCAGTGATACGGAAACACTGGAGGGAGGGACTCACAGAACCGCAGACGTCGGCAGGATGTCAATATGTAGTAACTGCAGCAGGAACCTTTAAGGCAGTCACCTGCCTCTACAGGCGACTCATGCATGAGAAACCTCCTCCCCTGAGTACGCTGCATCGGAAATGGGAAGAAGATTTAGGCGAACCAATACCTGAGAAAACGTGGGGGGAACTAGTGGAAAAGGCATGGAAGGATACCAGAAATGCCATATTTCAATTGGTACATTTCTACGTCCTGCAAAGAGCTTACCTCACGCCGGGCAAAATTAATAGATATTTCCATATACAAACAGCAGCTTGCCCACGCTGCATCGTAGACGGAGTAGAATTCCTACATATGTTCTGGAGCTGCCCGAAACTGGGGGGTTTCTGGGAAGAAGTGGCTACAACCTTAGCAGAAGTGACGGAAAAAGAAGTGGCAGTAACACCTGGGTATTGTCTGCTACACTGGTTCCCCCATACGGCTAAAAATAAAGTGACAAGCAAATTTCAGGACCTTGGCTTGGTACTGGCAAAAAGAGACATTACCAGTCACTGGAAATCAAGAGGGGGCCCTAACATACTTAGATGGAAAAAAGAATTCGTAAAATGGGCAGAATGTGAGGGGGCAGTGAGGTTGCAAGTAGCCAAGAAAACAGAGAGCGAAAGAGCTCTGGAGACAGCTAAAGCATGGGCAGCGATGGTGGAATTATTGAAGAACCCAGAGACTGAGGCAGAAGGGGACCCAATAGGGGAAGCCCGCGAAGGTGAAAGCTGAGCCCCACAGCTTAGAAACCAAAAGATGAGAAGCGGGAGAGTAGATACACAATGGTAGAAATCCCTCCGACTGGATAGACACAAGCCCCGGGTTCATAGTGGCAGTTAGAAGAGTAATCGGACACACAACCCCGCATTAAGAAAATAAGAGATCGCCTACACGACACGCCTGGGGGGAGGTGAGGGAGAGGGGTGCAGTTGAGGGTTGTTTTATAATGTTAAAAATTCTCCTTTGCTAACTGTTTGGATTAATTAGAATGGTACTAAGTGGATTGAGTAAGATGTAGCTTGCAGAGCACTTACTAAGCGACAGAGGATGGTAGAGGAATTAAACCTAAAGCACGGAATGAAATTCTGCCTTTGGACATGTAACTGCAATTCCTTTGAACGTGTAAATAAGTATCCGCATATAGTAACGAAGTCATAAATTGTTAAGAATTACATGAATGTATGCCCAAAAGCTCAATAAATTTCTGTTTAAAAAACAAAAACAACAATACAGTCCTCCACACTGGTCTATTGATTTCTTATCAATGGCCCATACTCTAAAACAGTGATTGATCGTCGAGTGCCCCCCACTTAAAACCTCCTTGCTATTGTGGGATGATTGTATTTGTTTCTGCCCAGTCCCTCAGCATCCCCAAGCGGATTTTTGAGAAGACCTTTCCACTTACGTCTAGCAGGTTTATTTGCTGATAGTTGGTTGGGTGGGAATGTTCGCTTTTTTTTATATATGGGTTAAATTACCGCTCCCTTCCAACTATCTGGTATCTTCCTGTCAGGGGGATTTTCTGAAAAAGGAGGTGAAGCAGGCTGGTCCACCAGGCAATATTTGTTATTATTATTGCAGTCAGTAAGTTATCTGGTCCCACTTCCCTTGTAAGATTTACCATTTCAATTGTTTTTCTAATTGTTGGTGCGGTAAACCTCTCCTTTGTTTCTTCATTAACAAGAAATGTTAAGGAGCCCTGGGTAATCATAGTGTCTTTGTTATAGGCCTCCTCCAGAAAGTTTACCCAATCATCCTCTACCACCGAGCCCATCAGTTTACCCTGGGCGTTTCCTATCCCGGTCTGTTCCAGCCTCCAGAATTTCCTTATAATATTTGAATCTATTGTTTTAATTGTTACTTCCAAACAGTTTGCTTTATATGCCCGCTTCTTGCTAGCTACCAGATTATTGAATTCTTTTCTTAGGCTGTGAAGGCGTAGCCTGCCCAATTGATTTCTAGAATACCTTATGTATCTTTCAAGCTTCCTTATTTTCCATTTAAAAATCTGCATTCTTTGTCAAACCAGCTATTCCTGGACTGCTTTACAATCTTAATTTTACCTTGAGTATTATTAAAAACCGTCAATTCAATTTTTAGGCATGCAACAACCTCTTTAATTATTTCCTCATGCCATGATAAAACATCAGAGGGTGCCTCTTCAGATGTGAATTTCCTGTATTTATATTGCACTGCCTTCAATAAGTTTAGATGCTTCTCAGAGATTCTTGTTCTTAGGCATTTCGGATATCCCACCTTTATGGGAAGAATCTTGGTTGTCTTGGAGCAATACCAAAGCTAAGGGATGTGCTTAATGGTGCACAGACAGAATATCGAGTTGTGAATATCGAGTTGTGAATATCGAAGTGGCATAATATCGACTGCAAGAATATCGTGGAACAGAATATCGACTTTGTTGTAATAAAGTAATGTCCATTTCATGTGGTATCTTCATGTTTCTTTATTCAAGTAGATGTTATAGGGAAGAGAACCCCACCAGGAGCAGCCTCACTGCTGCTCAGGCCATCTCCAACTGACACTCACACACACGAACATTCCATTCACCAACATTCTCTCACACAGACACTCAGGCTGAGCAGCAGCAGTATAACACATCCCCTTTCTTTGTAATGGAAAAGACGGAATTCTCAAAAGGCAAAAGAAACACAGCAAGAAATAAATAAGATGACAACTTTCTGAAGGATAGCATGAAAAATTAAAGATGGAACATTCATGCGGAGAAAATGAAGTAAGGAGGGAGAAACATAACACAAGTACAATGACTCATGCACACCATCCTCCTTTCTATCGCAAAGCAACCCAAACACTCCCACACCACAGACTACAGACCAACCCAAGTATTAGGGTCATGCAAGCTGGCCAGGCAAACACGAGAAGCACAAGAGAACCAACAAAAAAAGTGTGAAAGAAAACTAACCAATAAAAAAAAAAAAATATGCAAGCATGGACAATCTCCACACAGAACATAGTAACAAGCACAATTATAGCAAACTTCCCCCAACAACAAATTAGGGTGTGATGTGTGTAAGGGGCTTCACACAGAACCTGACGTGTGAGGGAAAAACCCAAATCTAGCAAAGGAAACCTTGACGTCCAAGGGAGTAAAATCGTAATGCAAACCAAAGCAAGAAGCAACCTGAAATCACGTAAGTAAATGCACATAAAGTAGGCACGCAAAACTCTTCCCCCAACTGAGAGTTAGGGTGAGATGTGTAGGGGACAGTCTACACATAACCAATCACCAACCATAAACTCCACCCAAACATAAAGTTGGGTTGTGATGTGTGAAAGGGACTCCACACAGGACTAAGGTAAATGCACATAAGAAAAGTAACTGCATATAGTAAATGCATACTAAGCACTTGAGAAGACACCCGTCTCAGGCAAACACAAGAAATCCGTACTACAATGGGTGGTTAAACAACACTAACCCATAACCACGTAAAGTGGGAGACAGCAATAGCAGAAGCATACAAAAACGCATGAAACGAATCACGATAAACCCTGTAACCAATGGCGTACTTGGTAGCAAACTTAGCAAAATGTAGAATAGCATGTAAAACCCAAGGCAGCAAAAATGAACTGAGGGTGAACAAAACACAAAACGTCATGAAAGGAAGTACGCCACATACATGGCATACAGTAACATATTGATAGGTAGCAAGCATTACATGTGACCAAAAAGAACAAGGAGGAAGGAAAAAAAAAACACTGGGAAAAATGGAAGCTGAGCAAGGTAAAACTCTGGTGAGCGATCTCTCACCCGAGGTAAGGTACAGTCCCAAACGTAGCAGGTAAAGAAGATTGTCATGAATAACTGTTTACTGTGACACTCGCCAAGTGTGTCCAGCCCACAAGCATACTGCTGACGTGAGTACATTCCTGAGATGACGGTTGGCAGGAAGTAAAAAGTTTGTGGCACACGTGTAGCTTGAAGAACATGCAAGTGCCGAATATGAGGAAGTAAAAAAAAAAAAAAAAAAACTGCACATCACTCACCAGCAAGAGGTAGGCACAACAGACTGAGAACACAACGTTACAAGTGCACCGAAATTAAAACTTTCTTAATCACAGGAATGAAGAAATGACCAGCAGTCAGTAGAATTCAGCGATGTCCCCGGTCAACTTCTACTGTCGGTAGAAAATTCTTCAGCAACAGACGTGGTTGGCACACCGAAGGCTTTGTACCAAGTAGTAGCATGAGCCGCAACCAACCACAAAATGGCGGCACGCTTTTGACGCGGCGCCGAGTGGCTCATGTCACGTTTGCGAAGCAGAGCGTCCGTCAGCAGCTGAGAGGATCCGAAGATGCTGGAACGTCAAAGGGAATGCCACGAAGGAACTTCAGGAATCCGTGACAGAGGTAAGAGCACTTGTGTAGCAGACATGGAAATGCTTTTGAAAGAGGCAGCTCGCGCGCGGTGTGGGAAGCTCGTGCCATGTTTAAACGTGTCAAAACAGTTCAACTGCCATGGTGAACACAAAGCTGCAGTACCAAGCAGACTCGGCATCAAAACCAGCAATTGGCCAGAGTACTCACAGTCTATGGTTGAACCACCACCAAAAACGCACCGGTAGTTGAGAGCGCAACTTGACAAAAATAAAAAAAACACTTGCGCTGCCGGTGTCAATGTGTGAAATTGCCACAAAAAAAACGGGGACTCCTAGACACAGATGCACCCTATAATACGGAGTCCAGGAACACTTGTCACCCAAAGCTGTTCTTGTCACAGAGTATGGGGTTTCTTTCCCACTGCCAGTTGCAGCGCAGAATACTGCCAGGGTCGCAAAACTTTCACCATAGGCTTGAACACAGGCAGCACGAAGGTGGTTAGTAACACAGCATCACAAGTGAACACTCCAGGAGGCACACAGGCGGACAGTTGCAGCAGACAGGTACAGAGACCTGACTAGGGAAAATCCTTTCACTTGAGATGTCTTCCAAGGGAGCAGAGGAGGCAGGCAGCAAGGCAGAGAGGCAGGCGGGTAGCAGGGCAGACAGGCAGCATGACAAGAACATATCTTCCAAAACAGGAGGGTAGGGGAAGAAAGTGCAACGGAAACTGGCACTTACGGGTTGGGGCGACCGATGGAGTGGTCACTGGTGGGGCTCAGGGGAGCCAGCTTCTTGAAATACGCAGTTTGTAGTTTCTGAAAGGGTTCCTTTTCTTTAAGTAGTAGTTCATTCAACTTGTACACGTAGGTTCTTCCATAAAACGTTGCCAAAATATGTTGTAATAAAGTAATGTCCATTCCATGTGGTATCTTCATGTTTCTTTATTCAAGTAGATGTTATAGGGAAGAATCTTGGTTGTCTTGGAGCAATACCAAAGCTAAGGGATGTGCTTAATGGTGCACAGACAGAATATCGAGTTGTGAATATCGAGTTGTGAATATCGAAGTGGCATAATATCGACTGCAAGAATATCGTGGAACAGAATATCGACTTTGTTGTAATAAAGTAATGTCCATTCCATGTGGTATCTTCATGTTTCTTTATTCAAGTAGATGTTATAGGGAAGAGAACCCCACCAGGAGCAGCCTCACTGCTGCTCAGCCCATCTCCAACTGACACTCACACACACGAACATTCCATTCACCAACATTCTCTCACACAGAGCAGCAGCAGTATAACAGACTTGAAGGTAAGAAATATCGTTTTCTGTAATATCGAAGTCAGTAATATCGTTTGTAAAAATATCGTTGTTAATAATATCGATATTTATATTAGTGTTCTGTATTTAAGTATGTATGTTAAAAGTATGTGATCTAATTTTTTTGTATAAGTATAGCTGTTTTTTTAATGTATGTGTGAATTTTTTTAGAAGTGATTAATTTTATGTTAATTAAATTTTGCGTATTTTAGTTCTGTAGCGGGTTGTGGGTTTATAGGGGAATAGGGTGGGAAGTAATTTAATTATAATAAAGTAATTAATAATTTTTATTTGTTAGTATTTATAGTAAAAATGTTATTAATTAATTATTAATTGGTGATTATTTTTTATTAATTAATTATTTTATTATTAATTATGTTAATTGTGTTATTTTATTGGGAGCGGGTTATGGGTTTATAGGGGAATAGGGTGGGAAGTAATTTAATTATAATAAAGTAATAATTTTTATTTATTAGTATTTATAATTAATTTTTTATTAATTAATTTTTAATTGGTTATCACATTGTATTCATTAATTAATTGATTATGTTAATTGTGTTATTTTTTTAGGAGCGGGTTGTGGGTTTATAGGGGAATAGGGTGAGAAGTAATTTAATTATTATAAAGTAATTAATAATTTTTATGTATTAGTATTTATAAATAATTTTGTATTAATTAATTATTAATTGCTTATCAAATTTTATTAATTTATTAATTGATAATTATGTTAATTGTGTTACTTTTTTTTTAGGAGCGGGTTGTGGGTTTATAGGGGAATAGGGTGGGAAGTAATTTAATTATAATAAAGTAATTAATACATTTTATTTATTAGTATTTATAATTATTTTTTAATTAATTAATTATTTGGAGATCAATTTTTATTAATTAATTAACTGATAATTATGTTAATTGTGTTATTTTTTTAGAAGTGGGTTGTAGGTTTATAGGGGAATAGGGTGGGAAGTAATTTAATTTTAATAAAGTAATTAATAATTTTTATTTATTAGTATTTATTTTATATTTTGATTTTATAGTGTTGTTTGTGGTAATTCACTTATTATTAATTAATTATTAATTGTTTGTTAATTCTAATTAATTAATTGGTAATTATGTTAATTGTGTCAATTATGTAGGAGTTGTTTGTGCGTTTATAGGGAATATGGTGTGAAGTAATTTATTTAAAACTCAATATTAATTTTTGATTATAATTAATTCATATTACATGTAGTTATTTGTTTGTAAAATGTTTTTTTACATTTTTATAAATTAATGTTTGTAGTTAATTTTTAGTATTTTTTAACATCAAAATATTGTTCTATCTTTTGTAATTTTTTATATTTTTATACATTTTTTATTTTTGTGTTATTAACAATTTTTGTGTTGTAGTTGGTGTTTTGTTTCTTTTTCTTTTTCTTTTAATTTTTGGAAATATTAATTTTAACCCTCTGCTATCCAACACTTTCCCTACTGTTGCACTCTCTGGAGTGGGAATAGTAATTTGAAGTTCTCCGCTATCCAACACTTTCTTACTGTTGCACTCTCTGGAGTGGGAATAGTAATTTTTACCCTTTGCTATCCAACACTTTCCCTACTGTTGCACTCACTGGAGTGGGAATAGTAATTTTTCCCCTCTGCTATCCAACACTTTCCCTACTGTTGCACTCACTGGAGAGGGAATAGTCATTTTTACACCTACGCTATCCAACACTTTCCCTACTGTTGCACTCACTGGAGTGGGAATAGTAATTTTTACCCCTACACTATCCAACACTTTCCCTACTGTTGCACTCTCTGGAGTGGGAATAGTAATTTTTACACCTACGCTATCCAACACTTACCCTACTGTTGCACTCACTGGAGTGGGAATAGTAATTTTTACCCTTCGCTATCCAACACTTTCCCTACTGTTGCACTCTCTGGAGTGGGAATAGTAATTTTTACCCTTCGCTATCTAACACTTTCCCTACTGTTGCACTCTCTGGAGTGGGAATAGTACTTTGAAGACCTCCGCTATCCAACACTTTCTCTACTGTTGCACTCTCTGGAGTGGGAATAGTAATTTTTACCGTTTGCTATCCAACACTTTCCCTACTTTTGCACTCACTGGAGTGGGAATAGTAATTTTTTCCCCTCCGCTATCCAACACTTTCCCTACTGTTGCACTCACTGGAGAGGGAATAGTAATTCTGACACCTACGCTATCCAACACTTTCCCACCTGTTGCACTCACTAGAGTAGGAATAGTAATTTTTACCCCTACGCTATCCAACACTTTCCCTACTGTTGCACTCTCTGGAGTGGGAATAGTAATTTTTACACCTACGCTATCCAACACTTTCCCTACTGTTGCACTCACTGGAGTGGGAATAGTAATTTTTCCCCTTCGCTATCCAACACTTTCGCTACTGTTGCACTCTCTGGAGTGGGAATAGTAATTTTTTCCCCTACGCTGTCCAACACTTTCCCTACTGTTGCACTCACTGGAGTGGGAAGAGTAATTTTTACCCCTATGCTATCCAACAGTTTCCCTACTGTTGCACTCACTGGAGTGGGAATAGTAATTTTTATCCCTACGCTATCCAACACTTTCCCTACTGTTGCAGTAATTGCAGTGGGAATAGTAAATGTTTACCCTACGCTATTCAACAATTTTCCTACTGTTGCACTCAATGGAGTGCAAAATGTTAGTTTAAAAATTTATAAATATTTTAGTATTTTATTTCATAATATAATGTTTTTATTATTATATTTTATGTTATAGGTGTATATATATATATATATCCACCAAAATCAAAGTTAAATGCGCTCTCAGGACAATCGAGATCCGAAACAAGTAAACTGGCAAAAGCGTTTAATTACACGACGCGTTTCGACTACAGCCGTAGTCTTGGTCACATGTAAAAGTGCAAAAACAATGATTGGCTTATATAACATCACATGGAACAAGTACACAGGAAGTGGTGTATCAAGCAACAATGGCAGCCATGATGGAAAAGTAAAACATCAATTTACAATTCATCTAAACAGAGCTAGACATGTATTAAAATGCTACGATGATGCGCATGAGTAAACCAAATGGAAACTTGAGAGCAAAGTGCAGCAACTCTGAGGCTGAAACTTAACCTGTGAGTCTAAAATAGAAAGAAACGAGAGGTGTGTCTAGTGACATAGTCGGCCATATTGGAGTGGTGAACCGTAATACTAAATGCATGGTGTAAAAAGCAATCAAAATGCGAATGAGGGCAAATGGATACGTAAGCGCAAAGTGCGATGATATTGCCCCAAACAGCAAATATAAATCACTGTATAATTAACGGTATACCACACTCTGGACAAAAGTGAACAACAGGAGAAGTCCTGGCTGTAAGTGAAATACCATGCTGGTGTCAGGGAATCGGATCAGGCTCCAGTGGGCATGGCGAAATCGCCAGGATCCGAACCCCTGTAATGAAGCAAGGAAAACTTCTCATAGGTCAGAAACCAACACTGATGTTAACCTCAAGGGCAAGTGCCCGGAGATCATAGTATATAACGAGAGAAGAAGTCTGCATGAACTGCAAAGTGCTAAAAGCATGCCAAATGTCCAAGATGTGTCACATAATATCCACAGTCTGATGGCACTGACTACCAGGCGGAGCCCCGCCTGTCCTACCTCTAAAATGATAACCACTTGACGAGATCAGCCAACATAAGTGATATCCGAAGAAAAGGTTAGGCGGCCCGTGCTCGTGGTGTCAAGTGATGTGTCTGGTGAAGTGGGCCCCTTCCTTTCCTCCTGCAAAGAGAAACAAAAAGATGCACATTAAAAGCTAGACCCCAAAAGACAAAGGGATCAAGTATACACATGGTCTATCTTAATGCACTGATGTTACAATGGAGGAAAAACAAGTCATAAAACTAATAACATCATAGGCACAGGGAACATGTTACAGAGATTCTAAAGGGGAAAAGTCAATAGAAGGGCACAGGTAGGTAAACTAATGTTCTTTCAAATGAATGGCTAGTTCCTCATCCAGGTTTAACAGTTTAATAGTAATTTTTACAGCTACGCTATCCAACACTTTCCCTACTGTTGCACTCACTGGAGTGGGAATAGTAATTTTTCCCCTTCGCTATCCAACACTTTCGCTACTGTTGCACTATCTGGAGTGGGAATAGTAATTTTTTCCCCTACGCTGTCCAACACTTTCCCTACTGTTGCACTCACTGGAGTGGGAAGAGTAATTTTTACCCCTATGCTATCCAACACTTTCCCTACTGTTGCACTCACTGGAGTGGGAATAGTAATTTGTATCCCTACGCTATCCAACACTTTCCCTACTGTTGCAGTAATTGCAGTGGGAATAGTAAATTTTTACCCCTACGCTATTCAACAATTTTCCTACTGTTGCACTCAATGGAGTGCAAAATGTTAGTTTAAAAATGTATAAATATTTTAGGGGCCCATTACGATACCCGGCGTAAATAAATCCGCCAGGCATGGAAGCGGCAAAAATCCGCCCGCACACACCGCCTGAACACCGACCACGCCATTATGAGTACACAAACCGAAAACCGCCATCGGCGGAAAAATCACACAAAATACCGCCCGCCATCGTCCGAGTCGGAGTCAAACCGCCCGCCACGGACGGAAACACGCACGACAACACAAAACCGCCCGCCCACACGGCCGACACACCGCACGTGAAATTACGATCGCACCGCCATGAGCGCGGAAAAACAACAAATATACCGCCCGCCAGCGCAAACAACGCCGATGAGAATCGACACGGCAGAAGCCATGGCGCCAACGTACCTGCACAGAAACCATCCGCACACAAAACCAATAGCACACAACATGGCCAACAAGTCCACACAGCAAGGCACGCACAAATACACAAGCACAGTACACATCCCGAAAACACCCCCCGGACAAACAAAAAATACAAAGGCCAGAACCCCAGACACAACACACCTGAAAACAACAGACCATGAAAACACACCCACATAGGTGAGTACAAAAGCAGCACTCCCACAGACCACAACCCCTTGCTACATTGCAAACTAGAGAGGAGAGGAGAGGACACAGTGACACAGCAAGGACAGCAGCACACCACAGAAACGCACACATCACAACCACCACCACCACCACCACCACCACCAAACACCGGCACCACAAACCCCCTGCACATTACACAACACACACCGCACCAGCACCACAAACACCATGGCACCACAAAGGATGCCCAAGTTCACGCCCATGGAGCTGACGGTCATGGTCGACGAGATCATCAAGGTGTACCCACAAATCTATGGGAACATGGTCCAGCACACACCACTAGCCACCAGAAACAGAATGTGGAACCGGATCGTAGACCAGGTCAATGCAGTCGGGACCCTGCCCAGGAACAGAGTCGAGATAAACAAACGTTGGAATGACGTAAAGAGCCTGGTCAAGAAGAAGGAGGGCAAAAACAGAGAGCTGGCTGCCGTCACTGGCGGAGGGAATCCCGCGCTCTTTAAGACCTTCAAAGCGTGGGAGGAGAAGGTGCGAGTCGTAATCCATCCGGAGATCCTCGCCGGATTAGCAGGGGAGTGGAGGCTGGTAAGTACAAACTAATGTATACCAGCACACCGCTATGTACTCACATGCGCAACTACCATGCCACAGCTCCCAGGGACAAACACCCCCATGTCCAGCACACAATACACAACACATCACACACACATGCAACAGACACTACCACACACAGCCCAAACCGAACAACTGTAAGATGCGTGGGGACATGTGTACACTAAGCCAGCCACGTAACCACCAACAGATCCCCAAATATGCCAGAAGCGCCACAACGAGCACCCACCACACCCATGTGTCCGCCACAGCTGCACTAACCGACAAGTAACAGGTAAGTGGCAGGAACACAAAGTGCAGTGGGTGGGACGGTGGACAGCCCAAGTACAACACAAACCAGGCCCCAGTCCCACAGCACAGCAAGGAGGAGCATCCCCCACACCCCACAGCCACGTGTCAGCCACCGCAGTGCACAACGACAGCCGAAAGGCAGACATCACGGTCCACAGCAATCGGTGTCAGTGGGTGTACAGCCACCCCCACGACCCACTACACCCCACCACCCCCACAGACCTGCAACATGGAGCACCCCCCGCTTAGAGCCATGTGGCATCCAGTACAGTGCACGCACGAACAACTTGCAGGTGGGAAACTGGACAGGGCTGGATTACTGGAGGCATGAGGACCATAACACCACCAACACATGGGACATGTCACGTAGCAGACGAACACGCAGCACCGCCCACCGTCACGAACAAGTGAACAATGTGCACACGGACATGAACAACAGACTCACACCCCACATGACCCATCACAGACATAGCAACACCCAAGGAGCCACGTCTGCATGCACAAGCCACACTGAATATAGTCCCACACGGCAGCCACTGTGCAACTCATCACACACAACCGAAACACCATTGAAGTCCTGTCCATGTAGCCCCCACTGCCTGTCAACCCCACACCCCACAACTACGCCTATGTAAGACAAACAACACTAGACGCAACAGAGCGGAACAACAGAAATGCACACGAACACCACTGAACCCATCAAACTCACAGACACACCATGCACATACAACATACCATCCATCCCATCCGTCAGCCCCAGTCTCATGAAAGGCATGTCATCCGCACAGCTGCCACACATACAGCAGTCACGCTAAGACACATGCCCATGACCAACCATGTGCCAGAAGTCAATTAAGCGCACGACACACTGTGAGCAACAACACACAACATGGGCCACACCCCCCGAGCACTGCAGTGATGCACATGGCACAGGGCAGCACGCTCACCAAGGAGATGGGACAACTGCAATACGTTGGCTGGCACACAACTATCACTCACTCATAACGATGCGTCCAATGCCATGTCCAGTAACCACAACAGACAGCAAATATGCAGGGCATGGCAGGCATGCACACACCTCAGACCATGCACTGTCATGCTGCCACAACACATGTCACGTTCGGCACCCATGGCTCACAGCATGTACCCCAAAAGCATATCCCCTCCCAAATGCGAATCTGGGGCATGGCCCCCATGTTGCCATATGCGTTCCTAAGCGTTCCATTTGAACCCCAAAAGCATATCCCCTCCCAAATGCGAATCTGGGGCATGGCCCCCATGTTGCCATATGCGTTCCTAAGCGTTCCATTTGAACCCCAAAAGCATATCCCCTCCCAAATGCGAATCTGGGGCATGGCCCCCATGTTGCCATATGCGTTCCTAAGCGTTCCATTTGAACCCCAAAAGCATATCCCCTCCCAAATGCGAATCTGGGGCATGGCCCCCATGTTGCCATATGCGTTCCTAAGCGTTCCATATGAACTCCAAAAGCAAAGTACAAACCAGACCCAGGATGGGCCAGGAGCCCGCATACACCAGAGTCACAATGAGTAGGGGCACAGCAACACACCCATCGGCATGGCCAATCCGTCCCATGCCACATGTGCACAGCACACAGTCCCATTGCCTAGCACACACAACTACAGATGCCACAGCCACACACTCGCCTCCGGGAAACCCATGTACGAGATTGCACGAACTGCCAATGTCAGACGACTAATACATACTTCGCCAGGTGCAACACAATAACAAATCTCATTCTCTCCACAGGTGACGAACTGCTGGATGCTGGGGATGGAGACAGCAGCCAGCACAGCCAGCCTACAAGCCCCCAACGAGGACACACGGATCTGGAGGATCTGTCCTCCTCTTCGGACACGGACCACCAAGCTGGCCCATCTGGCGTGGCAGGGCCCAGCCGCTCCCCAGGACCCCTCCTACCCACCAACCCATCATCCAGGGATGCTGAACAGTCCCAGTCCCCTGCTGCCACTGTCGTTGCGGCCACACCCACGGTCATTGCGGCCACTACCACTGCCGCAACCGCCACCATCGCCGCACCGACCACCACCGCCTCCACCACCACCACGTCTTCGCTGGCACCAGCCCCAGCGCAGGTGGTGGCCCGGCCGACTGGATCCACCCTGGGAGCCACAGCGAGGACCGTGGTGTGCAATGTGGCTAGTGGGCAGGCCGGTGGCAGCAGGACTGGTAGGAGGAGCAGGGTCAGGGAAACGCCAGCCTCCCCTGGGAGCCATGCCCTGCCTCAAATGGCCAGAGTCCTTGGGGCCTATGAAGAGGCCCAAGGACAATGGGCCAGGTCTGCTACTGACACGCGGGAGGTGCTGGGGGTGCTGAGGTCCATGGACGCCCATATGGGCCAATTCGTGTCCCGTATGGACCAACTCGTGGACCTCATGGGCCAGCTGGTGGTGGCGGTGGGGTCACAGGCAAGGCCAGCAACACCACCTCCGCCACCACCTGCTAGGGCGCAGGCTCGGGCAGCAGTGTCCACTTCCCCTGCGTCCACAGCCAGTGAGCACACCTCACCCACCACCAGCAGGTCGCCACCACACACCCCCTCCCAAACGTGGAAGGGGCCGTCCGAAGAGGAAACAGATCTCCCGGGAGGACTTCGCACGCTCCAGTCGCAAGTGAGGCAGCCAGCCAGCCTTCCGCCAGCCTTCCTTGACCAGCCACTGCATTGACTTGCTCTACGATCCCACTCCACACAGCCATCTGGATGGCATGTGTGTGTTGGACTATGGACATAGAACCAGTGGGTACACCCTGATCATCACGCAGCCATGACCGACAGCTCATTGTCACTGCACGCACCACTTTTGTCATCACCTTACACACAATCACATGTCACAGTTTGTAATAAATGCACCTTATTCACTAACTGCTGTTTGTGCCCTGTGTTTTATTTGTACGGAATACAACGGCCACCTTGGGCGGAAAGGCACCTGATGCGTGGCATGGCAATGGAATCCGGAGGGCCTGTAGGGACCTAGGGGTGGGAGACAGAACAGGAGCACATTCAATGAGTGTGTCACACACCCATCACACAGTACATGTCAACAACTACAAGCAATGTACACACATCGCACAGAGCAATAGGGCACAATGCCACAGTCACCAACAGTGGCATACTACCCTGGCCATGGAGCGTTGACACACTGCACGCAGTGAACATACGGCCACCCTGACACAGCACACACACACCTGCACAGATACAGACACATCATCCGTCGTACATGGACACTCACCGTCAAGTGAAGTAGCGGGCGATGAGCTGCTGGCGCACATTCCCAGCTTCCTCCTCTCCGCTGTCCACCTCACTCGAGCTGTCCTGGTCTGCGGGCTGGGGCCCTGGTTGATCTCCGTCATCCACAATGAGGGGGATCTGCTTCCGAATGGCCAGATTGTGCAGCATGCAGCACGCCACCACTATCTGGCACACCTTCTGTGGGGAGTACGCCAGTGCACCCTCGGTGCGGTCCAGGCACCTGAACCTGGACTTGAGGAGGCCAAAGGTACGCTCGACCACACGTCTGGTCCTCCCATGTGCCTCATTGTATCGATCGTCTGCTGGGGTGCGAGGATTCCTCAATGGACTGAGCAGCCATGCCCCATTCGGATACGCAGAGTCACCTGGGTGTGAGGGACACAGAGAACCGTTGCAATTCCAACTGGACAGGGGACAGCATCGCACAACCAGCACGCTACACCACTCCACATACTCACCGACAATACAGGCACGATCCTGTTGCAGATTGGCCATCAGTCGTGGCAAGATGCTGTTGCGCATTATGTGTGCGTCATGGGCCGAGCCTGGAAACTTGGCACACACGTGGGTGATCACCATGTCCGCAAGGCACACCACTTGCACATTCAGGGAGTGCGTGTGCTTCCTGTTGCGGTACAGGTGATCAGTGGCCTGTGGTGGAACAAGGCCAACATGAGTGCAGTCAATGGCTCCCACAACGTGTGGGATTCTGCCAAGGGCATAGAATGCACCCTTCACTGCCGCCAATTCACGAGCCCTGGGGAATCTGATGTACCTGTTCCGGTACAGCATCATGGCTGCCAGTACATCCCTCAGCACCTTGCTGAACATGGGCTGGGACATCCCTCCTCCACTGCCCACTGTGTGCTGGAATGACCCAGTGGCGAAGAAATGCATGGCGGCCATCACCTTAGCCGTGGGGGTGACAGCAGTCGGATACACCCTGCGGGGACGGAGATGGGGCTCTAACATGGCACACAGTCGATGCAGAGTTGGCCTGTCCAGCCGAAACTTCCTGATTACCTCTGTATCGTCCATGTCCGCCAGCAATTGGTATGGGCGGTCAATGTTCGGTCTCCGCCTGGGTTAAATGGCAGAGGACACATGTCAAAGCAACACGGCACATAGCAATTTCGCATACACATCACTGACATGACTGAGCAAGCACATGAGCCACAGCCCAGCTGTCAAGCTGGGACGGCACGGCCACAATACACTTACACAGGTCTCCCAACAATGGCAATGGCAAGTGAGACATACCACTGCCATGTGCATGCACATGGGGATCTAGGCCCCAATGACTTGCGGGGCGTGCTGATGGGGACTGACTGCATATTCGTCAAGCGGCAACGCCACGGCAACATGAGTGTCTGCTGAGCATGGAACTGCTTCCGAGGCTGGATGAGTATGGCACACGACGACGACGATGTGGGCACGGGCTGAGCGGCCAATACAAGTGGGACCTGTGGCACGAGGGGATATGAGACAGTAGTAGGTGTCAGCACTGCACCCTATGTACAGCACTGTACGGATCACAGCTCCCGAAACATTGACTGGTGTCCACATTGACAGCCCCATGCCAAGACGGCTGTGTGCTTGCAGTCACACGTCACAGGTGAGAGGTTACATTGCACGTGCCAGGTGGCAGACGTACATAGTGGGAGCTGGCATGTGTGTGCATGTGTCTCCTGTTCAGGATCCACCAGATGGGCGCTGACTCTGTACTGACCATTGGACACAGCATGTTCCGTGGAAGGCTTGTGTGTGTGGGATGGTGGCACTGGATGTGCCTCCGTTGGGTGGGGGGCCATGCACAGGGCGGGTACGTCGATGATTGCGCATTGTTGGTCACGGTGGGTGCACCAACTAAGATGTGTTGCCCTGTGTTCAATTCCTATGTCCGCATGATGATGGACTGTGGATGTGGGCAGACTACACATTGGTCGATGTGCTGTCTATATGCATGTGCCTTCACACCAGGCACAGCTGCCCCTGCACATGTGACCCCTGCTGGACTCGCTGCTGGGTCTGTGGAGCTGATGCACCTTCTGCGCGTGGGGCGGGCCGCTCTCCTCACTTCCCTCATTGCGCATGTCATGTCTTTGCCGCAGGTGACATGGATCATGGAGGGCCCACATGTACGCGTGGGTAGGCTACACATGATTGTTCACTGGTCGCCACCCCCAGTCAGTGTTTCGAATGGGAAGGTTGTCGTGCTGGTGGTATGTTCGATGTGGCGGATGGGCGGGCCTAGGTGCGGGCTTACATTCCGGACATGGGGGGTAGTTGGATTGGCGACTAGTTGCAGTACACACGGGACACGTCTCTTCCTTTCCACATCTGGGTCATCCCTTGTACTAACTGACAGTGATACAGTCATCATCGCCCCAGCCCTCATGTCCTCCCCTCGCCCCCCAATATGCATGCTCACCTGCGAGGCTAGCGCTTGCACAGGCAGCCCCAAGCTCGCACCAGAGAGGGCAAGGAGTGTATGTGTGGGTCCAGTTGCACGAGTGGGCTGTCTCAGGGTATGATGTGTGGCGGGACGCCGTCCACCTGCGTGGTGCCCCAAATGGAGACCCGGCCTGCATGGACTATGCATCACAGTCTTCGCCTTCCGGATCCGCCACCTGCGACACCCAGTGGCTGTGGCTGCCCTTGCGGCCAGGCCGCGTCCGTCTGTGGCTGTTGGCCCACACATTCACTCTTTGGCCTCTCTGGAGAGGGCTCGGGGGTGGTGGCGCACGCGCTTGCACTTAGTCGCAATGGCATGTGGCGTGGTTGGTATGATGGGCAATGGATGGGATGGTGCGAGCCACCTCCCGTGACGTCAGTGCTGCTCGTGCTGTGGTGCGTCCCCCTACACTTCCATTTGACTTGTGCCATGCTAGACGTTGAGGTTCTATTGCCTGCGTGATATGACCAGGAGGAGCGCGAGGAGACCTCTCACACACCATGCTCCACTGCCATCCCGTGCCCTGTATCGCCTGTGCGGATTGACTATGTTGGGGTTACACCTGGTCGACTGGGGCTGTGTGTGCCTTGTCAAGGGGCATGGCGGGCGCACAACAGGATCCAGCTTGTCCACAGAGGGTGGGCTGAGGTGCGCCTGGTACCGCTTTGTACGTGTGCCCGGCTGCTGTGCACACACGTGTTCACTCCCCCCGACAGGTGTCCTCTCACAATGCCCAGGGAAGCGGTGGTGTACTGTTCATGACCCCTCCCAACACGGCGTGCTCCAACTTGGCATGTGCGCATCTACCCGTCGCACCCACCCACCTGAGCACTGCGTCCATACGACTTCACACGACACATGTGTGTCTTCCACAGTAGTGCTACTCATTTGCGTTGACATCCAATACCAGTGGACTACATGGTCATGTCACGACTGCCGTGTACTTCACATACTCTCATCCTCTCTCATTCGTACTTGTGAAATGAGTCAGCGGAGACAGTTCTGGTTTCAAACATTATATTGAGTCTTCTGACCACTGTGATGCAGTATAGTGGACACTACTGGCAGCGGAATACATGTTGAGGATATACTGAGCATGATAACAAATGGGATAGGGTGTGGGGTTACATCTGCTTGGCCAAGGCTGTGCTAATGTACATTTACGTATAGCTGCGGAGCTGCGGACTTTGACACAGACGGTATACATGTAGCCTACCAGACCGCTCGGCATCATGGGCACAGTCCATCTCAGTTCCATGTGACAGGTTTGCTGCGGTTGTTCCTCATGCACGCGTGCATGTGAGATGACATCAGGGCATGTGCTTGCGTGCATGCAGCGGCGTGCCACTTGTTGTTGCACTGTGGTGGTTACTGGACATGTCACAGTCACTGGGGTCGTGTTGTTGTTGTATGCACTTGTCGTCCATGCAAAGGTCCTGGTATGGGATTCCCGGGCGGGGGTGGGAGGGGTGCAGCACCCACAGACTCCAGGCGACCTATTCATGTCCACTGAGCGGTGTGTGTGTCCATGTGCGCTGGATCCATGTCGTGTCCTGGTTGTTCGTGCAGTTCCGTCCATGTGGGTGCGATGCACAGAGCCCATGCCACTGCCTCCCACGATGCATGCGGTGTTCCTGGATGTGATGGGGAACAGTGTGCATGTCCCGGTCATATCCGAAGTCATGGCGATGTCGTTGATGGTGTGGTTACAGTTGCCGGTCGTTTGGTATGGCTGTTGTGGTGGTGACTGGCCAGTCCGTGCGGAAGCTGAGCATGGGTGCGGGGTTGGACTTCATAGGTCACTCGGGGAACCTGCGTTGTGGTCCGACGTATTTACAGGTTGTCAGGTATGCGATGCCGTCCAGCAGGGCTTCCATGTCATTGGTGGTGTACATGTTTGCCAGCCAATGAAGCGGATGGTGGCTGTCAAGGTGTTGTTCGTAGGTTGTCCCTTGGAGGACCATGATGGGGCATGCTGGGTGACATTCGATGTAGCTGTTCTCGATGATCCGTCGTGTGGAGGCACAGTGGTTCCATTTCAGTGCGCGTGCGATGTTGGCCACATACGCCATGCCCCCATAGGCAGAGCAGGCCCTGTCGTGTGCGTCCAGAGGGAGGAGTAGTGGTAGCAGGTCCGCCTTCAGACATGCCGGGTTGGAGAGGCATATCTCGACGGGATGCTGGTAGGGACACCTCCGACAGTAGAAGACGGGCATGACGCAGCTGAACAATGTGATGCGGTAAGTCAGTCGGTAACTTACGTTCAGCAGGGACAGGAGATCGCATCCCAATGTATGTATCGTGTTGGTTTGGTACAGCTTGAGCTGTTCGGCGTAGTTGGGTAGGTGTGTTGCGGTTGCCATTTCGCAGCGGTTCGTAGAGGTGGCGTGCTCCGGCTGTGTGTGCAGTCTTCAATGTGCACGCTCCGGTGTTGCTGTGAGCTCTGTGTAGTCGTGGGGAGACAGGACTTGTGTTCTGTTGGCTTGTTTGGAGGACACGGGCCCTCTTCCCACATGCTTCTCAGACAGTTCAAGGTCAGTGCTGTGTGACTCCTTCCAATTAACTTGCATGTGGCCGACATGGGGGAGTGTTTTCTTCTTTCTTCCCCGTCCGTTGTGTGCTTCTGTGATATGCGCTATCTGCCCTGTGGTCGGTCTCCTCGGCATGCCTGTGTTGGTCTATTCTTGGACAATGGCTGTATTCACCGGCTTCTGTCGTAGGGCTGTGGTTTCGGTGTTGGAATGGAAGGTCATTCAGTGCTGTCTGCTCTCCCTTGTGTGGGCGGCAGGCTGCCTTTCCGCTCTGCGTTGGGCCTTGTGTGTGGATGTAATTCTTGGGCCACCTGTTGTCGGTCCCCGGGCTCTTTGGTGTTCCGTTTCATGTGTCTTGTTCATATGTGCAGGGTGGTATGGGTTTTTCAGTGTGGTACTGGCGTTCCTCTTCCCGAAGGGGCCCTGCTTCTCCTAGTTGGTGTTGCCGCCGCTGTGTGCTACGCCATGTTTGTTACACTGGGGTGTGTCCTGCAGTTGCGTGTCTTCACTGACATGTGTGCGTCGTTTGTGTGGCGTTGGGTGTTGTCCGTGAATTGGGCGTTGGGGACATGTCTGTGGCCGGCCTGTCACGTGTCATGTGCGTTCGGGGTGGGGCTGATGTGTGTGCTGCTTGGTTGTGTCCCTGTGTCTGTGTGCGACGCATGCATGGCGCTGCGGTTGGCCTCTGCGTTGTGCGCATGTGTGGCGGCGTCATCGGCGCTTTGGGGCCGTGACGGGGTGGTTGGTTCCTAGTCCCAGGTGGTGTGTACACATGTGTTCTGCGATGTTACGATTTGGCCTGTGTGTCATATGTGGATGCGATGGTGGATGTGTAGTGTACACGCGCTGGTGGGGGTTGTCCGCTTTTTCCGCCCTTGCACTGTGTGCGCTGTTTGCGTGCACTTGTTGTGTGTGTGCCTACCTGCGTCTCCGCGGTACGTTGCGTCCTTGGTGGTGCATCAGCAGAAGCATGGGAAGGGCCTGCAGTGCTGGATTCATGCCCGGGGTGCCGCTTCTTCGTTGTCCGTGCTCTGCGTCCGTGTTTCCGCCTCTCTTTCACGTGCGGTGTCTCTTTGCCGTGGGAGCCGTTTGTTTGCGGCATCGTAATTTATGCGCCGGGCGGGACGTGTTTCGTCGGACGGTGTGTGTCAGTTGTGCTGCGCCGCTACGTGTGCGGGCGCACTTTGATGGCGGACGGTGTTGCTGGCTTGCCGGCGGTGTTTGGCCTGCTTTTCGCATCGTAATTGGGCGGGCGTGTGGACTGCTGCGTGCCGGCGGTAACTGGTGGTTTCTGCATCCGCCAGCACGGCGGTTGTGCTTCCGCCCGCCATCGTAATGGGCCCCTTAGTATTTTATTTCATAATATAATGTTTTTATTATTATGTTTTATGTTATAGGTGTATATATATATATATATATATATATATATATATATATATTTTATAGTTATTTTTTATATATTTATAATATTTTAAAATAAATTAAAGTTATTAGTTTATTAATTATTTTAAAGTAAATATACATTTATATATTAAATTTTATATATGTACGTTTACATTTTTTTTAATTAAATTTGTTTATTATATTTTTTTAAATGTATATTATATCTAAGGGGCTCATTACGATGGCGGGCGGAAGCACAACCGCCGTGCTGGCGGATGCAAAAACCACCAGTTACCGCCGGCACGCAGCAGTCCACACGCCCGCCCAATTACGATGCGAAAAGTAGGCCAAACACCGCCGGCAAGCCAGCAACACCGTCCGCCATCAAAGTGCGCCCGTACACGTAGCGGCGCAGCTCAATTGACACACACCGTCCGACGAAACACGTCCCGCCCGGCGTATAAATTACGATGCCGCAAACAAAAGGCTCCCACGGCCAAGAGATACCGTACGACAAACCGAAGCGGTAACACGGACGCCGAGCACGGACAACGAAGAAGCGGCTCCCCGAGCATGAATCCAGCACTGCAGGCCCTCCCCATGCTCCTGCTGATGCACCACCAAGGACGCAACGTACCGCGGAGACGCAGGTAGGCACACACACAACAAGTGCACGCAAACAGCGCACACAGTGCAAGGGCGGAAAAGCGGACAACCCCCACCAGCACGTGTACACTACACATCCACCATTGCATCCACATATGACACACAGGCCAAATCGTAACATCGCGTAACACATGTGTACACACCACCTGGGACTAGGAACCAACCACCCCGTCACGGCCCCAAAGCGGCGATGACGCCGCCACACATGCGCACAACGCAGAGGCCAACCGCAGCGCCATGCATGCGTCGCACACAGACACAGGGACACAACCAAGCAGCACACACATCAGCCCCACCCCGAACGCACATGACACGTGACAGGCCTGCCACAGACATGTCCCCAACGCCCAATTCACGGACAACACCCAACGCCACACAACCGACGCACACATGTCAGTGAAGTCACGCAACAGCAGGACACACCCCAGTGTAACAAACATGGCGTAGCACACAGCGGCGGCAACACCAACTAGGAGAAGCAGGGCTCCTTCGGGAAGAGGAACGCCAGTACCACACTGAAACACCCATACCACCCTGCACATATGAACAAGACATATAAAACGGAACACCAAAGAGCCCGGGGACCGACAACAGGTGGCCCAAGAATAACATTCACACACAAGGCCCAACGCAGAGCGGAAAGGCAGCCTGCCGCCCACACAAGGGAGAGCAGACAGCACTGAATGACCTTCCATTCCAACTCCGAAACCACAGCCCTACGACAGAAGCCGGTGAATACAGCCATTGTCCAAGAATAGACCAACACAGGCATGCCGAGGAGACCGACCACAGGGCAGATAGCGCATATCACAGAAGCACACAACGGACGGGGAAGAAAGAAGAAAACACTCCCCATGTCGGCCACATGCAAGTTAATTGGAAGGAGTCACACATCACTGACCTTGAACTGTCTGAGAAGCATGTGGGATGAGGGCCTGTGTCCTCCAAACAAGCCAACAGAACACAAGTCCTGTCTCCCTACGACTACACAGAGCTCACAGCAACCTCGGAGCGTGCACATTGCAGACTGCACACACAGCCGGAGCACGCCACCACAACGCACCGCTGCGAAATGGCAACCGCAACACACCTACCCAACTACTCTGGACAGCTCAAGCTGTACAAAACCAACCTGTTACATATATTGGGATGCGATCTCCTGTCCCTGCTGAACGTAAGTTACCGACTGACTTACCGCATCACATTGTTCAGCTGCGTCATGCCCGTCTTCTACTGTCGGAGGTGTCCCTACCAGCATCCCGTGGAGATATGCCTCTCCAACCCGGCATGTCTGAAGGCGGACCTGCTACCACTACTCCTCCCTCTGGACGCACACGACAGGGCCTGCTCTGCCTATGGGGGCATGGCGTATGTGGCCAACATCGCACCCGCACTGAAATGGGACCACTGTGCCTCCACACGACGGATCATCGAGAACAGCTACATCGAATGTCACCCAGCATGCCCCATCATGGTCCTCCAAGGGACAACTTACGAACAACACCTTGACAGCCACCATCCGCTACATTGGCTGGCAAACATGTACACCACCAATGACATGGAAGCCCTGCTGGACGGCATCGCATACCTGACAACCTGTAAATTCGTCGGACCACAACGCAGGTTCCCCGATTGACCTATGATGTCCAACCCCGCACCCATGCTTAGCTTCCGCACAGACTGGCCAGTCACCACCACAACAGCCATACCAAACGACCGGCAACTGTAACCACACCATCAACGACATCGCCATGACATCGGATATGACCGGGACATGCACACTGTTCCCCATCACATCCAGGAACACCGCATGCATCGTGGGAGGCAGTGGCATGGGGTCTGTGTATCGCACCCACATGGACGGAACTGCACGAACAACCAGGACACGACATGGATCCAGCGCCCATGGACACACACACCGCTCAGTGGACATGAATAGGTCGCCTGGAGTCTGTGGGTGCTGCACCCCTCCCACCCCTGCCCCGGGAATCCCATACCAGGACCTTTGCATGGACGACAAGTGCATACAACAACAACACGACCCCAGTGACTGTGACATGTCCAGTAACCACCACAGTGCAACAACAAGTGGCACGCCGCTGCATGCACGCAAGCACATGCCCTGATGTCATCTCACATGCACGCGTGCATGAGGAACAACCGCAGCAAACCTGTCACATGGAACTGAGATGGACTGTGCCCATGATGCCAAGCGGTCTGGTAGGCTACATGTATACCGTCTGTGTCAAAGTCCGCAGCTCCGCAGCTATACGTAAATGTACATTAGCACAGCCTTGGCCAAGCAGATGTCACTCTGAAGCCCACATCCCACATGCAACAGCCAATCACATGTAACCCCACACCCTATCCCATTTGCAATCATGCTCAGTATATCCTCAACATGTATTCCGCTGCCAGTAGTGTCCACTATACTGCATCACAGAGGACAGAAGACTCAATATAATGTTTGAAACCAAAACTGTCTCCGCTGACTCATTTCACAAGTACGAATGAGAGAGGATGAGAGTATGTGAAGTACACGGCAGTCGTGACATGACCATGTAGTCCACTGGTATTGGATGTCAACGCAAATGAGTAGCACAACTGTGGAAGACACACATGTGTCGTGTGAAGTCGTATGGACGCAGTGCTCAGGTGGGTGGGTGTGACGGGTAGATGCGCACATGCCAAGTTGGAGCACGCCGTGGTGGGAGGGGTCATCAACAGTACACCACCGCTTCCCTGGGCATTGTGAGAGGACACCTGTCGGGGGAGTGAACACGTGTGTGCACAGCAGCCGGGCACACGTACAAAGCGGTACCAGGCGCACCTCAGCCCACCCTCTGTGGACAAGCTGGATCCTGTTGTGCGCCCGCCATGCCCCTTGACAAGGCACACACAGCCCCAGTCGACCAGGTGTAACCCCAACATAGTCAATCCGCACAGGCGATACAGGGCACGGGATGGCAGTGGAGCATGGTGTGTGAGAGGTCTCCTCACGCTCCTCCTGGTCATATCACGCAGGCAATAGAACCTCAACGTCTAGCATGGCACAAGTCAAATGGAAGTGTAGGGGGACGCACCACAGCACGAGCAGCACTGACGTCACGGGAGGTGGCTCGCACCATCCCATCCATTGCCCATTATACCAACCACGCCACATGCCATTGCGACTAAGTGCAAGCGCGTGCGCCACCACCCCGAGCCCTCCCCAGAGAGGCCAAAGAGTGAATGTGTGGGCCATCAGTCACAGACGGACGCGGCATGGCCGCAAGGGCAGCCACAGCCACTGGGTGTCGCAGGTGGCGGATCCGGAAGGCGAAGACTGTGATGCATAGTCCATGCAGGCCGGGTCTCCATTTGGGGCACCACGCAGGTGGACGGCGTCCCGCAACACATCATACCCTGAGACAGCCCACTCGTGCAACTGGACCCACACATACACTCCTTGCCCTCTCTGGTGCGAGCTTGGGGCTGCCTGTGCAAGCGCTAGCCTCGCAGGTGCACATGCATATTGGGGGAGCGAGGGGAGGACATGAGGGCTGGGGCGAAGATGACTGTATCACTGTCAGTGAGTACAAGGGATGACCCAGATGTGGAAAGGAAGAGACGTGTCCCGTGTGTACTGCAACTAGTCGCCAATCCAACTACCCCCCATGTACGGAATGTAAGCCCGCACCTAGGCCCGCCCATCCGCCACATCGAACATACCACCAGCACGACAACCTTCCCATTCGAAACACTGACTGGGGGTGGCGACCAGTGAACAATCATGTGTAGCCTACCCACGCATACATGTGGGCCCGCCATGATCCATGTCACCTGCGGCAAAGTCATGACATGCGCAATGAGGGAAGTGAGGAGAGCTGTCCGCCCCACGCACAGAAGGTGCATCAGCTCCACAGACCCAGCAGCGAGTCCAGCAGGGGTCACATGTGCAGGGGCAGCTGTGCCTGGTGTGAAGGCACATGCATATAGACAGCACATCGACCAATGTGTAGTCTGCCCACATCTACAGTCCATCATCATGCGGACATAGGAATTGAACACAGGGCAACACATCTTAGTGGGTGCACCCACCGTGACCAACAATGCGCAATCATCGACGTACCCGCCCTGTGCATGGCCCCCCACCCAACGGAGGCACATCCAGTGCCACCATCCCACACACACAAGCCTTCCACGGAACATGCTGTGTCCAATGGTCAGTACAGAGTCAGCGCACATCTGGTGGATCCTGTACAGGAGACACATGCACACACATGCCAGCTCCCACTATGTACGTCTGCCACCTGGCACGTGCAATGTAACCTCTCACCTGTGACGTGTGACTGCAAGCACACAGCCGTCTTGGCATGGAGCTGTCAATGTGGACACCTGTCAATGTTTCGGGAGGTGTGATCCGTACAGTGCTGTACATAGGGTGCAGTGCTGACACCTACTACTGTCTCATATCCCCTCGTGCCACAGGTCCCACTTGTTTTGGCCGCTCAGCCTGTGCCCACATCGTCGTCGTCGTGTGCCATACTCATCCAGCCTCGGAAGCAGTGCCATGCTCAGCAGACATTCATGTTGCCGTGGCGTTGCCGCTTGACGAATATGCAGTCAGTCCCCATCAGCACGCCCCGCAAGTCATTGGGGCCTAGATCCCCATGTGCATGCACATGGCAGTGGTCTGTATCACTAGCCATTGCCATTGTTGGGAGACCTGTGTAAGTGTATTGTGGCCGTGCCGTCCCAGCTTGACAGCTGGGCTGTGGCTCATGTGCTTGCTCAGTCATGTCAGTGATGTGTATGCGAAATTGCTATGTGTCGTGTTGCTTTGACATGTGTCCACTGCCATTTTCCCTAGGCGGAGACCGAACATTGACCGCCAGCGGACATGGACGATACAGAGGTCATTAGGAAGTTTCGGCTGGACAGGCCAACCCTGCATCGACTGTGTGCCATGTTAGAACCCCATCTCCGTCCCCGCAGGGTGTATCCGACAGCTGTCACCCCCACGGCTAAGGTGATGGCCGCCATGCATTTCTTCGCCACTGGGTCATTCCAGCACACAGTGGGCAGTGGAGGAGGGATGTCCCAGCCCATGTTCAGCAAGGTGCTGAGGGATGTACTGGCAGCCATGATGCTGTACCGAAACAGGTACATCCGCTTCCCCAGGGCTCGTGAATTGGCGGCAGTGAAGGGTGCATTCTATGCCCTTGGCAGAATCCCACACGTCGTTGGAGCCATTGACTGCACACATGTTGGCCTTGTTCCACCACAGGCCACTGAGCACCTGTACCGCAACAGGAAGCACACGCACTCCCTGAATGTACAAGTGGTGTGCCTTGCGGACATGGTGATCACCCACGTGTGTGCAAAGTTCCCAGGCTCGGCCCATGACGCACACATAATGCGCAACAGCATCTTGCCACGACTGATGTCCAATCTGCAACAGGATCGTGGCTGTATTGTCGGTGAGTATGTGGAGTGGTGTAGCGTGCTGGTTGTGCGATGCTGTCCCCTGTCCAGTTGGAATAGCAACGGTTCTCTGTGTCCCTCACACCCAGGTGACTCTGCGTACCCGAATGGGGCATGGCTGCTCAGTCCATTGAGGAATCCTCGCACCCCAGCAGACGATCGCTACAATGAGGCACATGGGAGGACCAGACGTGTGGTCGAGCGTACCTTTGGCCTCCTCAAGTCCAGGTTCAGGTGCCTGGACCGCACCGGGGGTGCGCTGGCGTACTCCCCACAGAAGGTGTGCCAGATAGTGGTGGCGTGCTGCATGCTGCACAATCTGGCCATTCGGAAGCAGATCCCCTCATCGTGGATGACGGAGATCAACCAGGGCCCCAGCCCGCAGACCAGGACAGCTCGAGTGAGGAGGACAGCGGAGAGGAGGAAGCTGGTAATGTGCGGCAGCAGCTCATCGCCCACTACTTCACTTGACGGTGAGTGTCCATGTACGACGGCTGATGTGGCTGTATCTGTGCAGGTGTGTGTGTGCTGTGTCAGGGTGGCCGTTTGTTCACTGCGTGCTGTGTGTCAACGCTCCATGGCCAGGGTAGTATGCCACTGTTGGTGGCTGTGGCATTGTGCCCTATTGCTCTGTGCGATGTGTGTACATTGCTTGTAGTTGTTGACATGTACTGTGTGATGGGTGTGTGACACACTCATTGAATGTGCTCCTGTTCTGTCTCCCACCCCTAGGTCCCTACAGGCCCTCCGGTTCCATTGCCATGCCACGCATCAGGTGCCTTTCCGCCCAAGGTGGCCGTTGTATTCCGTACAAATAAAACACAGGGCACAAACAGCAGTTTGTGTAAGAGGTGCATTTATTTCAAACTGTGACATGTGATTGTGTGTAAGGTGATGACAAAAGTGGTGCGTGCAGTGACAATGAGCTGTCGGTCATGGCTGCGTGATGCTCAGGGTGTACCCACTGGTTCTATGTCCATAGTCCAACACACACATGCCATCCAGATGGCTGTGTGGAGTGGGATCGTAGTCCAAGTCAATGCAGTGGGTGGTCAAGGAAGGCTGGCTGGCTGCCTCACTTGCGTCTGGAGCGTGCGAAGTCCTCCCGGGAGATCTGTTTCCACTTCGGACGGCCCCTTCCACGTTTGCGAGGGGGTGCCTGCTTGCGACATGCTGGTGGTTGAGGTGTGCTCACTGGCTGTGGACGCAGGGGAACTGGACACTGCTGCTCGACCCTGCGCCCCGGCAGGTGGTGGCGGAGGGGAGCTGCTGTCCCTGGCTGTGACCTCACCGCCACCACCAGCTGGCCCATGAGGTCCACGAGTTGGCCCATACGGGCGTCCATGGACCTCAGCACCCCCAGCACCTCACGCGTGTCTGTAGCTGACCTGGCCCATTGTCCTTGGGCCTCTTCATAGGCCCCAAGGACTCTGGCCATTTGAGGCAGGGCATGGCTCCCAGGGAGGCTGGCGTTTGCCTGACCCTGCTCCTCCTACCAGTCCTGCTGCCACCGGCCTGCCCACTAGCCACATTGCTCACCACGGTCCTCGCTGTGGCTCCCAGGGTGGATCCAGTCGGCCGGGCCACCACCTGCGCTGGGGCTGGTGCCAGCGAAGACGTGGTGGTGGTGGCGGCGGTGGTGGTCGGTGCGGCGATGGTGGCGGTTGCGGCAGTGGTAGTGGCCGCAATGACCGTGGGTGTGGCCGCAATGACCGTGGGTGTGGCCGCAATGACCGTGGGTGTGGCCGCAACGACAGTGGCAGCAGGGGGCTGGGAATGTTCAGCAGCCCTGGATGATGGGTTGGTGGGTAGGAGGGGTCCTGGGGAGCGGCTGGGCCCTGCCACACCAGATGGGCCTGCTTGGTGGTCCGTGTCCGAAGAGGAGGACAGATCCTCCACATCCGTGTGTCCTCGTTGGGGGCTTGTAGGCTGGCTGTGCTGGCTGCTGGCTCCATCCCCAGCATCCAGTAGTTCGTCACCTGTGGAGAGAATGAGATTTGTTATTGTGTTGCACCTTGCGAAGTATGTATTTGTCGTCTGACATTAACAGTTCGTGCAATCTCGTACATGGGTTTCCCGGAGGCGTGTGTGTGGCTGTACCATTTGTAGTTGTGTGTGCTTGGCAATGGGACTGTGTGCTGTGCACATGTGGCATGGGACGGATTGGCCATGCCGATGGGTGTGTTGCTGTGCCCCTACTTATTGTGACTCTGGTGTATGCGGGCTCCTGGCCCATCCTGGGTCTGGTTTGTACTTTGCTTTTGGGGTTCAAATGGAACGCTTAGGAACGCATATGGCAACATGGGGGCCATGCCCCAGATTCGCATTTGGGATGGAATATGCTTTTGGGGTTCAAATGGAACGCTTAGGAACGCATATGGCAACATGGGGGCCATGCCCCAGATTCGCATTTGGGATGGAATATGCTTTTGGGGTTCAAATGGAACGCTTAGGAACGCATATGGCAACATGGGGGCCATGCCCCAGATTCGCATTTGGGAGGGAATATGCTTTTGGGGTTCAAATGGAACGCTTAGGAACGCATATGGCAACATGGGGGCCATGCCCCAGATTCGCATTTGGGATGGAATATGCTTTTGGGGTTCAAATGGAACGCTTAGGAACGCATATGGCAACATGGGGGCCATGCCCCAGATTCGCATTTGGGAGGGAATATGCTTTTGGGGTTCAAATGGAACGCTTAGGAACGCATATGGCAACATGGGGGCCATGCCCCAGATTCGCATTTGGGATGGAATATGCTTTTGGGGTTCAAATGGAACGCTTAGGAACGCATATGGCAACATGGGGGCCATGCCCCAGATTCGCATTTGGGATGGAATATGCTTTTGGGGTTCAAATGGAACGCTTAGGAACGCATATGGCAACATGGGGGCCATGCCCCAGATTCGCATTTGGGAGGGAATATGCTTTTGGGGTTCAAATGGAACGCTTAGGAACGCATATGGCAACATGGGGGCAGGGATGTGGAATTCCTATAGCCCGACGCCCAGGACATATTGTTTGGGGTCAAGGGCAACAAGTTTTCATGTGGATTTTGCCCTTGAGACAAGTAGGCCCAACCCCCTGCAGCACAAACCCTTTGGCTGCCAGTTTGCAGTATCACATTATGGATCAGGAAAGGGCACTGTGCAGGAAATGGCACTGTGCAGTTAAGGTCATGTTTGTGTCCGTGTGTTAATGCTGTTCAAACTTGTATTTATGGTCCATTAATTGAAACCCTTTATTATTAGTATGAGCGCTCTAAGTAAATGTTGTGTGCTCAGACTGTACTACTGACAGTGGTTCCAGTATAAAAACTTGTACACACGTTTTTAATGTTTAGCAGTATGAGGCTATGTATAATGCTCCCAGAATGCTCACTGATTAGATGAAAATATTTTCAGAAGCTTGAAAGCAAGATTGATGATTCTTTGGTTTCAAAATAAAATGTTCATAAAAAAATGAAAGTAGGAAAAAAACAATTCGCTAAACTACTGTAAAATTTCAGAAACTATTTCTTTGCAGCATCATTTAGTGAAATGTGTTGATGCATGCTAGTATTTCCCAAAAATATTCATAATGGAAAATGTGTAACCAGTTTAAAAAAGATTATGGGAAATATTCGAGATAAACAAACATTGACAAAGCCAGCAGGTCTGAAATTGGTGGTCAGCTTTTAAGTTTTGTCGCTGTGTGACTTGTTTTGGCATGGTTTTTGTAAAACCTTATTGGGGTGGGAGCTGCCGGGCCCTCCCCATTATAACAAACATTGGCAATAGCAGAATGTGTTTTTGGTCTCAAAAAGCACACACTGCAATAGTAGTTACTGGCACTGAACAAAACTACTCTGTGTGCCGATATCCTCCTTGTGAAAGAGCAAAATGTGGTCACTCACACAGAGAGAGAGAGAATGAGAGAGAGAGAGAGAGAATGAGAGAGAGAGAATGAGAGAGAGAGAATGAGAGAGAGAGAATGAGAGCGCGAGAGAGAGAATGAGAGCGCGAGAGAGAGAATGAGAGCGCGAGAGAGAGAATGAGAGCGCGCGAGAGAGAATGAGAGCGCGCGAGAGAATGAGAGCGCGCGAGAGAATGAGAGCGCGCAAGAGAATGAGAGCGCGCAAGAGAATGAGAGCGCGCAAGAGAATGAGAGCGCGCAAGAATTAGAGCGCGCAAGAGAATGAGAGCGCGCAAGAGAATGAGAGCGCGCAAGAGAATGAGAGCGCGCAAGAGAGAATGAGGGTGAGAGCGAACGAGAGAGCGAACGAGAGCGCGAACGAGAGCGTGAACGAGAGAGCGAACGAGAGAGCGAACGAGAGAGCGAATGAGAGAGAGAGAGAGAAATGAGCGAGAGAGAGAGAAATGAGCGAGAGAGAGAGAGAGAGAATATATATGTTAATAAACACAAAAGGTCATGGTTAACGCCAGACCAAATTAGGGGCCCAATTATTAAAGAAAAACACAAAAGTGCACCCATGGTATATGTCCTTGCATTAAGTGCAGCTATTCGGCTTTCATGAATTCACAAGAATTTACAGAAGTAGGGCACATAATAGTACTCCTAGAAAATATTTGTGAACTGCATTTTAGCATGATCAAATATGCATGTGTAGATTTGCTCATGCAAAAATCTGAGTATTTGCAACTTCACTTTTCCTCCAGCCACTTTTTCCCCCAACTCTGGAAGAAGGTTTACGTCTGCTATTGTCAGGAGTATATTTCCAACATTTCTCAGTATGGGAAAAGATTAGAGAAGCCCTTAAAACATGCAAGTTAGTAGGTTTGCACAGACCCAAAAGGGCATTCCTGCCCTGGAACTATTGCTTACCACTACCTTCATCCCCAGTATGTAGATCTGCGGAAACGTGGCAACATAAGGTGATTGCTAGTATTCAAACACTACTATGGTATGTGCCCTGGCAAAATCAGAGAGGCTATATCGGAGCTCCTATACAAGGAGATTGCTGCCATAATTTGTCACAGCACTACATGGCACCAAGGGGAAAAGTGGATTTTCTTACAGGACAAGTAGATTTATAAAGCAACCTGCCCCATGGACAAGTAGATATTTTATTAAATTCCACACCCCTGGGGGGCCATGCCCCAGATTCGCATTTGGGATGGAATATGCTTTTGGGGTTCAAATGGAACGCTTAGGAACGCATATGGCAACATGGGGGCCATGCCCCAGATTCGCATTTGGGAGGGAATATGCTTTTGGGGTACATGCTGTGAGCCATGGGTGCCGAACGTGACATGTGTTGTGGCAGCATATGTGTTGTGGCAGCATGACAGTGCATGGTCTGAGGTGTGTGCATGCCTGACATGGCCTGCATATTTGCTGTCTGTTGTGATTACTGGACATGGCATTGGACGCATCGTTATGAGTGAGTGTTGGTTGTGTGCCAGCCAACGTATTGCAGTTGTCCCATCTCCTTGGTGTGCGTGCTGCCCTGTGCCATGTGCATCACTGCAGTGCTCGGGGGGGGGTGTGGCCCATGTTGTGTGTTGTTGCTCACAGTGTGGCGTGCGCTTCATTGACTTCTGGCACATATTTGGTCATGGGCATGTATCTTAGCGTGACTGCTGTATGTGTGGCAGCTGTGCGGATGACATGCCTTTCATGAGACTGGGGCTGACGGATGGGATGGATGGTATGTTGTATGTGCATGGTGTGTCTGTGTGTTTGATGGGTTCGGTGGTGTTCGTGTGCATTTATGTTGTTCCGCTCTGTTGCGTCTAGTGTTGTTTGTCTTACATAGGCGTAGTTGTGGGGTGTGTGGTTGACAGGCAGTAGGGGCTACATGGACAGGACTTCAATGGTGTTTCGGTTGTGTGTGATGAGTTGCACAGTGGCTGCCGTGTGGTACTATGTTCAGTGTGGCTTGTGCATGCAGACGTGGCTCCTTGGGTGTTGCTGTGTCTGTGATGGGTCATGTAAGGTGTGAGTCTGTGGTTCATGTCCGTGTGCACATTGTTCACTTGTTCGTGACGGTGGGCGGTGTTGCGTGTTCGTCTGCTACGTGACATGTCCCATGTGTTGGTCGTGTTACGGTCCTCATGCCTCCAGTAATCCAGCCCTGTCCAGTTTCCCACCTGCAGGTTGTTCGGGCGTGCACTGTACTGGATGCCACATGGTTCTAAGCGGGGGGTGCTCCATGTTGCAGGTCTGTGGGGGTGGGGGGTGTTGTGGGTCGTGGTGGTGGCTGGACACCCACTGACACCGATTGCTGTGGACCGTGATGTCTACCTTTCGGCTGTCGTTGTGCACTGCGGTGGCTGACACGTGGCTGTGGGGTGTGGGGGATGCTCCTCCTTGCTGTGCTGTGGGACTAGGGGCCTGGTGTGTGTTGTACTTGGGCTGTCCACCCTCCCACCCACTGCACTTTGTGTTCCTGCCACTTACCTGTTACTTGTCGGTTAGTGCAGCTGTGGCGGACACATGGGTGTGGTGGGTGCTCGTTGTGGCGCTTCTGGCATATTTGGGGACCTGTTGGTGGTTACGTGGCTGGCTGAGTGTACACATGTCCCCACGCATCTTACAGTTGTTCTGTTTGGGCTGTGTGTGGTGGTGTCTGTTGCATGTGTGTGTGATGTGTTGTGTATTGTGTGCTGGACATGGGGGTGTTTGTCCCTGGGAGCTGTGGCATGGTGGTAGTGCATGTGAGTACATAGCGGTGTGCTGGTATACATTAGTTTGTACTTACCAGCCTCCACTCCCCTGCTAATCCGGCGAGGATCTCGGGATGTATGATGACTCGCACCTTCTCCTCCCACGCTTTGAAGGTCTTGAAGAGCGCGGGATTCCCTCCGCCAGTGACGGCTGCCAGCTCTCTGTTCTTGGTCTCCTTCTTCTTGACCAGGCTCTTGACGTCATTCCACCGTTTGTTTATTTCGACTCTGTTCCTGGGCAGGGTCCCGACTGCATTGACCTGGTCTACGATCCGGTTCCACATTCTGTTTCTGGTGGCTAGTGGTGTGTGCTGGACCATGTTCCCATAGATTTGTGGGTGCACCTTGATGATCTCGTCGACCATGACCGTCAGCTCAATGGGCGTGAACTTGGGCATTCTTTGTGGTGCCATGGTGTTTGTGGTGCTGGTGCGGTGTGTGTTGTGTAATGTGCAGGGGGTTTGTGGTGCCGGTGTTTGGTGGTGGTGGTGGTGGTGGTGGTGGTTGTGATGTGTGCGTTTCTGTGGTGTGCTGCTGTCCTTGCTGTGTCACTGTGTCCTCTCCTCTCCTCTCTAGTTTGCAATGTTGCAAGGGGTTGTGGTCTGTGGGAGTGCTGCTTTTGTACTTACCTATGTGGGTGTGTCCTCATGGTCTGTTGTTTTCAGGTGTGTTGTGTCTGGGGTTCTGGCCTTTGTAGTTTTTGTTTGTCCAGGGGGTGTTTTCGGGATGTGTACTGTGCTTGTGTATTTGTGCGTGCCTTGCTGTGTGGAATTGTTGGCCATGTTGTGTGCGATTGTTTTTGTCAGCGGATGGTTTCTGTGCAGGGACGTGGGCGCCATGGCTTCTGCCGTGTCGATTCTCATCGGCGTTGTTTGCGCTGGCGGGCGGTATTTTTGTAGTTTTCCCGCGCTCATGGCGGTGCGATCGTAATCTCACGTGCGGTGTGTCGGCCGTGAGGGCGGGCGGTTTTGTGTTGTCGTGCGTGTTTCCGTCCGTGGCGGGCGGTTTGACTCCGACTCGGACGATGGCGGGCGGTATTTTGTGTGATTTTCCGCCGATGGCGGTTTTCGGTTTGTGTCATCGTAATGGCGTGGTCGGTGTTCAGACGGTGTGTGCGGGCGGATTTTTGCCGCTTCCATGCCTGGCGGATTCTTTTACGCCGGGTATCGTAATGGGCCCCTAAGTAATTTTTTATAGTTATAGTTAATTTTATAATTTTATAATATAATTGTTTTAACAGTATTTTTTATATATATAAAAAAAACGATTTTTTGGACATCGATATTTTTACATCTAAATTTTTTTTGATATTTTTGTCATTTACATTTTAAAGATAGGATGTCGATATTTTGACTATCGATATTTTTACATCGATATTTGTGTATGTAGATATTTTTGTCTTCGATTTTATGTCAGTGATTCGTGCTTAATGGATAATGGTCACTCCCCTTCATTTGTAAAACCTCAAATTCCCTTAATAAATTGAAGGCCCAAGCTTACACAAACACATAGGGGCCGATTCCGATCTCGGCCGGTAGGGCAACGAATCGGATTCGGCTTAACTGGATCCGATTCGGAGCCCTATTTCCCGACCGATTCGTACGTGCGTCCGGGCGAGCGAGTACGATGCGTGCGCTCGCGAAATCTCCGACTGACTCGTTCGCAGGACCCGACCGCTCCGACCGACTCGCACGGGGACGACTCGCACCGCGCAATGGAGACGTTCCCCGGCCGGGTAAGTACGATGCACACCTCGACCGCTCCGACCGACTCGCGCAGTCCGGCTCCAAGGAGCTGTCGGAGCCGCACTTTGGGGGTCCGTGTTGGACCCCCCTGGAAGCGTAGGCGTGCGAGTCGCACACAGGGGGGACCCATAGGTCCCCCCTACATGTGCATGTACGGCGCGACCCGCATCGACGCGAACACGCTGTAGGGGGCGCCCTTGTTCGCGTCGTGCCCATTGAGTCAATGGGAGCCCGTGTACGCGTCGTACGACTGGCTCCCATTGACTTCAATGGGAGTCTGACCGAATCGAGTCCGATAGCATACGTGCGCATCGTACTCGTTCGGTCGGGCTGCTAGGGTCCGATTCGGTCGGAAATCTCTCCGGGTCCGGCTCGGTCGGGAAGATTTCCGGCCCGAATCGGAATCGGCCCCTTAATCTATTGGGAAATTCTTGATTGCCATATAGGAAGGTTTTCCTTTCTGGGTTGTCTACAGGTAGACGACCATTTAAGCTTACAAGCCTGTTGGCTATGAGAAAGTCGAACAAGGCTACATTCCTTCCTGTAGCCTCGTTTGCCGGAGAGCCAGTACCTTATATATTTCAAGTATTGGCAAAGCCAATAGGTCTCGCCTTTGGGACCTTATAAGTGTTAAGTCAGAGCTATTGGTTTTGCTAATGTGTTTAAGCTATAGTGTGGAGCAGCGTGGCTGCTGTGCAGCATGTTGGAAAGTTATAATTAAAAAGTGTTATAAGCATTTTTTTGTTACCTTCTCTATAATTAAGATGAGATTATGTCTAATTGAATGGCCTTATTAAAATAAAAATGTATATAAAAAAATGTTTAGTGTTGGCAACTTTTTCCTGTCTGTTCTAATGTTTGTTATAGTTTTTTTTTTTTTTGAGTGGGGACAGCTATAAATAACGGGAGAGTAGAGATTGGGACACGGTAGGTGAATTATAATTTGAGTAACGGACGGATATTAGGGGAGAATTAACAGATGCCAGATTTTGAGGGTACTATGGTGCTATAGCAAGAGGCAGCCCTTACCAGCGCTACGAGGCCATAAAAGTCACAGTAGTGCGTTACACAAAAAGTGAGTAACATAGCCAGCAGTGCACACTACCCCCTTCTTTACTCTTTTATAGACCCCGCCCTCCTCTTTGTATCCAACTTAGAGCACCGTCATCACCATTGAACACAAAAACATGAAAAGGGAAAATAAAGAGTGGGGGAAAGAAGGAAGGACATAACGCTAAGATAAATAAGAACAGAGCAAGAAAAGTACAGAGGATGAGAAAATAAAAAAAAACTGACAAGAGCCAGTAATGGCAGAAACAAGAGAAGGAGATTAAAAGAGTCAAGAGGAAGAATAAATAAATAAGAAAGGTGGCAGAAGAGAAGAGGAAGGGGGAAAGGGCACTATGAGAAAGATAAAGGCGGAAATAAATAAAAAGGTTAAGATAAAAGAAAACAGTGAATACACCACCATCAGGCAAAAATGCCCCTCATCTCTCCATAGCCCCTTTCTCACATCCATTTCATTTGTTTTAAAGTGCTGGTAAAGGCTGGCTTTACTAATCCACTCAGCTATCCACATAAAATACAGACCTGTTCTTTGCAGCAGGCATGTTAACCATCTACGCTACTTTAAAGCGAGTCAAAAGTGCCACAAGACACAACTTCCATCTCTCTCTCTCTCTGTCTAGCAGGAACATTAATCACAAGAGTTATCTTGACATTTTTATTGCTGCCTGAAACCTGGACGCCCAAGAAACTCTGCGGCAGGTGCTTTTAAATCTTAAATTATGTTAAACACAGCACGCCCCCTCAGGTCAGCGCCCCCCTCCAGGTCAGCGCCCAGTGCAGCCCCACTGGTTGCATTTCCCTAAAGCCAGCCCTGGAATGTGACCTCTGTAGTTTGCGTAAGGGCAATATTTGGGCCCCTGCGCTCTGCACTAAAGTTGAGTCTTCCATGAAGTGTGGGGTGAAGGTTGGTCTCAGCTGCCGTTTGAGGATGAGCCCTCCGTAGTGTGCTTGAGTGTAATTAATGTTTATAGCAAAGGCCGCCACCGAAGGGGGCCTAGAGGGCCGGCGCCATAACCGACGCCGAGCCCCGGACGAAACCGGTTTTCGCGCCAAGGAGCAGGGAAGCTCCCGCGCCCCCCCCGCGCGGCATCCGCCAGAGAGGCGCCGGCCTCCCCCGGCCAATGGGGGCCGAGGCGTAATACAAACCCCCCAATGGGGGGAGGCCAGGCAGAAGGCGGCCCAGCACCCGGGGGATATAAGCACTGCTCCCCCAGGTAAGCTCTTATCTTTTGGAAACGGGGGAGCAGCACCGGCGAGAATCTTTTTTGGCGCTACACAGTTTTAGCTGCCTTTTGGCGTTGTTGCGGCGGAGCCCTGCTTGGGGGTGCCTGTCGTCCGTGGGCGATCGACCACCACCGCTGCTGCATCGGAAGGACTAGCTCGCCGAGCGACCGCTGGTGCTGCAGCAGAAGAGGAAGGCGACCGGGTGCCCACCCCGGTTCCCCTTGGCGAAGCAGCGGAAATTCTCCAGCAGGTGAGGCGGCCGGGTGCCCACCCCGGTCCCCCGTGGTAACCAAAGGACGCTCGAGCCAGCGTGAGGAGCAGCGGACTTCTTCCGGCGTCGGGGGCATTAGGGAGATCGAACCCGTGAGCCGCTGTCCGTAGGAGGAGAACGACCGGGTGCCCATCCCGGCGCCCCTGAGGTGAACTGGGCGAGCCGCTGCCCCCGCCGGCGTCACGTTGCACAAGCCCCGCCCTCATTCTAGACGAGGTCGTGGCGAAACAGCGGGCAATTGCAGGAGCCTGCATCCGCGCTGGACGTGTGCGGGACTGGGCGGCAAGTACCAGTGCTGCCGGAGCGAGGAGCAGACAGGGGGAAGCTTTACCCCGATCTACTCGCCCTTCCCGCCACCTCGCTGTGCCGGCGCCGGCGAGCGCGACCCCCCCCCCCTCCAAACCTTAAAGAGGCAGGCACGCAGAAAACGAACCGCTCCTGCCTTAAAGAGACAAAGGCACGAAGCGGAGCCCAGCACGATAAAGGCGCGTGGGTGAGAAGCAGTGTGTTGGTGCACAACGGCAGGCGGCAGCACCCCGCCTTAACAGAGCACGAAGCCTAAGCCCCTGCCAAGTACATTCCCAGCCCTGGCACGGGGGCCCGGAAGGTACAGGAGCCTCGGACGCGGCGCCACTCAGCCCAGCAGAGGCTTACACAGTGCGCTCAGCTGGGGCTTGGTGCATCAGGCTGCGGCAGCACCCCGCACTAGTAAGCGTCCACAGCTGCCCCCCACAGGCACTTGAGGGGTAGGCTGCAGGAGGATCACGAGTGAGCAGACGCTACGACGACCAGAGAGATGGCAAAGAAGGGGAACAAAAGTCGGCAAGAGGACCTCAACGACCTACTGCACCGGATCCGGGCGGCATCGGAAGTCCACGGGAGCGAATGGCTGCAGCCCCTGCAGGAGGACACAGGGGAAGGGCCAAGTCACCAGCAGCGGAGCGGGCCCGGCACACCGGCAGCCAAGCGACAGAGGAGGGCACCGGCCAAGCTCGCAGAGGCGGTAGCTCCCAAGAAGGCCCCCAGAAGAAGGCCCAGCCACCTGTAGCCAGCACGGCGGCGGCGGGACCGAGCAGGGGGACACCGGAGACAGCAACAAACGGTGAGCATATCAGTGCAATTGTGCAGGAATGCCTCAAGACTATGGCGCCAATTTTTATGCAAGGGTTAGTCAGGCAGGCTGGGGCACCGGAGGCGCAGGCAGGAGGGTGGCAAGGAGACACGGGAGGACCAGGGGGGATAGGTGCCCAGGCGGGGGAAGAGTCCTCGGGGTTACCATGGCACCTGATAGACCCCGGCCAAGCGCGCCGGCAGCGCTTAGGGGACCAGATCACCCCGGGGGTGGGGGCGAGCCGGGATCACCCACAATGGCTTGGGGGCATGCCCCCCGCACCCATCCCGCCCACCGCACCAGCGGCACCCGACGCATATACACGCCCCTCTCCGGGCCCGGCGTCCTTAACTACCAGGGCCACAGGGCTAGCTAGCCTCATACCACTGGCGGTCAAGGAAAGAATTTGGAGGAAAGAATTCATTGACATCTTTTCCTTGCTAGAGATACAGTTAGAGGGGCTTGACTTGACCACCTGCGATAAGAGGGACGAGGACAAAAGGGAAAGGAGGAAAGAGCGCAAGGATAGGAATTTTGATAATTGGCTAGACGCGTTCCGTATAATGGCCTGTATTATAGTTGAAAAATTCCCGCGCTGCGCAGCCGACCTATGGCTGTATGAGTCCAACATCCACAATGCGCAGAGACAGTTCCCAGGCGAGGCATGGCTGGAATATGATAAAGGGTTCAGGCTAAAGATGCAAACACACCCAGAAATGGAATGGAACGAGGAGGACGTATCTGGATTCATTCACAAAATGATGGTGGCAAGGGAGGCCAAGTCATGGGGGTAGAAACGAGCAGTCCTTTCGAGGGTCCGCCCACAAGGGGAAGGGGAGGCCATTTAATAAGCCCAAGCAATTCGGCTCGTGGAGAGCACCTCACAACAACGGCACATCAGCTATCTGTTGGAAGTTCGAATCGAACGAATGTACCTATGGGGCAGCGTGCAAGTTCCAACATACCTGCTCCTCCTGCGGGGGGTCACCCGGCGGCAGGGTGCAAGCGCAAAAAGACCACAAGGGAGACAGGAAAGAGAAAAAGAAGCAATGAGCGGAGAGAAGGGGGCGCGGGGGGACTACGGGTTTACAAACTTACAGGCTAGCGCGGTCCCCCATTAACACGCACCTGTTGCGCAAGCTAGCCAACGGGTACCACAACAGGACCGACGCCGCCACCCTAGTCCACGGCTTCGAGGAAGGATTTCCCATCCCGTTCACATGCCACCTCCCACCAGGCAGTGTTAGAAACTTGAAATCAGCAATGGAACACCCGGGGGTAGTAACAAAGAAAATAGAGAAAGAGAGCGCCCTGGGGAGGATAGAGGGCCCCCTGCCCGATCACATGATCAAGGAACTGGTGATCTCCCCCTTAGGGGTTGTCCCCAAGAAAGAGCAAGGGCAATATCGATTAATCCATCACCTGTCGTTCCCCGACGGCACTTCCGTAAACGATGGGATTAGCGCGGAGGTATGTTCAGTAACCTACTCCATGATAGATGATGCCATCGACCTAGTTAGGGCGACGGGCCCAGGGGCCCTCATGGCAAAGGCGGACATCGAGTCCGCCTTCCGCTTACTCCCAGTCCACCCCTCCAGTTTTCATCTACTAGGTTTCCAATGGGAGGGCAAACTATACTTTGACAAAGCTATGCCCATGGGGTGTTCGGTGTCGTGTGCCTATTTTGAATTATTTAGCACCTTTTTGGAATGGGCGCTACACGTAAGACACCCGCCAGGCGGTAAACTCCACTACTTGGACGATTTCCTATTCACTGGTCCCGCGGAATCCGACGAGTGCGGAGACACCCTATCAGCATTTGTGAAGTTGGCTGAGGAACTAGGGGTTCCACTCTCAGCAGAAAAAACAGTAGGCCCGGCGACCAAAATCACATTCCTGGGAATAGAGCTAGATTCCGTCGCCGGGACGTCCAGGCTCCCCCCAGAAAAGGTGGACGATTTCAGGGGGGAAATCAGGAGCCTCCGCGGGCGGGAGAAAGCAACGCTGAGGGACCTCCAGAGACTAATAGGCAAACTGAACTTTCCGGCTAGGGTAATCCCAGCAGGCAGGGCATTCGCCAGGCGTTTGACCCAACTGACATGTGGGCTCACCCATAGACACCACCATGTCAGGCTCGGTGCAGAAGTCAAGAAAGACCTAGCAATGTGGGACACGTTCCTGGCAGACTTTAACGGGGTACTCATCTGGAGGGAAGGCTGGGTAACGAGCAAACAAATCGCGCTATACACAGACGCCTCAGGCAGCACAGGTTTTGGGGCAATCCTGGGTAAGAAGTGGTGCGCAGGGCAGTGGCCGGGAAGCTGGCACAAGACGGGGAAGACCAATAATATCACCTTTCTGGAGCTATTCCCCATCATAGTCGCTCTCACAGTCTGGAAGCGCGAGTTGCAGAGCATGAAACTAACACTATGGTCCGACAACAAGGGGGTAGTGCAAGCAGTTAATAAGGGGACAGCCAGATGCCCGGATACACTTCGACTAATGCGCAGATTGGTTAAGTTACAGCTGGAAAGCAACATAGACCTGCGGGCGCGCCACGTACCAGGGGTGGACAACGAAGTGGCAGACGCCCTGTCCCGGGCACGGATGGAGAAGTTCAGGGAGCTGGCGCCCAGCGCAGAGCAGGAAATGACCCCTTTCCCGGGCCAGCTGTGGGACCTGGGGAGATAGATCTGTCAGACCTGGTCAACCAAGCCCTCACCCCGGAAGCCGCCAGGAGATACAAAACGTATATCAATACTGTAATGCGGGTGGTGGGGATCCAGTCACTGGGCAATACGAGGGCCACCTGCAGGGCAGCGGAGCAGTTCATACAGTGGGCATTTGACGCTCAGAAGTCCAGATCATGGACACAAGCCCACCTGTCCGCCGTGGCATATTATGCCAAGCTGGAGACCGGGCAGGATCCCGTGGCCACACACTACACTAAAGCTGCAATGAAGGGGTGGAGGCGCGCGGAGGGCGCAAGAAGGGACACCAGACGCCCGATAGACTATACAAAGCTGGGGGCCCTGTTGGGTGCACTACAGGGCACGACAAAGGACAATTTCGAGCACCTACTGCTCAGGGCAGCCTTTTCAACCGCCTTCTTTGGGGCGTTCCGCATTAGTGAATTAGTAGCGCCGGCAAGGACAGGCCCGGCGGACCACTGCCTACAGGCAGGCGACGTCACACCGAGAGCAGGGGAGATAGAGCTACTACTCAGGCGTTCAAAGACAGACCAAACCGGAAAAGGGGCAGTGGTGAGGCTACGGTGCATTAAGGATAAGAACTGCTGTGCGGTGTGCTGTTTGCTCGCCTTTATGTCAATACGTCCAGCCGGCGAGGGCCCTCTCTTCAAGCACAGCGACGGCACACACCTTAGCAGATTCCAGTTCACCGCGATCATGCGCCTCACACTCAGCAAAGCAGGGCTGCCACCGGCAGTTTTCGGGTCCCATTCATTCAGGATAGGGGCCGCCACGACAGCCGCCCAGCATGGGATGTCTGAGGCTGGGATACAGGCCGTGGGGAGATGGCGGTCTAAGGCGTACCGGACATACGTAAGGCCCCAGCTGATATAAAAAAAAAAAATTAAAAAAAAAGATGGCACCTCAGCACAGGTCCGCCGAACTATTAAGTGACATGTTCTCATTCCCCCGGCAGGACGGAGACCGCGCTTGGTGTGGGTGGTGGGCCACTCCTTCATAACCCGGATGCAAGGCTGGTGGCGCCAAAAAGGGTACAAGCGAGAAGGACGGCCAGCAGACACCTGCATAAGGTGGTTCGGCCAGCCGGGAATGAAATGGGAGCAGCTGCCGGAAAAACTTGCTGAACTACAGGCAGAGACGGTTTGGCACCCAGACATTTTGGTCATACACCTAGGGGGGAACGATTTGGCCAAGCGAGGGAGGCGCAACCTGCTCCAAGACATACAGAAGGATTTGACTGAGGCAGGCAAGGCGTTTGGGGGCACCACCATCATCTGGTCAGAACTGATCAGCAGGAACGAATGGCGAGGAGCCCAATCACAGAGCGCAGTTGAGAACTCACGAAAAAAGCTGAACCTCACCGTGAGCAAGTTCTGCAGAACCAATGGGTTTGAATCAGTTAGGCACGGGCTCATCCACACAGGCCGCCCGGAGCTCTATGCGAAAGATGGGGTGCACTTGTCTGACGAGGGCATGGGTGTCTTCTGGAGCAACCTGTGGGGCGCAATGGCGTTAGCAGGCTGCAGATGAAAGAGCCGAAAAAGGGAGGTAGGGGGAGCCGCAGGAAGACGGAAGCCTCCTGACGGCGTGGCGAGAAACTACGGGGATAATGGTTGGTACGGAGGCACACCGGAGTGCGGTGCGCCGGAATAGGACCACTCACCTTGGGATGCCTTACGGCTGGGTGAGTTGGCCTAAGGGGCGGTGTGTAGGACCACTCACTCTGGGATGCCTTACGGCTGGGTGAGTTGGCCTACCACAAGGGGGTAGCTAACGGAGACGGCGCTCGCTGCCCAGCCCCCGCCGGATGGCAGGGCACAACAAGAATCGGCAAGGTAGCGAGTTGTGGCCTAACTCCGGGGACGGAAGCTACACCCCGGCGAGGGCAAATCCAACCGAACTAAGCAACGACCCAGTAGGGCCCAAGAGACAATGTAAGCCTGCAAATGACCTGTACAACGAACTGTCAGTCTAATCTGCTATTGTGCAATGTACATATGATTTACGGAAACGCAAGGTATAACGAGATGCAAACAAAGCACGACACAAAGATGACAGCTCGCCAATAATGATGTATGGCAGGATGCACAACAATAGGCAATATGTATATGCATGTATTCCTAATAAAACTGCGGCCAACAAAGGACCACCACAAGAGAATGTGTATGTTGGCTTATTTATGACAAGGAATACAGGGATGGAAAGTTGGGAGTGGGCAAAGTGCGGGGGTTAGACGCTGCAGTGCGAGGTGAGCTTGAGTCCTGGCAGCAGTTTGGGGTGAGGGTTGGTCCCAGCTGCTGTTTGAGGTGAGTGTGAGGATGAGACCCCTGCAGTTTCCATGAGTGTACTAAGGTTTGTACTCTTCAGTGTGCGGTGAACTTGAGTCCTTCATGCAGTGTTGGGTGAATGTGGATGCCACCTACATTTTGGGCTGAGTGTGAGACTGAGACCCCTGCAGCTTCCATGAGTGTGACATTTGCACCTGTGCAGTGTGAGGATGAGCACGCTGTAGTTTGCGTTAGTGTGATGAATGTTTGAACTCTGCAGTGTGAGGTGGGCTTCAATCCTGGCTGCAGTTTGGAGTAAAGGTTGGTCACAGCTTGCAGGTTGGGGCGAGTGTGGGTCAAACCACTGCCCCTTGGTGTGTGTGATATTTGGAGCCCTTGAGAGGCGCTTGAGTCCCGGCTGCAGTTCGCGTCAGTGTGATTCTAGAACCCTTGCAGTTTGCCGCCCAAAGTAGGGACAGGAGTGTGGCAGAAAGTGCTAGAAGGCGGATCCATGGCGCTCGAGCCAGGCAGCGTCGAACAACAGTTGTGTTTTCACGCAGGCTGCGCGCGCCACCAGAGCCCTCCGGGAGCAGGTACAACTCTCAGGGTTTTGCGACTGCCGGGTTCTCCTTCAACGGTTTATGCTTAGTTTATAGCGATTATATATTTAATGCGGTTTTCTAAGCACCCATTTGTTTGATAAAAAAAAAAACAGCAATTGTATTTCCATGAAACATGGCTCCGTCTCCTGCACCTGACAGGGACGCGAAAGGGCGGCAGCGGGGGGCTTCAAGGGAAGATAAAATCTCGAATGAAGGGGGGAAGCCGACAGGAAAATATTGGTGCAAATTAAAGTAGGAACGAGAAGGTGGGAACACGTTGAAAAGGAGGATGCAATATGGTGAGGAAAGAGAGAGAGGGAAACACAGAGAGGAAGGGATGAAGGGAACAGAGCTTGAAAAGAGGGGCTAGAGGAACATGATGGTGGAAAGGAGCAATGCAGAGGCGAGGAGGCTGGATAGATAGAGGGTGAGAGGCAGGGTTACAGAAGAAGAGAGTGCGGTAGAAAGCAAGACAGGGGGCTCGAGCGGTAGGTGGAGAGTGACATATGCGAGCGAAACAGCGTAAGGGGTAGAGAGAGGAACAGCGATAGAAAGGGAGAGGAGAGTGAGACAGCAGGTAGGGAGGGAGAAGAAACTAATGGGCAGGAGCGCGAGAGGCATGGATAGGCAGAGGGGCAGGGGAAGCGAGCGGAGGCTGGCAGGTGAGTGTAAAGACGGGGTAAGCCATGTGAGGGGGGAGAGGGGGGTTAATAAGGCAGCATGGCACTGAGGTGCACCCGGAGCCGCCGTAGGTATACGGCCGGCCCACTGCTCTTCCGTTTTTTGCTAATCTTCACCCACCTGCTCCGTTTTTGCTCATGCTTGTTTGCTTGTGAATTATTTGCAGACTCTTGGGAGCTGAGAGACAGCCACAGCCCGTGGGAGACGAGCGAGTGAAGGAGGAGAACAAGCAATGGCTTCAGTAATCCGACGTCTGTGATTGAGACGGAGACGGCGGAGCGAGTGAGTGGCCGGGACGTGTGGGTGAGGAGAGAGGCGCGCGCTTGGGAGAGCAGTCTGCTCATTTTCAAGCACTGCACTCGTGCTTGTGGCGCGCCCCTGCTCGCTCCCGCAAGGTGGATGCCGCCACAAGCACGAGTGTGTGCTTGAAAATGGCAAAACCAAAGGGGATGATGGACGGAGTGTTGAACATTGCAAGCACTCACCCCCAGTCAACTGATCTGGGTTTAATCCATCATCATTCTTTAGCTCACTCCACCACCCCAGTTCAGACATGGCCATATGCAAATCAGTCTGACCCTGTGCCTCATGGGAACAGTCCAGCCCGAACTGCCAAGCCATGTCTTCCCTGGACCGGAAACAAGCATCCTGGGACCGGTTTCTGGCTTACAGCCGTCATCAGCCAGGCTATCTTGAATCCAGTGGCAAAGTGAGCAAGGGACCCACGTCTGGGCATACCCTGCCAACTTAGGGCAAACCTAGCAAAACCAAAGGGGATGATGGACGGAGTGGTGAACATTGCAAGCACTCACCCCCAGTCAACTGATCTGGGTTTAATCCATCATCATTCTTTAGCTCACTCCACCACCCCAGTTCAGACATGGCCATATGCAAATCAGTCTGACCCTGTGCCTCATGGGAACAGTCCAGCCCGAACTGCCAAGCCATGTCTTCCCTGGACCGGAAACAAGCATCCTGGGACCGGTTTCTGGCTTACAGCCGTCATCAGCCAGATCTGTGACTGGGGGTGAATGTTTGCCAATGTGCAACATTACGTCCATCATCTTGTGTGTTTTGCATTTTGCCCTAAGTGGGAAGGGTATGCCCAGACGTGGGTCCCGTGCTCACTACGCCACTGGAGTCAAGCTATCCTGGCTGATGAGGGCTGAAAGCCCGAAACCGGTCCTAGGATGCTTGATTCCGGTCCAGGGAAGACATGGCTTGGCAGTTCGGTCTGGACTGTTCCCATGCGGCACAGGGTCAAGACTGATTTGCATATGGCTATGTCTGAACTGGGGTGGTGTGGTGAAGCAAAATAACGATGGATTAAACCCAGATCTGTGACTGGGGGTGAATGTTTGCCAATGTGCAACATTCCGTCCATCATCTTGTGTGTTTTGCATTTCTCCCTAAGTGGGAAGGGTATGCCCAGACGTGGGTCCCGTGCTCACTACGCCACTGGAGTCAAGCTATCCTGGCTGATGAGGGCTGAAAGCCCGAAACCGGTCCTAGGATGCTTGATTCCGGTCCAGGGAAGACATGGCTTGGCAGTTCGGTCTGGACTGTTCCCATGCGGCACAGGGTCAAGACTGATTTGCATATGGCTATGTCTGAACTGGGGTGGCGTGGTGAAGCAAAATAACGATGGATTAAACCCAGATCTGTGACTGGGGGTGAATGTTTGCCAATGTGCAACATTCCGTCCATCATCTTGTGTGTTGTGCTTGAAAATGAGCAGAGCAACAGCTAAAGGCCCTCCTATGCAACGCATGCGCGCTGCGTAGGCGAGACCTAAAAAACCGCTAGGAGATCCTCATACCTTTGGTCCACCATCTCAGGGAACAATTTATGGTTAAAGTTCCCCATTAAGATCAACAGGTGCTGAGGTTACTGTGCACCTATATCAACCACATCTTCTTTAAATAATTCCATATTTTCATTATAGTTGAGTAGACTTCTTGCATGTAAATAAATGTTAAAGATGATGATACATTCATTGCCCTTACTTGCATTTAACAAATTTATACCACAGGCAAGGATCAATTTACAGCATGTCTTAACTTTCCATACTCTGGAGGCAACTTTGGTGGATACCAACGTTAACAGCCCCCCCCCAAGGGACGCCCTCTAGCGTTAACCAACGCCTTCTGGTGGTTTTCCACAAACCCATCTATTTGCGGGGGTTCTCTGCACAGCCAAGTCTACTGGAAGGACAGAATTGATTACTGTTTTGTTATTTCTTTAAAGATCTGCAGCTTCATTAAGTTTTTTAACCCATGAGAGTCAGTGTACAGAAATAGGGAGATAATGCTTCCAAAGGCAGGGAAAATTCAACAATGCAACAAAAATCTCCTTGGTAACCCATAAATAATTAATATTACAAAATGAATAAATTAGCAACAAGAATTGTTATAATATTCTCTCACAACACATATATTAAATAGTCAAAATAAGGAAAACTTGTCCTGTCGAAACATAACAATAAATCAAACAGGTGTACTTAAATAAATACACATGAAAGAAAACACAAATAAGGTTAAACAAACACACTAATACGAAAACTAGTACAGCACATATAAAAAACAATTAATATACACAGATTAAAACAAGAGTTGTGGCTTAGTAAGTCATTTGTTGATGGTCATAATCATCTCTACGTGCATTTCAGCAAACAAACACACCTTCTTCAGGAAGACCTACAAGATGAATGTTATGTTGTGAGTACCTGGAATATATTACATTATATATTATATTATTACATTACCGGAAACAAGTATTGTTTGCCAAATAGACAGCGCTGTGAAAAGGCATGTTGAAGAAAATCGGTAAAAGTTATTTCCAATTTGGTCCTCTATCTTATTTTGTGGCACATATGACATTGCTTCACGTTGGAAAAAAGGTACAACCGGAAACGTGTAAAGTATGTACCAATTTTGCATTGAAGCAGGAGATGTGATCCTAAAGAACCATCTGGGACATGCACCAGTTAATGCACGTTATACATCAGTTCCAGTTGAACATGAATTGATTACATTATGTGAAGAAACATTAAGAGAAGATATAGGGGCCGATTCCGATTCGGGCCGGAAAACGTACCGACCGACTCGGTACAGGAATTTAGTCCGACCGACACGTACCGGCGCTGCCCGACCTGCGTAGTACGATGAAATGCATGTGAATCACGCCCGACTCGTACGGAACACAAGCCGAACGACCGAACCGCACGGAAACCAGCTATCCGGCCGGGAAACAACACGAATCGAACCGACCGACACGCACCAGGAATGAACCCGAACAAAACGTACCCGCGAACTCCGACCCGAGCAGTACGATGCAATGCGTGGAAAATCAGACCGAGTCGCACGGAGACCAAGCCGTATGACCGCCACGCATACAAAACCCAGCCGAGGCAACCCAATACTCTGCGACCGACGCGTACGCCGCACATGAAACACAGCAGAAACACTGCGTGAACGACTCGGAGAAGCTCGCACGAGACAACTGCAGCGTCCTACTCGGTCAGAAGAACGTCTCCTACATACACAAAAAGTTCAAAGGAAAAAATACAAAAAAAAGGGCCAAACAAGCAATTACAAAGCCAATAAATACTGGGGGGGGGGAACATGGAACAAAGACACACCCACAACTCCACCCATATAAAGGCACAAATCCCTACCATGATCCTTTGCAAATTCAACTGACCTGCCAGCACAGAACACCATCAGACAGCAACCACAGACACACTCACAGCTCATCCATCACACAAGCCACACACCATCAGCACCTCAACAAATAGCACCCTCACATACACCCAGCAAAACCTACACTCACACACCCTCACTTGCACACCCACACATACATCAATCACCACCACCACCCATCACTTTGCCCCCAAAGAAGAATCCAAAGTTCCTAGACAGTGAATTGGAAGTCCTGGTAGATGAGATCCTCAGGGTAGAGCCACAGTTGTTTGGTACATTGGTCCAACAGACCCCCATGTCGCAGAAAACCAAGATGTGGGAGAGGATCGTCGACAGGGTGAACGCACAATCACCATGTTTGCGCACAAATGAAGACATCCAGAACAGGTGGTATGATGTGCGCAGGAGGGTCAAGGACCTACTAAAGAAGGATTATGCCTTGAGCCAACACACCGGCAGTGGCCCTCCTGCCAAACCAGTATACCTCAGGCCCTGGGAGGAGAAGGTGCGGGCCATCCTACCACCAGTGAGCGTATATGGACTATCAAACATCCCAGAGCCTGGTGAGTACACAACAAATATACACAATATTGTGTGACAATACACACACATCACTGTCAAGGGGATAGTCAAACCATGCACCCTTAGCAAATCCACAGCAACCAAAAGATAATCATCCCAAGATGTGTATGTCAGTCAGATAAACACAATACATGCCATTTCATAGTGATATGTAACTGTGTCATGACATGTACAAACCCAACAACAAATAGAGCTAGGCAGTGGCACAAATCTAACCAACAAACACAGTCAGATATGTAGCCACCACTAGAACACCACCTCACAGGGAAGCTCACTGAAAGGAAGGAATTCTGTGTATGCTGGTGAAGTCAGTGTAGCCAATAGCATGATGGGAGTTGTAGTCACAGATATTGCTCACCCTCACAATTCGCCCATCAACACCACTCTGAACCATGCTCACATCACAGGGAGTGGAAAAGAACTGACAAGATGGCTGACACTGGGCACTGCTGTGGGGAGCACAAGGCCCTGCTGGGAACTGTGCACCAACAAACAACAGGACACCACTGTCAGCCATCTTGCCATTGCTGTCACACTCACATACAGTGAAGTCCACTCAAAAGGAAGGAAGTATGGGCATGCTGGGAAGGGGGGTGCAGGCAATAGCATGATGGGAGTGGTAGTCACAGATATTGCTCACCCTCACAATTGGCCCATCAACACCACTCTGAACCATGCTTGAAGTAACTTTCCTCAGACGGAGTAAGTGTTATAGTAGGTTTATTGGAGGAAGACAGCTTAACAACCACTCCAGTCAGATGTCGCCCAACACTCCTACCCCAACCGCCTCCTCTAGAACCTCAGTGGCAAACATGCCAGGAAGATTCCAAGGCCACATGACAACAGCAGAATACTACACACCTTTCCCCCTTGAGAAAAAAAAAAAATAATAAATACATAAATAATAAATGTATGCAGTAAATGCCTAAATAACAGTTAAAATCTGAACAAAATCTTTCATTTTAACAGGTGGATTTCTGGTGCGAGAACTTCTCCTTAGTTCAACAACCTGTGTGTTATGTTCAGATGCACATTCTCCAGAAACATCCCCATGGTTCGTAATAGGAACCGGACTAAATTCAACACCGGCCTCATTGAAACTTGAGTCAGGTACATTGGAATCAGAATCAGAAACAGCCCTGCATGTCCAAAAATTTTTGAACATCTTCCTCCTCAACATTAAACTTCTTACCAGAAATTTGTGGAAAATTTTGTGCTTTTTCCTCCATACCCATGGATCTATAAATAGATATGCGTCTGAAATTCCAAATCTTGCCACCCTCTACTCTCGCTGCCTTACTAAACACTTCCAACACTTTAACTGGATCTGACCATCTGGACCATCTTCTATTAATAGATCCACCCAACTTAACACGCACAAAATCTCCCACTTGAATTTTAGAATTTAAAAACTGATGCTTAGGACCATTCTTCCTCATTCTCTCCTGATACCTTAAGAACACGCTCCCTAACCTGAGAAAAATCCAAAGTAGAATCATAAGAATTATTTACTTTTAGCCACCAAGGCATAAGCTTTGAGCCAGGTTTTCTGCCTCTTAGCATTTCAAAAGGGGAGCAACCAGTAACCAAATTAGGAGATGTACGATAAGTAAGTAAGGTGGCTCGTAAGGCTTTTTTCCATTCAATACCATTCTTGACAGCAAGTTGAATGGATTCTTTTACAACTCTATTAAAACGCTCAACTTGACCATTGGCTTGGGGATTATAATTGGATACCCTTTTATGCACAATACCACATTTGCTTAGAAACAATTCCAATTCTTTACTTATAAATTGCGGGCCATTATCTGAAATTAGCTCAGCAGGTAAACCTTCACGACAAAAGATGTTATCCAAAAATTCTATTACTTGGGTTGAGGTAATTTTTTCTACGATCTTTAATTCAGGCCATTTAGAAAAATAGTCCACTAAGACTAAAGCAAACACTTCTCTGGCAGAAGGGAGACACAAAGGACCAATAATGTCAATGCCAAGTTTCTTCCAAGGTCCTTGAGTAAACTCGATAGGAGTTACATCAGTAGACAAAGGCTTGACTGACTTGTCACTTCTAGAACATGGAACACATTCTCTAACCCACCTATCAATCATGGTGTCCATGCTTGGCCACCAATAAAACTCCCTCAAACGCCTCTTAGTACTGGACATGCCCATATGTCCCTCGTGAGCCATGGCTAACAGCTTCTCCCTAATCTTATGTGGAGGAACAATCTTATCTCCTCTAGTGATGATACCTTGTAAACAAATAAGTTCATCTTTAATTTTAAAAAATGAACCTAACTCACCACTCAACATCCTCTCTTCAGGCCAACCTTTTTGCAGATATTTCAACACCGTAGACAAATCACAATCTTCAGACATAGCCTCTTTCCAAGCAGCTTCAGAGATAATTTCGGAACTTATGTCTGCACCATTGTTGACATCATCAATAGTGTAGGCTACATCGCATTCCTCCAAGTCATTGTTAAATTCAGGTACATTAGGTAGAGGGTAGTCGTGACATGCAATCAGCATGTACATTCAAACGACCAGGAATGTATTCTACCATGCATTGATATTCTTGCAACTTTGCAGCCAGTCTCGCCAGACGAGCTGTGAGAGTTCTGCCACCCCCTGCTGCCAGCATGTTAATTAGAGGCTTGTGATCTGTTCTCAACCGAAACTTGGTACCCCATAAAAATTGACGGAAGTGCTGAGCAGCCCAGGTGCATGCCAGCAATTCTCTCTCAATAGTAGAATAATTGTATTCAGCACCCCGTAATGACCTGGAAGCATAAGACACTATATATTCATCCCCATTGTTCTTTTGCATTAGCACAGCGCCTAGGCCTGTGCTGCTAGCATCTACCGCTACAATACATTCCTTCCCAACAACAAAAGATCTTAAAAAAGGAGCAGAAGTTATGTCTTTTTTCAATATCTGGAAAGCTGATTGCTGATCATCACCCCACATAAACTTCACATTTTTCTTTAATAACATTCGTAAAGAAAAAACTTTGGAAGAGTAATTTTGTACGAACTTACTATAAAATTCTGTTAAACCTAAAAAGAGAATAATTGCTCTTTGGTTGTAGGTGCAGGAGCATTGGAAATACTAACTACATGGTCGAATTTAGGTCTAATACCCTCACTAGATATTTCGTGACCCAAATATTCTACTTTATTTTGTCTGAACTTGCATTTTGAAAATTTAAGTGTCAAACCTTTCTTCTGTATACAATTCAACACTGCTTTTAAGTTACAATCGTGTTCCTCAAAATCCTTTCCAAAAATCAGGATATCATCTTGAAAGGCAATTGCCCCGGAACAACCCTCTAAAACCTCTTTCATGAGTCTTTGAAATACTGACGCAGCGCTCGCTAAACCAGAAAGGCATGCGTGAAAATTGGAACATGCCCTCAGGTGTTATAAATGCAGTTAAACATTTAGACTCATCATGTAACATTATCTGGTGGTAAGCACTGGCTAAATCCACTGTAGAAAAAACACAGGCCCCAGAAAGAGTAGAGATTAGTTCATGTATGTTCGGTAAAGGATGCCTGTCAACCCAAATTTCTTTGTTTAGACTCCGAAGATCAACACATAAACGAAGATCCCCATTACTTTTAAGTGAAAGAACAACCGGAGAAACCCACGGAGAAGATTCTATGGGTTCAATAATGTTTCGTAGAACTAAGTCCGCTAACATGTCCTTCAGTTTGTTACGGTATGCTAATGGTACATTGCGTACCCTGTGCCTAACAGGAATAGCAGTATCTTTAAGTATGATTTTGTGTTTGAAATCAACATATTTTCCAAGAGAATCATCAAATATTCTTGGATACATATTTCTAATAATCGCAACAAATTCCTCTTCATTTGAAGAGACAATGTATACAGATGGTGAGGCATTTGGGTCTAATTTTATACCCATCTCTTGTTGATGAGGCAAACCTAATATGGATACCCCCTTGGTAGCTATATATACTTTACCCCTAGTTCTCCTGCCTTTAAAATCCAAGTCTGCCCATATAAAACCTTCTAAATCAATCTTGTGCCCAGAATAACCACCAGGCCTGATGTCTGGAGGTAGTAAATCTTTCGTTCCCCACAATTCAGTAAATACATTTTTTACAATAATGGTGTACCAGGCACATGAGTCAACCATCATCGGTACTTCTTTTCCATCAATTAACACCACACAGGATGGAAAACCTTTAGAATTACAGTTACCAACACACGAAATGGAATTAAATTCAATAAATTCTGCAGAGATCTCTTCCTCTTCACATGTGACATAGTTGACTTTCTGGGAAGATCTGCACATTTTTCCAAAATGGCCTGTTCTCTTGCACTTGACGCAAATCTTGTCCCACGCTGGACATCCTTTGTAGTTTCCTACGTGATCAAAACCACCACACCTGTAACAAATTATTTGGTTTCTTCTACTGACAAATTTATTGTCCTTTGCTCCAAAATCTTTTTGAAAGAAAATGGAACTCTTTTAGGTGTGGATTGATTTCTTACTAGAGATACCTCTGATACGGCATCATGTATTTTTATCGTTTGACTTTGTTGCTGACCTCTAATTTCACTGACAAATCTTTCTGATTGCTCGATACCTTTGGCAATATTGACCACAGCACTTAAAGAAGACTCTGTGCCTAACCATAGTCTCTCTTGTATTTTTTTACTTTTAGTTTTCATCATAATCTGGTCTCTGAGTACTTGTTCATAGTTGATAGTCTCAAACGCACACGAACCAGCAAGTGAACGTAAAGCAGAGACATAGTTTTCAATTGATTCTTCTTCTTTCTGAGCACGTGAATAAAATTTAAACCTCTCCATTACAATATTGATTTTCTTTCCAAACCTGGTGCTCAATTGTTTAATAGCTATTTCAAAAACATTAGTTTCCTCAGAACCTTCAATGGGAGGTAAATTTGCGAATTCTTTGAGACCTGCGCCACCCAAACAGTGTTTTAACAAATCAGGTTTCCTTTTAGAAGAGCAGCCATCCTCCTCTAAAACCTCAACATAAGCCAAGAACATGGGATACCATAAATCCCATTCCATTTTAGGTTCACCAGCAACAGGTAGAAAATGCGGTGGTGCTAAAATGTTGGTCATTGTGATATTTAGTAGAGTGAGTTATAATGTAACTGACAAGTAAATTAGATAACTCCTGTGAATGCGATCGTAAAAAAATAATAATGCTTGGCTTACTTGAAATAAGGGTGTGCGAGTCACCGATGATAAGATCGCACTTCGAATGTTTGATTTTAAAACGTTGGCACTAATAATATGAGTTCTTACACGAAATGCTTGGAAAAAACGGCAAAAACACAAATTGACTCATTAAAGATGGCCGCCGCCATACGTATGACGTCACGACGCTCCCACAATGCTTAGCAGCATAGAATCACCACAGAACACCAGGAACGGAGAAGAATTCCAGCGCAGCAGCAATCTGGATGACGAAATGGAGTAGAATCTGGATGACGATACGTGAGTAGTTTTCTTTTGAAAAAAGCTTGACAGTAACAAATGCAAAACTGTAGAGGAACTGGTGGCTCCGTTCACAAACACAAAATGGTTCACAAAGTTCTTCCTCACACTGCCGCAGGTGCAATCAGAGCACAAGACTGATCAACACTGCCGCTGGTGCGATCGGAACACAATGCCATGCAATACCAGCCTCAAACAGAACGCCAAAAGTCAGGAAACACTACTCTCAGCCCCAAAACAGCGAACATATCATGGTGTGAATTAGCTGTAGCGCTGTGATTCTCCCGCAGGTGCGATCAAAAGCACATTAAAATTATTTCTAACAGCCGCTGGTGCATTCATGCACAATTGAAGTAAAAAAATGAAGAATACCTGGAGATGACATAAGAAAGGGTGAACACTGTCTTCCTCCTATCCCGCTCGTCGCCAAACGTGAAGTAACTTTCCTCAGACGGAGTAAGTGTTATAGTAGGTTTATTGGAGGAAGACAGCTTAACAACCACTCCAGTCAGATGTCGCCCAACACTCCTACCCCAACCGCCTCCTCTAGAACCTCGGTGGCAAACATGCCAGGAAGATTCCAAGGCCACATGACAACAGCAGAATACTACACAGCTCACATCACAGGGAGTGGAAAACAACTGACAAGATGGCTGACACTGGGTACTGCTGTGGGGAGCACAAGGCCCTGCTGGGAACTGTGCAACAACCAACAGCAGGACACCACTGACTGACATCCTGAAAGCCAACTTGCACTCCCTGCAATAGAAGCAAGTTCCATGGTGGGATATCTGGCTGGGTGGGAAGGAGGACTGACCGCTCTGACCAAATTTACAAGCAGCTTTTCACACACACCCCCTTAACACAAACTCCACACAACTCACCTGGGAGAATGCAATGCCTCACACTCTAATTAAATATCCCACAAAGAACCACAACCCTGGGTTATGCTGTGTGAAGCACAGGGACACTCATGGGACTTGTAGCCAAACAAACTGGTACGCATTGCTGATGTGTACCAGAATAGCACCGGAGAGGTCAGCCAGGTAGTGGGGATCCTCAAGGACATTCAACAGCAGCAGGCTGTCCATCATGCCCGCTTGGACTCACACATGTCCCGTGTGGAGACACACATGTCCCGTGTGGAGACACACATGTCTGGCATGGAGTCCAAGTGGGACACATTGCAAGAACTGACAGCGGTGCATAGGGACATATTGACATGCCTCCGCCAGATTAGCACCAACATGGCCACACCTCCCTGTGTGCCCACAACATCTGGTGCTGCAACAACTGCAACTGCTGCAGGGAGGGAGGAGGACTCTGGCGGAGAGTCCCCTGCACCGCAGCAGCATGCACGTGAGGGTCCCCCCCCAAAGAAGAGGGGTCATCCGAGGAAGGACAACGGAGAGGCCGATGGCCATGTACATCCCCCAGGAACCCAACCCCTGTTCTGGAAATTCACCTTTGTGTGCAAACTGTTCACCCTGTCGAATGCAACCCAACTCTCCCACATGACATGGGGAGTTTAAGTTGGCCCAATGTATCAGATGACTGTTGACTTTACTCAGGACATTTCTGCTACCAAGACTTCCAACTCATCTGGGAACTTTGGATTACAATCCCAATGTACAGCACCCACCATCCTGTGCACTATACTCACACATGTATGTCAATAAACTCACTAATACACCATACTTGCCTCTGTTGTGATTCCAACGTGGTTTCTGTCATGGAGATGATGATCTGCTAAATGACACTGTGCATGCTAACTGCTACAGCAAGTACAACACCGTCATGTGAGTCATTGCGACGTGACACATATGAGGGAGACACACCACTAGGGCTACACAACACATACACACCAGGGCCATCTGACTCATCGCCTACACTGATGTTGCCAGGAAATACAGTGCAATGCACAGACACCACACCTATTCACAGTCTGTGTTAAGTAGCCCACTGGTGCCGTAAGCAAATGTCAGTCAGATGTGTGACCACAGACAACGCACATCCCAAAGTGAAGCACAGGTTTATTACACATTTGCAACATGTTGTTACCACTACAGATACAAGGTAATCCCACGTGGCAGTGGCCACACAGTCAACAAGTGTAGAAGAAAGAAAGTCCAGGGGTGTGTGGCACATCACCTGTAGGGAAACGACAGCTTCCACCCTGGAAGTTGAATCACGGTGTCGGGGGATCACAGTTGGCCAAACAACTCTGAAAGTACCCTGTGAAGGACAGAAATGACACACAGTCAAAAGCACTGAAGAACAGGACAGAACTGCAATACTCATGCCCAATACATGTCACAAGATACCTACACAAAACCAAGTTAGCATGTCAACACTGTTGGGGAGTACAGACTACCTGTAAGGACACATCGCTGCACGCATACAATCAAGTAGCACATGGCCACACTCAAACAGCACCAGAGCACCACCAACACATATCATGCAAACTCACATCATTGACATGACATCACTGGATACTCACATTCAGCTGAAGAAGTTGGTGATGAGCTGTGTGCGGACATCACCCTCATCATCATCACCATCACTGGCATCATGGCCCAGGCCAGGATCCTCCACAGGTGGCGGATGTTGGTCATCGTCATCCAGGATGAGAGGCAACTCCTTCCGCACTGCCAGGTTGTGTAGCATGCAGCAGACGATGACAATCTTGCACACCTTTGCTGGGGCATATGGGAGGGCCCCTCCTGTCTTGTCCAGGCAGCGAAAGCAGCTCTTCAGGAGACCAAATGTCCGCTCGATCACTCTCCTGGTCCGACCATGTGCCTCATTGTAGCGCATCTGGGCTGGTGTCACAGGGTTCCTGAGGGGCGTCAGCAACCACGGCATGTTGGGGTATCCGGAGTCACCTACATACAGACAATTGCACATTAGCTGAGTTTTACTTTTAGTTTTCATCATAATCTGGTCTCTGAGTACTTGTTCATAGTTGATAGTCTCAAACGCACACGAACCAGCAAGTGAACGTAAAGCAGAGACATAGTTTTCAATTGATTCTTCTTCTTTCTGAGCACGTGAATAAAATGTAAACCTCTCCATTACAATATTGATTTTCTTTCCGAACCTGGTGCTCAACTGTTTAATAGCTATTTCAAAAACATTAGTTTCCTCAGAACCTTCAATGGGAGGTAAATTTGCGAATTCTTTGAGACCTGCGCCACCCAAACAGTGTTTTAACAAATCAAGTTTTCTTTTAGAAGACTACATTGCAGAACACACACAATGGTACAAAGTCAGTACACACCGACAAGCTAGGCACGCTGGTTCTGCATCTGTGACATCATCCTCGGGATGCGACTACTCCTCATCACGTAGGCATCGTGTGCAGAACCGGGGAAACGGGCACACACGTGTGAGATGCTCATATCTGCAAGACATACCACCAGAGCATTGACCGAATGGTAATGTTTTCTGTTCCTGTATGCCTGCTCATGTGCCTGTGGTGGTACCAAAGCCACATGTGTCCCATCAATGGAGCCAATGACATGCGGCATCCTCCCCAGGGCATAGAAGTCACTCTTGATGTCAGTGAGTTGTTGACGTTTAGGGAAATAGATGTACTGGTTCAGGTATCTCAACATAGCCTCCAAAACATCGCGTAGGACACGGCTGAACATGGTCTGTGACATCCCACCAGCAGACGCCACAGTGTGTTGAAAGGTAACAGTGGCAAAGAAGTGTAGGGCTGCCATCACCTTCACCTTGGGGGTCAGCGCTGTAGGATACGTCCGGCCAGGTTGCAAATGTGAGGCCAACCGCACCGTCAATTCCTCAATCAGCGGCCTGGTGAAGCGGTACCGTCGGATGCAGTCCCGTTCAACCATGGTTGCAAGGTCAGGGAATGGTCTATGGACAGCTGGTGCCCTGCAGTGCATAGGTGAAGAAAGAAAGATTGTCAGTCACCCCACATATGTGGCATAGACCATACTCAATATCACATGATACATCATTACGAGACACAAGTACATGATGTGTGTGCCGTTCGTAAGGACATGTATGGCACCTACATGGCCAACATCTAACATCACAGTTCAACATGTGTTGTCAACAAGTCCCAGGTTGTGCTATGGGATATCATTAGGCTGTGCCACAGTACCCATGTACTGCTGTCACGTTCCAAACACACACCACAGTGACATGTGAGGACAGATGTGCCCCAGGCATCACAGCTCATTGACAGGTAGATTCCCAGGGACCCTGTATTGCCACATGGACACTGGCATGACATGGCGTATCATGAATACACCACAGCAAAACAACCATGACCCCCACAGGTAGTGGTCCCTGTTGCCTCTGCAGGACAGACATGGACGTCTGTGACACACACACGCACAACATCAAAGTCCATGCACAAACAACGTGGATGTGGAGACTGTCTCCCATTGTGCACATGGAATCAGAGACATTGTAAACACAACATGCACACAGACTGTGGAGGCCCATCACTATTGTGGCAATGGGTCACCCTGTGACGTACATACCGTCCCACATGGGACTCAGGGAGTATGTGACATGACATACACATACACAACCTGGAAATGTGACCATGCCACATGCTCTGAAATGAACAGTTGCACATCACAGTGGTCATGTGCACAACACACCAAGGATTCTGTCCCCATGAACACGTGCACAGCCTGGGAGTGGCTGCCCCCAAGTGCCACCCAAAAAACCACATGTTGACACCCATACACAGAAAAGGTAATGCAGCCTTACATGCCTTAGGATACAGTGTGGACAGGCCGTGGTGTTGTAGGTGTGCCCCTGAGTACCTGGAAAGTAAATGTGGCTGGCATACGTTCACCTGTGACAGGCATGGTGACATATGCGAGGGACTTGTACAGGGACGCGTTGTACAGCAATGGACCGATCGGTGCGCACGCATTGGCCATTGCATATGATGTGAGCGAGTACGCGTTGTACAGCAATGGACCGATCGGTGCGCACGCATTGGCCATTGCATATGATGTGGCCCGAAATACGCGTTGTACAGCAATGGACCGATCGGTGCGCACGCATTGGCCATTGCATATGATGTGAGCGGGTACGCGTTGTACAGCAATGGACCGATCGGTGCGCACGCATTGGCCATTGCATATGATGTGGCCCGAAATACGCATTGTACAGCAATGGACCGATCGGTGCGCACACATTGGCCATTGCATATGATGTGAGCGGGTACGGGTTGTACAGCAATGGACCGATCGGTGCGCACGCATTGGCCATTGCATATGATGTGGTGGGTACGCGTTGTACAGCAATGGACCGATCGGTGCGCACGCATTGGCCATTGCATATGATGTGAGCGGGTGCGGGTTGTACAGCAATGGACCGATCGGTGCGCACGCATTGGCCATTGCATATGATGTGGCCCGAAATACGCGTTGTACAGCAATGGACCGATCGGTGTGCACGCATTGGCCATTGCATATGATGTGAGCGGGTACGCGTTGTACAACAATGGACCGATCGGTGCGCACGCATTGGCCATTGCATATGATGTGAGCGGGTACGAGTTGTACAGCAATGGACCGATCGGTGCACATGCATTGGCCATTGCATATGATGTGGCCCGAAATACGCGTTGTACAGCAATGGACCGATCGGTGTGCACGCATTGGCCATTGCATATGATGTGAGCGGGTACGCGTTGTACAGCAATGGACCGATCGGTGCGCACGCATTGGCCATTGCATATGATGTGAGCGGGTACGCGTTGTACAGCAATGGACCGATCGGTGCGCACGCATTGGCCATTGCATATGATGTGAACGGGTACGCGTTGTTTTTCAAATTACGCGTTGTACAGCAATAGACCGATCGGTGCGCACTCATTGGCTGTGGCCTGGCATGGCAACGGACGCGTTTTCGAACCTTTAACGAGTCTGATGCTGTGAATTCAGTTGGCCACCCACAACAATGTTGCAAATTCATGGGTCTCATGAAGTTGAACTTTTGAAGGATGCTGTGGGCGTGTGTAAGTGGTGCAATTCCATGGATTGGCCAGATTCAGAAGATGCAAACGACTTGGACCTATCACTTTGGACACATGGGACAGTATCTGCCTCAGCAGCACACATATAATGCTGGCTGTTCCCCTGAGAGCTCACTTGCCTGCACTACATGCTCCAGGACGACATCTGCCACCACCACTGCTGCTGTATATGCATCCTCTGGATCCTGCAATGGCCCGTACTGTGGAGAGAGCCCCAGCCTTCAGCACTGAGGAGAACCAGGCCCTGCTGGACAGCCTCCTTCCACAGTACAGCAAGCTGTATGGGAAAACAGGGGAGCAGGTGAGTGTGCTGTCCACTGCCTTACTAAATGTGTATGTTGTCTGACTAGCAAGACTTACAGTGTGCACGCCACTGGCTAGCATGCTCACTGAGTAGTTGTCACCCCCCATAGTGTGTAGTTACATGCACTGAACATGTATAGTGCAGTAACAGTGCATTCCAACAAGGTTTTACTTCCCAGGCAATGATACCATGTAGTAACTGCTGGCAAACTGTTCATAGCCATCGTTGCACTGCCTGTGTACATCATGTGCCCCTGTGATTGAGACATGTATATCCAAATGTGTGATGCACGGATATGTTGCATGTGTAGTAATGGCCTTTACACTTTGTCATCCTCACAGGTTGATGCCCACCAGAAGCAGGAAATCTGGCTGAACATCGCCCGGGCAGTAAGATCTGTGGGGGTCTACAAGCGCCGGATCCGCAACTGCCAGAAGAGGTGGCAGGACCTTCGGGGCTGGACCCGGAGGATCGCAAGGGTCCAGCTGAAGCTGTCGCCTCCTCGCAGGAGGGGCGGACACCGGACCCTAACCCCCCACATGCTCAGGATCCTGGCGGTGGTCTTCCCTGACCTGGATGGGCAGCTGAAGGCCAGACAGCAGCAAGGAGGGGGTGAGTCCATGACTGCACTGTTAACTTTGTCTGACATGCTATGTGCCCTCCTCTGGCCTGGTTAAACTTCCACAGTACATCAGTCTTGTGGTCCAGGACCCATGCCCCTCAATTGTGACATGCCCACTCCTCATCTGATACCCAGGTGTGGCCTTTACAGTCAGGAAATTGTGTCACTTGGGTACTGGGTCCTTACATTTTGCTTAGCTCAAGGTGGGGGACAGCATTTGTTCCCGTAACTTTGTGGTGGGCTTCATGGGTGGGTCCATTGCTTACACAATGCCTGAGTTCTGACATGTAATCTGCGTGTTACTTTGATATGTGGTCCAATTGCTGATCTGATTCACCACATGTGCCTGGGGTATTTGGCACACACCCATGCTGCGGGTGGGAACAATGTTTGGGCCTCAGGAGTATGTATATCAAGTGTGTCACACAAACTTTGCCACCTGCCTACTGTCCAGGGCTCATCCCTCTTCCACGTGGAGCAGGACAGTCATGCCTACTCCAGACCATACAATACACTCTGTACTCCCACTCCCGTGTATCAGCTGACACGTTGTGCTCAGTGGAATGTTCCCTCAGGTGTCTGCCTCTGTGTCATTGTGCTGTGGCTTCGTTGTCAGGACTACTGGGGTGTTTATCGGTTAGGGCTCAGCATGCCACCGGAGATGTGACCATAGGAGACGATACTTGTGTGACATATAGGTGTTTGATCACTTGACTGTGCAGACTGGGGTATGCGAATGTGAAGTTCAGGCAGCTGTTTCCCATTCACAGCAGATTGTGAGGTGCTCAGGTTCCGAGGGTTGTGTTTCATGTCTCCCATATGTCCAATTGGTATGACGTGGACAAATAAGAGTTCAGATGATGTGGTTTGTGGGGGATGGACATGTGCACTTGTCAGCTACAGAACTTGCATTCCCCATGACCTAGGATTGTGACACAGTGCAGACTGTTGTTGGCTGGCTGCCCTGCCCATGTGACTGGAGACAGTGATGTATGACTTTGCAGGCATGCCTGTGCCATGACATTAAACTCCTTAAGAGTGATCCTGCAGGTGAGTGACATGTGCTACATGCACCCCATTGTGGCATTGACTATCAGGACATGGGTGCATCATGGTGTCTGGTGCTGGTATGCATCACATGCATTTCAAAATAGACTTTGGCCATCCCTTTATCCGGTCACCTGTACTGACTCAGTGGCAAGAGTTGTGATGTGTGCATGTTCACATACTTCACCGTGTTCTCTGCACTGTCCAACTACTGTGTAGGTGGTGCATGTGTCCACACTGGGGTATTGCCATCCGACAGGCACCAGACAGATGGGTGCAAGGCCAGGAGGGATGTGAGTGCCATGGTTGACCATCAGACTGACAATTGGCTTCTCCTACTCTGTTTGAGCACTTTTGGCAATGTTCAACTAAGGATGCCAGGGCTTGCTCTGTAATGTGCTGTACTTACTGTGGTGTGTGCGGTCAGTGCAGGTGACTGATGTTTGTCTGTTTCCCTAATTGTTTGCATATACATCCACGGCCACAGGAGGGGACAGCTCCACGGACCAGGAGGAGCCGCAGAACCAGACTGGGTCAGCAGCCGATGAGTGGTCGGAGGGACCCAGTGGCACGGAGGGCGAGGGGAGCCACACCGAGGAGTCCTCAGCAGCATCCACCTCAGCTGAGGACCACAGCAGCTCGGAGGATGACTCCCTTGTGGAGGCGGGTGTCAGCAGCCCCCACACCCCAGCTAGTATTGCTGTCCCCGCCACCACCACCACCACCGCCCTCCCATCGGCTCCCATTCCAATGGTCCGTGGAGGCTCCCGTGTTCGGGAGCGTGTCTCCTTCGTGCCAGGCACCGCAGCCCCTGCCCCTGTGTCCCCTGCTGCCCTGAGTGAGGAGTCTGTGACCTACTTCGCCAGCTCCATGTAGGGCAGACAGCAATGCTGAGTGTCCTCCATGCCCACACCACTCTGTTGACACAGCTGGTGTCGTTTATGGAGGGCATCTCATCGGGCATGTCTGCCCTACAGAGGAGCAATAGGTCCATGGACTCCTCCCTGACGGCAGCAGTGTCCCTCCTCCAACAGTCCCTCACCACTCCTACCTCTGCCCCATCCACACTTCCTGGCACCCTACCTGTCCCAAGCACATGCACACCTGCACAATCACCCAAACACACAGACACGAGCAGCACAGACACACCCACTACAAAAACAAAACGTGCACGCAGGCATCCTCAGGGGACTGATACCACATCCACAGGGGATGGGGAACAGACACACACACAGGCATCCACAGTCACTCCGCAGTCCTCCGATACCTCTCCCTCCAAGGCCCCTTCCCTTGCCTCACCTGCAACCCCACCTACAAAGCAGCTCTTCCTCTGTGACCTCGGCCTCTTCCCCTCCGATCCAGCTGATCCAGCATACAGGGGGAAGAGGAAGTCCACCCGCACAGAGGGGAGTGCCCCTCACCCCCGGACACCCTCCCCCAGGCACAGACAGACTGAGGCCCCCATCCACAAGTCCCCCGGACCCGGAAGAGCAAGACCCCGCCGCCGCCCTGCAGCTCAACCACCAAGTCTCCTTCCTCCATCCCTCAGGCCCCCACTCCACAGGTTCCCTCACCACACCCTGCCCCAGGTTCCCCCACCCACAGATACACCATCCCCAAAAGGATCCGGCCTTCTCCCCTACCACTTGCTCTTCCAGCAGCACCCCCCCGCTGCGCATGTTTGTGCCACTGGTGTGGAGACCGTGTCCTCCCCCTCTGTCCTGCCCACCGTACCTGAACCCCATTCCACTCCCCTAGAGATAGGCACTGCAGTGGAGTCCACTACCACCCCGTCTGACTTGGGCACTGCAGTGGGGAACCTGTCCACTCCATCTGCACAGCCCACTGCAGTCGTGCCGGCACCCACACCATCTGACTCATGCCCTCCAGTTGTGCCGGCACACACCATGTCAGATACCTCCACTGCAGTTGTCAGTGACTCTCCAGCACCCACCACCCCTTCCCTGCCTCCTTCTGGTGAGCCCTGATCCTGTCCCTGCGGTGCCTGGCCTGCCCCCCGTATGCCCCTCCGAGGGGAATGTCCCTGGTGTGTAGCAGTGCAGGCATGCAAAGGATGACATCTGCCACTGTCACCCTGTTTGGACTTTGATAATGGACTGGCCATTGGTCTTTGTTATTTTTCTGGACTTTCACTTTTTCACACACATATGTGGAATAAAGCTACTTTCTGTTCTCTAGTGGTTTTGCTTCTGATGTACATGATGTTGATGATGCTAACCATGCCCTTGCTGCAGTGATGGTGTTTTTTGATCTCAGGAAAATGAAGTGTTACTGTGCAGGACCCCATGTGGTCCAGGGGGAATGTGTCCTATCCTGTTGTGTATCCATGTCATCCTTTGCAGCAATATGAGGGTGTCATGTTTTCAAGATTTGGCAATGGGATTTCCTACTTTTATTTGCAATATCACATCTGTGGCTTACACTCCTGCACATCTGTTGTGCTTGCCATTGTTCAATTTGTCTATTTCCCTGACCGTGTGACCATCTCCACTGGACATGCAAGTTTGGGCATCAATGGGGAAGGGCTCATCTGTGTTATCAGTGCAACTTGCTATACATGTGTGTTGGATCTGTGCTGATGATTTCGGTGACACTCCCATGACCAGGCTGATATGACGGGAGCCTTCATTTTGTGCTAATTGTTGACTGAGTGACCAAGTGTTCTGCTGACATGATAGAGCCCTACTGAGACAACGTATGGCACAGCTTTCCTTACACAGGAGTGGAGTCCCCTCATGGCAGTGTGTAATTCTGTGACATTGCCTGAGCACAAGGTGTGTGTTGTGTGAGCATGTCTGTGTGTGTTCACTTCCATTTTGCTACGCAGGCTGGAATCCCTAGTGATGTTCCTGTTTGTGATGCTTGCTGAGTTGACCTATGTTCCCCCAAAGTCTTCTCCCTGGCTTCTCTGGGATGTGGGTGCATGGCACATTACTGGTCATCAGGGTGTCACCCATAGGTGTGTTTGCTGTCAGGGCTGAGTTTGTGGGCAAACGCAGATGAGACACAGTCAGGATTCCCCTTGGCACTTGTTGGTTACACCAGTCATGTAATTTCCAGTTTGTGTTAGCTTTCAGTGATTGTGACACGTTGTGTGTGTGACTGCTGCCACTCCTCAGGGTCAGAGCTGCAATGTTGGAAGTTGTCTATGTGTGTTCTTTGTGGGTGACCTTGGCTTCTTCATTGGTGTGTGACTGTGTCCGGGATCCCATTGGTTGGTGTGGTATTGACGTCATGCCCATGTACGGCGTACTGTGCAGTGTGTCAGACATTCACGAGTCTTGTTGACTGGCCATGTGTGATGGGTTTCTGCACCTTAGTTCCCACCACCACCCCTGGGATTGTCATGGGTGCATGTGCAATGTCACCAGTGCATGTGAGCTTCACTGCTGCACATTGGTGGAGATCAAGGTGTGTGGTGTTTAGTGTGTGCAGATGAGAGTAGTTTCACGGCTAGACCCCTGCCTCCATATTGGCCTTGGCTGACAGGCCGTGCTGATTGATTTGTGCTTGTGTAGGTGTGATGGTAGTTTATTGCTCAGGACACATGACTGTGGTTCACAGTGTGAACGACATCTAGCTTTGTCATCACAGTGGGATTATCATGCAGGCCAGTGTCACCACAATGTGGGGACCCTGGGGGTAGTGCTGTGGTGGGTCTGTGTCTTGCTGTGTTAGTTACTGTTCCTACAAGCTTGTGTGACATGTGTAATTTGGGCTCCCTCTCATCTAACAATGCCTGATTGCCCACATAGGGGATTCGGATCCATGAGTTACTTTTGTGTGGCACTGTATGCACATCTGTGTAATTGGGATTCAGGCCTCCTCATGTGTTGTGTGGTTGCCTGGGGACACTGGCACCCCCTCCCCCTCACCTGTTGTGTTTGATATGCAGTGTGGGGCTGCATGTTTGTGCATCTGCACCACTGCATTGGCATATCTTTAGTGTGCCATTGGCTGTATGTTGTTTGGTGGGTTTCCCCTGCTGTCCCTGGGACTCCTAGGTCATCAGTCAGCACAGTGATCATGGTTTGTATGTCCCATTGCTGCCATGGTATGGTATTTGTTCACCTCACATCTTCAGTCTCCACAGGATATCTACATTTGTGTGCCCATTGGTGCAGATATGTGGGTCTGCATTATGATGGTCACTTCTGTCATTGTGTTATTGATGAATGTTGACAGTGTCAGCCCCCATGGGTGATGTTTGTCTGCACATGGCCAAAGGTATGTCTTATTTGCACTGCACTGTTTGCCTCACCCAATCTATGTTGCTATGGGACACATGCACTACTATGCCACCGATGTGTTTGTTGTTCTGTGACCAGGGAGAATCCATGCTGTTTGGCATTTGCAGCTTTTTCCATGACAACACTTACAATTTGGTCACTTGGATGATGGGGGTTTAGACCCCATTTCCACAATGTTCAAATTGTGCCCCAGCTATGGACCCCACACTTACCTTTTGGTCACTGTGATGATGGGGGTTACACCCCATTGCCACAATGTTCAAAATGTGCTTCAGCTATGGACCCCACACTTACCTTTTGGTCACTGTGATGATGGGGGTTACACCCCATTGCCACAATGTTCAAAATGTGCTTCAGCTATGGAACCCACACTTACCTTTTGGTCACTGTGATGATGGGGGTTACACCCCATTGCCACAATGTTCAAAATGTGCTTCAGCTATGGACCCCACACTTACCTTTTGGTCACTGTGATGATGGGGTGTTAGACCCCATTGCCACAGTGGTCATGGTCTGCTTGCATTGTGGAGGCCACACACATTTATGTGTGACACATGTGATAGGGGGTCACATTGTATGTTCAATTTCATGTTCAGTGTTGTAGGCATTTGACACAGTCTACACACGCTTGTCATGGTGTTGGGGGGATGTCTTTTTCTTACATTCCTTATGTTGGGGTATGCTGGTTGTGTCATGCATTACCCATCCTATGAGTAGGGGTGGTGTTGGTGGTAGGCATCCATCCCCCTATGAGTGGGGATGGTAGTAGTGACAGGCATCAAGCCCCCCCTGAGTAGGGGTGGTGTTGGTGGTAGGCATCCATCCCCCTATGAGTGGGGATGGTAGTAGTGACAGGCATCTAGCACCCCCTGAGTAGGGGTGGTGGTAGTGGTAGGCATCCATCCCCCTATGAGTGGGGATGGTAGTGGTGACAGGCATCAAGCCCCCCCTGAGTAGGGGTGGTGTTGGTGGTAGGCATCCATCCCCCTATGAGTGGGGACGGTAGTAGTGACAGGCATCTAGCCCCCCCTGAGTAGGGGTGGTGTTGGTGGTAGGCATCCAGGCCCCCTTGAGTAGGGGTGGTGTTGGTGACAGGCATCCAGCCCCCCCTGAGTAGGGGTGGTGTTGGTGGTAGGCATCCAGGCCCCCCTGAGTAGGGGTGGTGTTGGTGGTAGGCATCCATCCACCTATGAGTGGGGATGGTAGTGGTGACAGGCATCCAGCCCCCCCTGAGTAGGGGTGGTGTTGGTGGTAGGCATCCAGGCCCCCCTGAGTAGGGGTGGTGTTGGTGGTAGGCATCCATCCCCCTATGAGTGGGGATGGTAGTAGTGACAGGCATCTAGCACCCCCTGAGTAGGGGTGGTGGTAGTGGTAGGCATCCATCCCCCTATGAGTGGGGATGGTAGTGGTGGTAGGCATCCATACCCCTATGAGTGGGGATGGTAGTAGTGGCAGGCATCCAGGCCCCCCTGAGTAGGGGTGGTGTTAGTGGTAGGCATCCAGGCCCCCCTAAGTAGGGTTGGTGTTGGTGATAGGCATCCATCCCCCTATGAGTGGGGATGGTAGTAGTGACAGGCATCCAGCCCCCCCTGAGTAGGGGTGGTGTTGGTGGTAGGCATCCAGGCCCCCCTGAGTAGGGGTGGTGTTGGTGGTAGGCATCCATCCCCCTATGAGTGGGGATGGTAGTGGTGACAGGCATCCAGCCCCCCCTGAGTAGGGGTGGTGTTGGTGGTAGGCATCCAGGCCCCCCTGAGTAGGGGTGGTGTTGGTGGTAGGCATCCATCCCCCTATGAGTGGGGATGGTAGTGGTGACAGGCATCAAGCCCCCCCTGAGTAGGGGTGGTGTTGGTGGTAGGCATCCATCCCCCTATGAATGGGGATGGTGGTAGTGACAGGCATCCAGGCCCCCCTGAGTAGGGGTGGGGTTGGTGGTAGGCATCCATCCCCCTATGAGTGGGGATGGTAGTAGTGACAGGCATCTAGCACCCCCTGAGTAGGGGTGGTGGTAGTGGTAGGCATCCATCTCCCTATGAGTGGGGATGGTAGTGGTGACAGGCATCAAGCCCCCCCTGAGTAGGGGTGGTGTTGGTGGTAGGCATCCATCCCCCTATGAGTGGGGATGGTAGTAGTAACAGGCATCTAGCACCCCCTGAGTAGGGGTGGTGTTGGTGGTAGGCATCCATCCCCCTATGAGTGGGGATGGTAGTAGTGACAGGCATCTAGCACCCCCTGAGTAGGGGTGGTGGTAGTGGTAGGCATCCATCCCCCTATGAGTGGGGATGGTAGTGGTGGAAGGCATCCATCCCCCTATGAGTGGGGATGGTAGTAGTGACAGGCATCTAGCACCCCCTGAGTAGGGGTGGTGGTAGTGGTAGGCATCCATCCCCCTATGAGTGGGAATGGTAGTGGTGACAGGCATCCAGCCCCCCCTGAGTAGGGGTGGTGTTGGTGGTAGGCATCCAGGCCCCCCTGAGTAGGGGTGGTGTTGGTGGTAGGCATCCATCCCCCTATGAGTGGGGATGGTAGTAGTGACAGGCATCTAGCACCCCCTGAGTAGGGGTGGTGGTAGTGGTAGGCATCCATCCCCCTATGAGTGGGGATGGTAGTGGTGGTAGGCATCCATCCCCCTATGAGTGGGGATGGTAGTAGTGACAGGCATCCAGGCCCCCCTGAGTAGGGGTGGTGTTAGTGGTAGGCATCCAGGCCCCTATGGGTGTATATGGCATTGTTGATAGCCATCCCGCCCCTATGGTTCTGCTGTTGCTAGTGTAAGTCATTTCTGCATCCCTATGTGTGTGTGTTATGTGTCGGGTACGTGTTGTTTGTTTGTGTGGTGAGTGTTTGACTTACCTTCTGCGCCGTACGCGTCCGTACCTGTTCCGGTAATAGATGTAGAGTATTGGTAGGACCTGCGCGATGGGATTCAATCAATCAATCAATCATGTCACTTATAAAGCGCACTACATACCAGCGAGGGTCTCAAGGCGCTGGGGGAAGAGGGGGGTGGTGCTGCTACTGATCGAAGAGCCAGGTCTTGAGGAGTCTTCTGAAGGCCAGTAGGTCTTGGGTCTGTCGGAGGTTGGTGGGGAGGGTGTTCCAGGTCTTGGCGGCGAGGTGGGAGAAGGATCTGCCGCCGGCGGTCGTTTTCCGGATGCGGGGGACTGTGGCGAGGGCGAGGCTGGTCGAGCGGAGCTGGCGGGTGGGGGTGTAGAAGCTGAGTCGTCTGTTGAGGTAGGCTGGTCCGGAGTTGTGGAGTGCTTTGTGTGCGTGGGTGAGGAGCTTGAAGGTTATCCTCTTGTTGACAGGGAGCCAGTGCAGGTCTCTCAGGTGGGGTGTGATGTGGCTGCGTCGGGGGATGTCGAGGATCAGACGTGCAGAGGCGTTCTGGATGCGTTGCAGCCGTCTCAGGAGCTTAGCCGTCGTTCCTGCGTAGAGGGCGTTTCCGTAGTCCAGCCTGCTGGTGACGAGGGCCTGGGTGACTGTTTTTCTTGTTTCGGTGGGGATCCACTTGAAGATCCTGCGGAGCATTCGGAGGATGTTGAAGCAGGATGAGGAAACGGCGTTGACCTGCTTAGTCATGGAGAGGGTGGGGTCGAGGATGACCCCTAGGTTGCGTACGTGGTCGGTGGGTGACGGGGCTGTTCCCAGTGATGTTGGCCACCAGGTGTCGTCCCAGGCTGAAGGGTTGGAACCAAGGATGAGGACCTCCGTCTTGTCCGAGTTCAGCTTCAGGCGGCTGGTCCTCATCCATTCGGCGACGGCCTTCATTCCTTCGTGGAGGTGGGCTTTGGCGGTGTGAGGGTCTTTGGTGAGGGAGAGGATCAGCTGGGTGTCGTCGGCGTAGGAGATGATGTTGAGGTTGTGCTGTCGGGCGATGTGGGCGAGGGGTGCCATGGTTGGTTCGTCTCGTTCGGCTTTCTCGTTGCTTCGACTCGTACTCGTGGCTGGCGTGTTCGTCTCGTAGCTGTGGATCGTCTTGTGGCGCGAATCGGAGCTTATGTGCAGCTCTCCCGGATGCTCTGACGTGCCGTACGTAGCGACGGGTTCGGCGCGTACGGAAGGCGCATCGTACTAGTCCGGCCGGAAGGTGCTGTATTTTGGCTTCCGTGTGACTCGATTCTGCGTTTACAGATCCGGCTCGGGCGGGGAACAGGAGCTGGATTGGGTAAGTACGGCTGGGTCGGGATCTGGGCAGTTATGCGCATCGTACTTGCTCGTTCGTACAAATGTTCGAATCGGTCGGGAAACACGCGTTCGGCTTGGTTTTTTCCCGGACGAATAGTGTTAGGTGCGCTTCCGGCCGAGATCGGAATCGACCCCTCAGTGTTTACCTTCATCAAATATTCTGAGGACGTAATCTAAAATGGAGGTTTTGGTGCTATATCTAGATCTAAACCAAGATCCATGCAAACCCAGTAACTGCTTTCAGAGGTGAATTTTTCCAGGTGTGTGGCACCCCATTTTTCCATGATTTTCCCAGGAAAGTTAAATTGGATGCTAACTGTCAAGGTTTTTTTGAGGCACATTACTTTTTTCAATTAGGGCTTACATAGTCCATTTAAGCGCATCAGGTAAAAATTCCTGGAGCATGGGCGGAACGAATGATGCCAAACCATACTGGCAAGAGAGCATCAGCATGTTCCTTAGCAAGAAATGGAGGCAGTGGGACTGCAGAGTAGGGTGAAGATTTGGTGTTGAAGATGGCTGCATTTAAGTCTTGTTCCTTAAAACCAGGTCGTAGCAGGGACCTTTCTTGAAAGAGGAAGCCATTGAGGTCAGATTGGTGTGGTATCCCATCTATGCCATGCCTGATCTTCTGAACAAGGTGATTGGCTAGCTTATTGAAACTTGGAATTATAGGCATAGGTTTGTTTTATCTTTTATTTGTTCCCGTATAATTTCGAACAGCTTTGTAGGTCCATTTAGTGAACAACATCTGGCTAAGGTTTGATCTGGAATATGAAGTTATTTTAGGTTTTCCATTCCTTGGGTAGGGATGTAAGATTAGAGGTAAAAGGAATTTTTCTCCATTTTCTTTTATGAACATGAAGGCACTGTATTTGCTTTTGATTTCTTCATTAAACTAAGGGACAGCCTTGTTGCTTCTTTTCTTCTTGAGTTTGGCAAGAATAAGTTTCTTGAAAATCGGAGTTAATTTTTCATTATGCAAGATTGAAGCGGTCAAGGGTGTGCCATTTATCAAAAGGGATGGAGGTGCTCAATGTAGATTATGTTCAATATTTTTATATCCCGAACAGTGGTTAGGAACTTTTCATTAGGAATTTGGATAGTGTCAAAGATGTCATAAAGTATGAGATAGTGGTCAGGCCAGTCAACAGGCATAGGCTTGTGTCAGGAGATATGGTCTGCTCAGAGATTACTGGGCTGAGGTTATCACCTGTGGTGTGAATGGGAAAGCTGCTGTGTTGGAGAAGGTAATTGTTTAGGATAAATCAGTTAAGTTGAGAGATGTGTGTTTGTGGGAGTATTTCACAGTAGACGAAAGCTGCCTAATAGGATGTGTTTGTGAAAAGTAGTCGGGTTGTCATGAAGTCAATTAGTTATTATATAAATAGGTTGTTACTTCATGAGAGTGGTATATTGTGTTTGATATTAGAGTAGGTTTGGAACGTCTTCTATGAGTGAGCTTTAATTAAGCAACACAATGGTGATTCTTTGTAAATTAATGCTACTCCACCCCTCAGTCATTTGTTCTATACGGGTGAAATACATAGTAATTGCAGGCAGTAGGATGTCATGTTTCAGTAATGGCCAGCACAGTGTGGTACAAGACTAAACCAAAATATATTGTGTTGCTTTTTGTGTACTATAATGCCACCCCATTAGAGTTAATATTAGAAAATCTACAGCCAATGGTGTGATATTTTTGTAAACAATATTTCTATTTTTTTTTTATTCTGGCTTCAAACTGGCCAGCACATCAAGATTAAGCTCTAGGATGAAACAGGAGATGGCACCAGCGTTTTAACTGTCCAACCTGCAGTCATTAGTGCATGTGAAGGGTGGAGTATTTCGAGAGAGTTGAGAGGTATTTATGCTAATAAGATCGTTAGCACATGCATATGTGGGAAACACATTGAATGGAGTGCGTTCTGTAGATGGTAGGTGTGAAAACATATTCAAATGATGTTGTATTAGGTTCATAGCAACACAAAATGATGATGGACGGAATACTGAACATTGTCAAACATCCACCCCCAGTCACAGATCAGAGTTAAATCCATCGTTTATTTGCTCTCCATGCCACCCCAGTTTGGACCCAGCTATATGCAAATCAGTCTTGACGCTGCTCCCCTTTTGTGTTGTTGCATTAGGTTCCTATACTCTATTGAAGAGAAATGCGCGCAACCCCATATGTAATCATGAATGCAATCAATGTTAATCGCTGAGGCTCTGAAAGGTTTTCAGCTAATACATTGCCTGGAAAGTCTCAAACAATAGGAAACAGCATTCATACAGCAGACCCAGGAGCCATAATGCTCCATGTTGTACATTTAACATTTTCCTGTAAGTGCCACCTTGTTTTCAAACCTGTCAAGAGAGGGGGGATTTTGTGAGAAGAATGGAGTTAATATTGTGGGTCTGTATGATAGCTTCCCTTCAAGGCCGTCCTGCGCTTCCTTGAGGGAGAGAACCTACACGCTAGAAACGTTTCTGCTCAGAATAACAATGTACTGTCATGAGGTCATAATACATTGACACATACTGAGAGTAATTGTATATATAATTTACATGTGTTTTAGCGCATAACTCCAACTCACCGTGTTCTAGAGAGAGCCCTGGTCAGCCGAAATGACAATTGCCGTTTGATCGTTTGCTTTGCTGCCGCCTATTTTGCATTAAACGCTTGTTGGGCTTTAGGCTTCCCGACGTGTTGTGTTTTATTTTTAAAATAGGTATCATGTGAGAAGAAATGTCAGGGATCTTGGGGGGCCAATGATCCTAAAGTGGTGACAGTGGGCAGAAAAGCAGACTCTTCCTGGGGAGTTTCGGAGGAGCAGTTATGAAGGCACATATTGTCAGTGGCTTTTGTGGTGCCCAGGAGTGTTTGCAGAAGATGCTCCTCATTAAGGGAGGTCAACGAAGATTCTTCAGAACACATGAGCAATATTCTAATAATTCTCTACTAAACAACTCTGATGAATCAGCAAGCGGTGCACAAAAAAGTCTGACAAATCATCAGACAACAAGGGCAGGCAACATAATGCTTACAATTGCTTTTCTGTACCAAGCTTCATGGTTACGACTGTGCCCTATTGTGTTTGTCGCCCCTGGTTTAATGGATACCATTTTGAACTTGTATATCTGGGAGTTTTTCCTAGACTTTGTTTTTTTGCTGCAGGGGTTTATACCAGCTGAGGTTTGGTCAGCTACCTTTGGAAAGGAACTTTGTATAAACGGGGCAAATATGGCACCATTTTTACTTCTTGTGCAGTGTAGCACAGGAGCAAACTGGGTTTGTTCCAGTTCCCATTACAGTGCCATGTTCGAAACGCAATGAAGAAATAGGACTGTGATACCATATGTAACACAGATATTGCTTATAAATAATTTAAAAACAGATTACAGTCCACGGACAGCCTTTGAAAAATAGAGCAAAGTCATTCTGCACTAGTTTTGGTACATTTGCAGCCAAAATGAACAAAAGAGTATAGAAAACTTTACTTCGTCCACTTCTTAAGTAAATACTGAAATGAGTTTGCACTGTGCTTTCCTTGGTTGCAAAGACAAACGGTGCAAATGTTCGTGGACTGCGTGTTTTTGCATCATTTCAGAGGTTTAGTACTGGGGCTTGATGGTTATTTTTGGTGCATCCTGAGAGATATTTTGAGCTCTGTACGATGCTCGTTTTCAAACAATCTAATGATTATCAGCTCTTGTGTACATTAATGGAGGAATGTGATTGGCCGTTAGTGAAGCAAGCCTATTTTAGGAGCAATTTAACGCATACTCTGGACGCAGCGGGTGACTGTTTTGGAAATTATCTGCTTATTTTCAAATCAATCAGTTGATAATATGAGCGTGATTAAATCCACATTTATATCGTACAATGCTTATTGAAGAAGATTGTTTACAATGCTTACTACAAATTAGATTTTTTTTGTAACTCGCGCTGAGGCCTTGTTAGTGAACATTCTATTTTTATGCCATTTGTTGAGCTGCGGGCAATCACAGCCTATGTAGCAGCCTTATGCATGCTATATGCAAAATGGGAGTGCCTTTTGCGTGCCAACCTGTTAATTTATAGCATTTTTTGGAAAAAGTAAACCCTAGTCCATATCTTGGGGTATCTTAAATACCAAAATGAGACAAGTGCTGCTGTCTAAATGGGTATCCAGACTGCAGGTCACACGTTTGACTTCGATGGCTGTTAAAATAAGTACTGTAGTAAGAACCACATCAGACCGTGTTATGTTATTGAAACGTATAAAGCGCTCTATACCCTAAGGTGTCAAAGCGCAAGCGGAGAGCGCACAGAACCGGCCAGAAAACAGAGAACTCCATAACTAAGGAAGATAGAGAGAGAAAAGCCAAGTTTTCAGCAGTTTTCTAAATGCGGTAAAAGAGTTGCCCGTGGATTGCAAAGCCAGGCACACTACTCCGTTTTTTTCCCATTTCCTTCATTTTTAGGTCTCGCATAGGCAGCGTGCATGCGCTGTCTCTCCGAGACATCTAGTAATCCGTATAGCGAGGGTAATCCCGCCTGCTGCTTGCATGCTGCTTGCAATTGGCTTATTTACGATTTCCGGCCTCCCTATTGGTTGTTGGTCCGATGCATCACTTCCGTTTTTATCGGAAGCAGCACCAACCAACTACAGATTCATTGCGCTGCAGCTGTTGGTATGTTATGTTTAGGGACTCCTTGTTTGGTACCCTTATGTAAACATTGCTTTTCCTGGACTCTCTTCTCTAACCTTTCCATAGTCCCACTTTGGATTTCACCGGCAATCCCACTTCCGGGTCCACATGCCTTCTTCCAGTAGTGCTCCGGCTGATTTCTATCAGCCGTTTAAAGGGAGCATTCATCCGTTTCAGAGAGCTACAGAATAAAGCCTGTCTGAGAACGTTGGAGCCCGGACCCAGCAAGCTCCGAGCCCGCCCCCTTTGCTCATGTTGGCTTTGTTGTTTAAAATGGTAAAAATGCTTCTGTTCTGGAATCATGAGACTGTGAAAGAACTATACCGGGTCTCTTTCACGTTACCTCAAAGGCAGTGAAGGGTGGCACTGCTGAAGAATGAAGATTTTTTTCACCCTTTGAGAACGTTGCAGCCCGGACCCAGCAAGCTCCGAGCCCACTCCCTTTGCTCGTGTTGTTGGCAGGAGCTTTCGGCTCCTTCACCTCAAATGTATTGTATTCTGTTCCACTCTGGCCTTCTTTTTTTTATTTTTTAAACCTCTTATATGTCGCACCAATTAATGTCTGCTTATATTGGGATTGTCTAATTGGGGTCTAAGTACTTTAGCTCCATATGTACGCCAGGACTTGTCCTCAGATGCCTTCGATGAAAACGCGGCACGCTGGCATGTCGAGAAGGCAGATGTAATTAAGGGCGTGGCTTAAAAGCACCCAAGCTATAAACCTGTGCTTAGCCTAGTGTGCCGCCCGCCTGGTATTTTGCTGTCTTTATCATTGCATCCAGATAGATGATACAACAAGTGACATTACATCTACAACAAGCCTGGACTTTGAGCATAAGGTCTTTGACTATGCCATTATGTTCCTCTCCTTGCGTTTTCAAGGTGACAATATCTTCCTCAAGATTTTCGTGCGTATTTCTACTGAGGCCATTCTATCCGCAATTTCAACGCATGTCTTGCCCACTTTCCTTATAGTGCCTTGAAGCTTCTGCGTGGCAAGTCGCGACCTTCGGCTATCTATCTTGACCTCCTCTTGAAAGCTCTTGATAGATTGTAGCACTTTTGTCAGAGTAGGTTCGCTTTTGGGATCAGCTGCTCCATCGGCTATATTTCCTGAAGATGTAAGGTTCTCTTTTGAGCACATCGTTGGCTCTGTCAGAGCTGGAAGCTGTGATGCAGAATAGTCCCATCTGAGATCCATCGTGCTACCCTGATCAGAAGTCTCGCATTTCTTGTGTCGACTGGATTTCTTCCTCAGATATTTCTTCTGTGCGGAAGCTTTCGTGGATAGCTCTAAATCTGTACTGCTACTGTCCCAGTTCTGACTTCCTCCTTCGCTATTGACGGACACATTTTTCATCCGAGATCTCAGATTCATCCGTAAGCGAATAGAATTTGTCTAGGATATCAGGCGTTTTAGGCGGAAGAGCGGGGATTTTTTCCTTATAAATTCCACTAATAGTCACAATATCCTTATTTATTATATCGCTCTTCTCGATTGCAATGTTATTGTGGTTTTGATGGTCATCCAAGGGGCAAGGGATTGGAAGTTTATAACTATTATCTTCCTGAGCCATCCCAAGACTAGTAGCTGGACTTGACTGAAATACTGGTGTTCTAATCTCCATTGCGTTTTCAAAAGGCAGCGCAACCTCCATAGATCCTGTCTGGTCATTCGGACCCCCTGTTTCAGCCACTTCTCTCGCCATCACGTTATGCATTTTCCCATCGATCGGGGCAAATATGTTAGAGATAAGAGGTTGTCCGCCCTGTGTAGTTTGACCAATATCTGGGACTTTAGTATTCTTTGGTTGTATTTGTTTTCCCTGTTTAGCTGTCTGCTCGTTTTTTTCTGTAGAATTAGTTTTTTCACTCTGTTCCCTATTTTTTGCTCCACGAGTATCAGGGCGTTTTTGGCGATTTTCAGCAGCTGCTGCGAGGTTAGTCTGTAATAATTCATTTCCTGACAGGCCTGTCAGCTGCGCGCTTTTTTTTTTACTCGCTTTTGCCCCCCGCCCTGCCATCCTTACTTGTTCTGCTTCAGCGTGTTGCATACAATGTATCCTTCGTGACCTTCCTGCTGTCCGGAAAACACCGCGGCTCCTGCGTGTCAGTATCCCTTCCCTCGCGCTCGGCAGAATTCTGTAGATCGCCGATAGAGCCACCAGGGAGCACGTTTCAGAGGAATACCGCCGCAGGGCAGTGAACGCCAAGGATGCAGGAGCGGAGCGAGTCAAAGACGCCGTGACCCAGGGAAAGCACTTCAGCGCTGCACACATCAAAGAATGCTCTTTCTGCCCAAGAATCGTCACAAACTGCAAGTATCGAGGTTGCTCCATGAGTCCATGAGTCGAATTGTTTTTAAAAGATATTTTGAAGCATTTAATATATCAAATCAGGGTTTTTAGCTCTCTTTACGGACCGGACCGGCGGAGCTGCAGCAACGGTGACTACTCAGACGCCATCTTGCCTCTCACTACCGGACAATGCTCAAAGTCGAGGAACAAGAAAACAGACTACGTAGTAATAATCTACGTGTTCTTGGCATTCCGGAGGGAGTGGAGGGGAGCGACCCTAAGACTTTTATGATCACACTCTTTAAGGGAGCTTTCCCGGATTTAGACTCATGGGACTGGGAAAAGGAAATACAACGAGTACACCGTTTCCCACTAACACCATCTAAACGACCTACTTCCTCCTCGCAATACCCACGAGCTATGCTAATATATTTTGGCAACTTTCTCTTGCGACAACTGCTCTATGACCTCGCAAGGCCCACAAACAAAGAATTTAATGGCATTTCCTTTTTTACCCGACCTGATTTTGCTCATGCCACTGTGGAACGTAGATGGAGGATGAGACATCTTTTTGCGCCATTCCAACAATTGGGTGCAACAGTCTATCTCCAGAATCCTGCCCGTCTAAAGGTCATATTTAAGGGCTCCACACGTAGTTTTGCATCAGAAATTCAGGCCCAAGCATATCTGCGAGAGATCACAGCTCACAAATAAGACAAAGCTAGTGGCTTAAGACTTAAGAACAATGTTTTGATCACAACTGTGTTGAAGCTAATATTGGCTATACTTTTTGACTCCATTTCTTTTATTTATTTATTTTTGGGCGGGAGAGGGGGGGAAATTTGGTATTTTTGATTAATGACGAGAGAGTCTGTTTGTGTGGTGGAATACAAACAAAATAAGGATTATTACTGTGATTTAAACAGGGTGGTACCTTAGAATCACAGTTAAGGTAGAGGGAGTGGACCGGGGAGCGGCTTGGGGGGTTGACTGCTCAGATGCCCTCATCCTGGCTCAATATGCGCCAGGTAACCTCAGTGGTAGGTGGTGGGTGGGGGGTGGGTTCTGAGGGTGGGCGGTATAGGGGTAAGGGGGAGAAGGGTGGGAAGGGGTTGGCACTTTGGGGGTTGGTTTTGGAATATTTGGTTTTTCTTATTAAGGGTGGAAATATTATCATCAATGAGTAAATTGCGCATAGCAACATTTAATATTTGTGGCCTTAACGATATTAAAAAACGGCGGAATACTGCGGTGGGGTTACGATTGTTAAGAGCCGATGTTATCTGCATGCAGGAAACACATATTGAAAGAGCACAGATACACTTGTTGGAAACACTTGGATTCACATTGGTAGGGGCCAGAACACAAAATTCAAAGACACGGGGGGTAGCAATCTTGACAGCTAATCGTTCTAGTCACTTTACTCGTACAATAGCGGATCAAAATGGGAGGTGGGTAATAACAGAATGTCGTAGGGATAAGGGGGACCCAATTACAATTTGCACAATTTATGGAAGTACTTTAGATGATCCGTCAGGATTTGACCATATAAACAATGAATTAGCTACTTGGCCGCTACCCATAATTATTTGTGGGGATTTCAATATAAATCTGTCCGCTAGTCAAAATATAACTCATGATAATGATGGGGGCTATAATGGTCGGAAACCTAAGGTTTTTAGAGCTTTAAGGACACTGTGTCGCGAGCATGCACTTTCTGATATCTGGAATCGGCAGAACCCTATGGACCCGGGTTTTACTTTTTTTCTTTTCCACATAATAAACATGCAAGATTAGATTTTATTTTAGCTTCACATACTATTCTTCATGCATGCTCAACTGAGAAAGCTCCGCGCATATTGGCAGATCACAATCCTTTAATAGTAGAACTTAAGGGGGTAGGGGCTAGAATTATGCATAAGTCTAACTGGAGCTTTGAACGATCGCTACTTTTGAATGAGGAATACTGTGATCATATGAGGAAGTGGATACCCCAATTTTTTTAGGCAAATATAGGGAGCGCTGGGGTGGATATAGTTTGGGACACGCTGAAAGCGGGAATACGGGGGGAAACCCTTAGCTTTTCGCTAAGTATGTACAAGGAAAAGCGACGTCTGCTTGATGATATGCAAAGTAGCTTGGCTGCCGCAGAAATAGATTTGATTGTAGCACTCCAGGAGGGTGGAGATGCTTCAGAAGCACATATAAAAGTGATGGTAGCCAAGGCGACAATTCTTGAAATAATAGCCAAGAAAGCTGCAGAAAGATTAGCTGTGTGGCGCGAAAAGGCATATGAATGTAGTGAGCAAGTCAGGCACCACCTTGCAACTAGAGCTAGACAAAGAACAACACGGAATATTATATCCGAGATTAATGATCCTGTAAGAGGGAGAATTATGGACCCAGATGGTATTTGTAAGGTGTTCTATTCATACTATCAAACCCTATTTCATGAGGATATCCTTGATCACCCGGGAGATGTTGCTTCATATCTTAATCAACATTTAGTTTCACAATTTTCCCAAGAGGATCAACAGCAACTTGAAGAATTACCCCAGTGGGTGGACATTTTGCTCTGTATTAATAGTCTTCCGAGTGGCATAGCCACAGGCTTAGATAACATACCTTTAGAGTGTTATAAAAAATTTGCCCCACAATTGAAAGATTGGATGTTACAATTAATCTTGCATGTATTTAAAGGGGGAAAACCACCGCAGTCCTGGACACAGGCCAAAGTTATCGTTTTTCTCAAAAAATATAAATCACCACTAGAACCAGGCTCTTACCGCCCCATTACTTTGATTAATGCGGACAGTAAGATTTACTCTAAAATTCTTGCCACTCGTTTAGCCGCTGTTATTCATAAGATTGTTTCACCCCGACAACATGGTTTTATACCAGGACGCGGCACGATTGACCATATTAGAAGGGTTATTTCATTATTTGATGCCGCTAACATCTCTGGAGAGCCAACAGCACTTATATTGCTGAATGCTGAAAAGGCCTTTGACAGGGTCTCCTGTTTTTTTTTATGGGAGACCCTGTCAAGGGTGTAGGTAAAGGGCTTATACAGGCTTTTAAGATGCTTTATTTCCATCCTAGTGCAAGACTTTTTGTAAATGGTGTTCTTACAGATCCATTTGAAATAACTAGAGGTACTCGACAGGGCTGCCCGAGCTCTCCGCTGTTGTTTGCTCTATATATTGACCCCTTTAAACGGCAACTTGAAAATAACATGAGCATTAGACCTATAGAATCCACAGGTGGGAAGACTAAAACTTTGGCTTACGCCGACGACATAGCTACCCCTGACCCTGAAACAGCTATGGCTGAGATAGAGGCGGAAGCAGCAAGATTTGGGCAAATCTCGGGGTATTCTCTTAATAGCACTAAAACCCAAATTGTCTGTAATAACATCAGCATGGCTAATAACACTAGACAGGTAGAGAAGGCAACATATCTTGGAGTTGACGTTCTGGCTAATGTGGATAAAATTGTTAATGGTAACATCGATCCTATGATTGCTAAAACCAAAATTGAATTAACGAGATTACATAAGCTACACTTGTCGATTATTGGTAGATGCAACATAATTAAAATGCTTTTTTCCCTACATTTTTGTATTTTTTAAGGGCAATTCCTTTAGAATTTTCTACTACCTGTTTGAAACAAATTGAGGAGCTATTTTCTCGCTTCATTTGGGCATATGAGAAGCCTAGAAGAGCGTATAAATTTTTATCTTTTCCAAGAGAAAGGGGCGGTTTGGCTTTACCTAATATAAGACTATACTATTGGGCCACCACTTTATTATTTAATTTAACTCTTATATCTGAAAAACCAAGAGATAGCATAACGGAGGAAATACCAACTCCTATTGAATTTATAATGGGTAAAGATGCATTGGGTGGCTTTGGAGATTTTTGAATGATAGCCACTACAAGAAGGTTCGCTTCAAAACATTAATAGGAGGGCATAGAATCATGAGACAAGTTCGGAAATTGCTAGGGTTGGGCCGACTGAATTATTACACACCGATAGATAATAATCCTAATCTGCCAGAAATTTTTAAAGATCCGATTATCACAAGGTGGTGTGATGTTGGCCTATCCAAACTTGGTGATTTCTATTCTTTAACCAATATAGTCAGTTTTGATAATCTTAACGAGACATATAATTTAGATCGGAGAGATTTCTATAAATATCTTCAAATTCGAGATTTTCTAAGTAAAAAAGGGGGAGGCTCAATTGGCTTTGCCAATAATTATATGATGGATAGGTTAAGGAAAAATAGACCGCTTTCTATCGGGGATGTTTATCGTTTTTTTAACTCATTAATGCCGGATGATATGGAGGCACGAGCTGCAAAATGGAAAATAGAGATAGGGATTCAGGAAAACCTATTTTTTTATTCAGCCGAATTAGCACAGGAAATCTTAATTCCGGCGCGACACCAGGCACAATATTATAAATCCTGTTTTTCACTTTATTATACCCCCAAAAAGATCTCTAAATGGGGGACAGGCAAAGGAACTCAGTGTCCCCGATGTGCAGTATTTCAGGCGGATTTAAATCATATGTTTAATTCATGTAATTCTTTAAGCAATTTAAAACAGGAAATTTCTAATTTCTTTAAGGAGGTACTAGGGGCTGAGTATTCCCTCTCTCCATCTTTGATCGGACTTGGGGTAGACCCGCAATTACAAGGGAAGCCAGGAGAAAAACTCATATTTATTGGCATAGCAATATTACGCTTATGCCTGGCTTCGGCTTGGCTGGACCCAACTCCCCCTGGGTTCCACCAATGGCTTTCTCGGCTATTGGCAAATTATAATTTTGAGAAAGCTATCTATGGAAAAAGGGGATTGCGGGCTCGATCTAAAGGCCTAAAAATTTGGGCTCCACTTACTAGATGGCTTGAGAAGCATTAGTAAAACTTTAAAAAAATGTTCTTTAAGATGTTGTATTTCAGTTTATTTCCCTTTTAAACCAACAGCCAATTGATTGTGGCCAACTCCTTATGGGTGGGGTGGGTGGGGTCAAGTCTGGAAGGGGTGGGAGGTGGGATAAACTAATAAAATGTGCATAATTCTTATACTTTCTTTCCTTTTCTTTTATATTTCCTGTTCGTTTGTATGCTTTTTCACTAATGAACTGTAATAATTGTATATATGATTGTATAACTATGCACTAATAAAAATATTTTAAAAAAAATAAAAAATACAACAAGCCAGGACGATTGGCTTTGACAGTGGTTGTTTGCTGCATACACTAACTATGGCTTCGTTGTTTACAATGGTTTATAGCTCGACCCCTCTGTGTACGCAAAGCGAGGTAAGTTTTTCATTAGTGTAACTAGGGAGGAGCCTCTTTAAACGTGTGCACAACATTGATTTTCCTAAATAAAAAAATAAGACCCTGCAGCTCTGGTAAGTAGCACACACGCATTAGTCCAACGCATTTCAGTGTGGTGGTGCGCATCACCGCACTGAAATGCATGGTCACGCATTATAGCGCCTCCTCAGATGCCACATGGAGCGCCGCTATAATGCACATGATCCACGAGCTGCAGTGGCTGTGAACACAGTGCACGCTGCTCCCAGCATGCAGAGGCCAAGAGGTGCTCGCAGCTCTGCGAGTACTGCTATAATCAGGGCCGGATTGAGAACCAAAATCAGCCCTGGCAAAGTGCTCGGCCAGTCCCCCGGGGCTTGGGGGGGTGCGGCGGAGCTCTTTGCCAGGGCCGGTTTGGGCCGATTTTGTTACAGGGGCCGATATTGCAGCTATGCTGCAAAAACGGCCCCCAGGGGCCCAAAATCGGCCCCCACCCTAGCGGCCCACCGGGGAAACGCCCGGTGCCCGCTATGGCCAGTCCGGCCCTGGCTATAATGTAGCTAAGTGTTGTGGAGGCACACCCCGGGCCGACACACGTGGAGCCTAACTTAAACTGATGTCACAGTCAGTGCTCAATGGTGAAGTAAACTGAGAGTGAGGTAATTCTTTTGGGGCGGCGTGCGGCCGAAAGGCATTATGTAAATGCATGGTGTTGGGTTCCATAGCTGGAGGCATGTTTTTTTAATAAAATTGTAAGGCTTATCACTGTGCAGCAATGGAAATTAATGTGTGCTTTCTGTGTCGAAAAACGGAAGGCTGTTGTCCTCCTGGGATGTAAATTATGACAGCTGACTCGGTGAGGTGGAGCCGCGTTTGCAAAGGTCGGAGTTAATTGTGGTGCGCTTTGAGGTTATTATGAAGCTGCTTTTCGCTCCTCTGCGAGGTAGTAAAAAACGGCAATTATCAGGGTTTCATGTGACCCGGCGCCACTGCACCCGCTGTATCAATGGCAGTGATTCCTTGGCGTGTCTGCAGAGCACCTGTAGTTCTTGGGCCTGGACTTCGCAGCTGCTCCCCCAGGGTGTGTCTGCGCTGCTCGAATCGGAACTGTCGCACATAGACACTGGAGGTAGGTGTGCTGAGCACCCTCAAAATAATCATGCTTTAGTTCAGAAGGTGGCATGAACAATAAATATTCATTTAATCATGTTCTTATCTTGTCAAATTTCCTGTGGCTTCAAAAACAGAGGTCAAATGTCAGGCTATGTCTTCTGATAAATTGTCATTTATTCTTTTAACATGGAGATTGGAGTTTACTTTTATTTCTCTGACTATTTGTGAGGTGAACTATCTGACAATTTTCCTTAGGTGTAGGGAGTGTGAATAAATAGCCTGTAGGATGTCATTTTTTCAAACAAACAACATTTAAATGCCTGTAAATGAAATGTACAAATATTTCTAATTATATCAACTGTTAGGAAAGCGCAAATGAAGCACAATTTTTTGTGATTAGGAAATGTGATGTGATGCACAGATTTTAATAGGATCAGAAGAAGTCGAGACACTTAACTTGCTGATGTGAAATGATTTCTTTTCCATTTATTTACTTTTATAGCAGTCGCGGTACACCACACTTTAAGTATACACATATTAAGCTAAAGCGCAGTTTGCTGAGATTGGAACAATAGTAAATAAATAGAAAAAAAGATGGCAGCAGACAATATTTTGACCTTTTATTGATGTTTGTGGGAGTGGCGGCACGCCCCGCTTGAGCTAAATCTAAAGCGGCACGCCCCGCTAAACGTCTAAATCTAAAGCGCGGCATGCCACCATTGCTGCAAAAGTCAATAAATAACCAAACAAAGGCAGGCACACGCAACATTTCTTTTCCATTTACAAAACCAATAACTCTCCATTTAACTAATTAATGCGAGACCTATTGCATTGCAAATGCTTGTTATTCATTCTTTTCAGTCACCCCAGAAGTATTACATTTTGTGGTCAGTATAACATCCATTTACATCTGCCTTTAGTTTCACAATCCAGGTCACGCCATTCCTCTTTAGAGCCGGTTCTCGATCTCTACCTCTTAGATCCTCTGTAATAGTTTGAAGAATGTGAACATTTAGTGCAATCTTAATAAGATTACTGTTATGTCATTCAAAATGGGTTGCTAAAGGATGCTGACTGTACTTATTCTTAATGCCTCTTATATATTCTAGTAACCTTTTACATAGTGGTCTGGTTGTACTTCTAAAATAGAATAAGTGAAGTGAACATATCAATGCACGTACAATATATTATGAGCAACATGTGACAAAGTCATTGCTAAAATATTTTTTTTTTAACATTTTGTATTTAAATTCTCCGATTTTATTACCACCAAAATACAGACACTGGATTTTGCAGACTTGAAGATATCCCTTGTCTACTTAGTCTTCCATTTCAGCTTCAGGTGATCTTCCTTTCTACATTATTTATCCTAGATTGATCTGAAAGTACCGTTCCCAAGCTGGACCCTCGAGATATGATCCTAAATTACAAATCCGATGTCGCCGCCTCAAAGTCACTGTCTGGACTGCAGTGGTTTTACAGCTGGGAAGCTGTTGGACATATCTTTTTTTCTCGTTTATTTGAATTATGAAACCCTTAATTTACTATTAATGCCTTAATGCTTTATCTGCTGCAACGACTGCCATACCGCATTCAAATTTAATGAAAGCTTTCAGATCCTTATTGAAGCTTAAATATTGAGGGGCATATTTACAAGCCCCTTGCGCCACTTTTGCGCCGCCGTTGCGTCACGCATGTGACGCAGCGGCGACGCAAACCATGCGCCGCGTTGCGCTATATTTACAACGTGACGCATCTAGGGAGATGCGTCACGTAGTAAACCCCTGCGCCACATGAAACCTGCATCAGGTTTCATGTGGGCGTACCGGCGCAGGGGGGGGCGTTCCGGCGCAGGAATGCCTCGGAAAAGTGACGTAGTGAAATCTACAAGATTTCACGCAGTCACTTTTCCGACGCTGGTGCGTCAAATCCTTACGCCTGCTTCAAGCAGGCGTAAGGATTGACGCACCATGTTAGGGATAGGGAAGGTTGGAACAGTGCTGGAGTTGCGTCGCGCTTGCGACACAACTTCAGCACTGCGCCAACCTTCCGCCGGCAGATGCGTCACGAATCTGCTTATCCTTGCGCCACGATGCGCCGCATTGTAAATGCGGCGCATCGGACGTGGCGCAAGGGTAAACTTGCGTGACGCATTTTCCCTGGCGCATCCCTGCTGATATGCAGGGATGCGCCAGGAAACGTAAATATGCCCCTTAGTTGTTAAATCATTCTTATCAGAAAATAAAAAATAAAAGGAGCTAACCTTTGAAGTATTTCCAGAATTCCAACATGACCACACTAAACCACTCAGGTGCCTTCAGCAGAATATTTCAAGTGGTGGAAATACATCCATCACCTGACGCACCTTCACCTCCAGAGTAACCTGCCCAAGCCTCTGAGCTGATGGCAATCAGTAGTATTGAGATTTCTGTTGATGTCTCTATTAGCAATGCTCACGGCGCAGAATAGAATTGTGGCTACTTTGCTTGACAAGGCCTGCATGAAGGGGCCAGCTGAAAAGCCTCCATAACAAAGGCTAAAACGTAAAGCGTGGCCATAAATTGGTAGTGCTAAAGCCCCGCAAACAATGTACCTGAAGGTCAGGGAGAAAACTCCATGTGTCAGGGACTTTTTCCATTTTCAGTAACAACTCTTGACTTTGGACGTTTGTTTACTGTAAAGCAAGAGTATTCATGGACAAGCACAAAGAGGGCGAGGAGAGGTGTCACGGTGCAACGAAGGCCTAGATTTACAAAGGTTTTCCGTTGTGTTTGCCTTCCTTCTTTAACCCAGACCTCGCGCAAAATCCTTTTTGGTATTTACACAGCAACGCAAATGGCTTTTTGCATTGCATTATAAAAATAAATGTAACACATTACTTTGTGTCAGGGAGACATTCCATGGGTGGTGCATGGGTGTTTTTGTGCAACAAAGACCTGTCCACATGGATTTGCGCCAAAATCCTGTGCCACACTCAGGCTGTCGTAACGAGGAGGAATATCTGCATTTCTTCTCATTATTTCCTCGTTGCATGTGTGCTGCATTCTGCAGCCCACATACAAACATGAAATGTCCTCAAAGGTTTGGTTTTCCCCAGGAATGCGCTATTTCTTGCACAAAAACTATCCTGACCATAATGCAGACACCCTTGCACTATGACACAAGAGTGTCTGCATTGACGCTAGGCAGCACAAAAGTGCCCTGAAACTTGGAGAGAGCAAAACTGTGCCATTTCTTTGAAGATGTAACACAGCTCTGCTTCTCCAGGTGACACAATGCAGTGCTGCAGCTTGTTAGTAAATCTAGGCCAAAATGCCTACCCTGCCGTGCCCACCCCACACATAAAATATATCTAGGCTGGATTACAGAAGTGGACTAAGCACCCCAGTTTGCGCTGGTGAACACCTTCATTGGGCGCACCTGGTGCAGACAGGGGTTTTCAGCCCATGCACTATCTCTTGGAGTCAGTGCATGCACTGGAAAGTGCACAGAAGGTTAGCCCTGAGCAGCAGGTCAACCCGTTGCTCTAGGTTTCTCGGCAGGGGGCTCCGAGACCCTAGAGGGCGTCCACAAGGGTGGATATTGTCATCAATGATTGCCCCGGCCGGACTGGGAACAGAAACCAGCCCTGGCAAATCCCCACGACCGGTTTGGGGGCGAGGGGGCGCTAGTTTCAAGCACCGCAGCCGCTTTTGTTACTGGTGTCCGATATTGCAGCACTGCTGCAAAACCTGCCCCCAGTAACAAAACCGGCCCCCACGGGTCAAAAACGGCGCCCGCCCTATCGGCCCACCGGGAGAACGCCTGGTGTCGGCTACGGCCAGTACGACCCTGATGATTGCAACCAGTCTAGTGGAGGCCTTCAAGGTAACCTTTAGAGGGCAGGCAGTAGGGTGCACAGGCAGTGTGGCTCCTGAAGCACAACTATTGTCTTTGTGAGTGTACACAGCATTGCCTGTGGAAGGGGGAAGAACCTCCCCCACAGGGACATAAGATATCTTTAGTGCTTCAGGCACAGTGTCACTGGGGTGCACTGGTTCAAGTGGCCCACTGTGCTCCAATTATATCTGTTTTTAATACCAAACCAAGGGATGGAGGCCCATTTTCCTTTCTTGCATAGGTCCTATGGCACTCTTCCAGTGGCACGCCCCCACAGGTACCTATTGCCAAAGTTGCCTTCGGCTGGCACACTAACTACACAGTGTTATCTAAGTGGTGCACAGTTAGCATATCCCTAGAGGACCTCTTTGCCAATGTCTGTGCATCTCTAATATGGCAACGGTGCACAAAGGCGGTCATTTATTTGCATAGGGCCTCGCCTCAATGAAAATGTGGGAATGCCTACTTGATTGCTTAGTTGAACACTGCTGCTGCAATGCACATTTCAGGTACAGCCATTCAAGAATATATGGCTCCTTCTGCAATGCCAGTGAGAGCCAGGAGTGCAAGGAGTGGAATGGATGCAAACACCCATTCTCTCCCACTTTCTTCAAGCTTTCTCCATTCCAACTCCATCAGAAAAAAGTGTATCCCTCTCCCACATCCCTCTGTGCCTTACCTCTCCTCAATCTCCATGCACCAGGTGTTATTGTTCTCTTAGGGAACAGGAGCAAGCAAAACTTGTGGCCAACCTCAGGCGATGTCTATCAGCGAGCCCGGTCGCAGCCGGCAATGAAAAGTGAATGCAAACGAGATAGGCCGATCTCGCTTCACAGCCTGAGCGCTGGTGGAAGAACTCGAGATAGCGCTGCCTGCCTTGGTTAATATTTTAAATGTACATATATTAAGCCGCAAAGCGAAGGACGTACCCGCCCGACGTGGCCCTAATGATAATGACAATTATATATTTTTTTAACTCATATCAGCTAATGCAGAATGTACCATATTTTATTGACTGTTTACAATTACCGTATTTTGCACATGTTTTTATAAATTGAAGTTTTTAAGCATTTTATCTGACAACAGTTTTATTCTCCAGATTTTTTCTATTTGTAATGGTTTTAATTAACTAAACAATAAAGCTTACAATTACAACAGGAGCAAGCACTTTAACTTTACTCTGCAGCGGCTCTATGTCCCACTAGCACATTTACCTGCTACCCTCAGTATAGTACAGGCACCGTAAAGGCAGGCAGAGGCATCAGGAGGTGGTGAAGCAGCGCCACTTTCCTCCCCTTCCATTGGGTCTATGTAGACCAGGAGAGACAAGGGAAGGCAGAAGGTGCGGGTGGTGCCGCATCACTTAGATATGTTGGAATGAGGCACTTAGGAGGCTGACAGTGCAGCACATGGTTTGAACGTTTCCAGTGGAATGTGGCCCAAGTTTTGTGATCAACTGGCCATAGGAAGTTGTGTGGTGATGTATTTTTAACTAACTCATATGTTGTGCTGTCCCTGAATAATGTATTGAAATAACTGGGATACACAGGGACATATTCTCAAGGACTTATCGCCGAGTTAGCGGCACTTTATCGCAGCCAAAGTGGCGATAAATGCATCGCACCATTCACAAACAGGCGCTAACAGCCGATATCACCAGTCTACCCGCGATAGCAGGCGCAAAAAACATCGCCACGGATGACACCGGCAACTAACGCTAATGAGATGCAGAGTAGGCGTTCCCGTGCAAAAACCCGCGAAAACACCACTCCACAACATTCTCAACGACCAGCCAGATCGGCGATAAGATCCAAAAACATGCGATAAGGCGCGTTAGCAGCATGGAATTAACACCTGCTCCTACCTGGTGCTAAGTTGGACGACAACCTGCACCATAAAAGGGAGCCCAGCCCACAGCCACACCAGAAGAACAACCGATGCCATGGAGCTACTGATCATGCAGCTCGGAGCCCCAAGAGGGCCACAACACCCACCACCCCCAGGTCCCCCACCCCCCCAGGATCCCCACCCCGGACTACCACAGAGGCAGCGCAGACAAAGACACCGGACCTTCCGAAAACGCACCACCCTCGGAGACTTAACGCCAGAGGAAGTCATTGCCCACTACAGGCTCAAAAGGACAACCATCCTCTGCATCCTGACCCTCATTGCCCACAGGCTGACGGTACCAACACAGCGGAGAACCAACATACCTTCGCAGACAAAGTTGCTGGCCGTGCTGCACCTATTGGCCTCTGGGACCTTCCAACCAACAACTGCCATAGTCGGAGGGGTCTCACAGCCAGCCCTGTCAAAGTTCCTTACACCTGTCTTGGATGCCATCATCAGCTTGGTACCCCAGCAACTTTACTTCCCACACACTGGGCAGGAACAGCTGGAGATCAAGCAAGGCTTCTACGCCATAGCTGGCTTCCAGCACGTGTTGGGGGCAATCGACTGCACACATGTACTCCTCGTGCCCCCTGCCGCCACTGCACACAATTACCGCAACAGCAAACACACGCATTTCATCAATGTGCAGGCAATAGTGGACCACCGGGGACTCTTCACCAATGTCGTCGCCAACTACCCAGGCAGTGTGCATGATTCCTTCATCTTCCGACAGTCCATCATCAACCAGCGCTTTCAGGATGGCACCTATGGAAATGCACTGCTCGTCGGTAAGTAACAACTGAACACATCACACACCTCAACTCCACCAACATACAACTCACAACTCTGGGAATGCACACGTCACAAAATCACATACAACATAACAACCAACATCCCCACATCCCAGACACGACAACACAACTTACTGTGGCAACCTGGGCTAGCCATGTACACAAGCCATCAACGGCATGGCACCTCAGCCACACAATAGCAGAATGTGGGGAGAGGTGGGAACCAGGCATGTGCAAAGGAGGCAAGTGACCCATGAATGTGAATGTACACAACGCCAAGTGTGGCGTGGATGTGCTGGACAGACCTGAGTATGCAGACCACATACATTTCCATGTCGACATACACTGCTGGTGTCTGCAGTGTACTGGACAGTGGACGCAACCATGTTACCGCAGCCAGTGGGGAAGAATGCGGAAATGTAGCTTGTTACGTCCCACCCCTGTAAGCGTGAGCGGAGTGGGCTGGCCCGGCGTACGCCAGGCCAGCGTAGGGGTGTGAATAAAAAGCCTGTTACTCTGGGCGTGGTTCTCTTCCGGAATGGCCAACGTGTCTGCCAGGGCGGGGCCTCTCACCCCGCCATGAGGCCGACGCTGTGAGCGGCGGTGCCTGCGGTCCTGTGCGCCTGCTGCACCCCAGGCCGCTGGTCCCAAGACCCGTCTTGCCCACCCCAGCGCACCCAGGCCTCACTGCTCACCTGCCGACACCGGCGTGTGTCAAAGAGGGCCCACCACGTGCCGGTGCAAGCTCCAAGCCCGAGGCCCGCGACCATGGCAGCCTCCTCAGACCATCACGGCCTCCGCGACACAGGCCCCCAGTACTCCTTTCTCATTGACGTACTCCACCGCTACCTCCGGCCTACACTGCGGTCCAGTAGGTCACACATTTGGAACTGAGTCTTGATTATACAATGGCAGACTACATACGTTTATGGCAGATTTTATATCACCGTACTCCCTTCGATGTGGTGCCACCAACTCCGTGCATAGCATCCCAACGACACGTGTCTGTGGGCCCTTGCTGACTACTGCCTTCGGCCTACACTGCAGCCCAGCACCGCGGTGTCACCTGTGTACTGCCTACACTGCGGTCCAGCAGGCCGCACACCAATCCAATCCAGTCCGGACCAGGCAGGGCACAGCATTGTCGCAGGCTGCACACACGCTCAGCTCTGGTGCTTCCACCTCCGTCAACCACAAATCATCGCCACATGGCATTCCAACGTCGTGTGTGAGAGTACCAGGAGGAGCTGCCTGAACAGCGGTTGGCCCGCGCTGACCGCTGCCTCCGGCATACACTGCGGTCAAGTAGGTCACACATTTGGAACTGAGTCTTGATTGTGCAATGGCCGAGTCCATATCATTGTACGCAAGGAGAGGAGTAAGAGGAAGACGCGGTTCAGTCCGGATGAAAAAAGGATCCTCGTTACGGAGGTGACCGAACACTACCAACAACTGCTCTGGTGCCACTAACTCTGTGCATCGCAAGCCAAGGACATGTGGCTAGGTGCCCCTGCTGACCGCTGCCTCCGGCCTACACTAAGGTCAAGTAGGTCACACATTTGGGACTGAGTCTTGATTTATTTATGGCAGAGTTTATACCATTGCAAATATCAAGGACCCCCTGCAATGGTTCTAGAACTCCTAGGGCAGGGCAAAATATAATTGTAAACAGAAACCCTAGGCAGTCATACGGTTCAATTAATCTAGGAACTCATCATCCCAACAACATCATTATATTAAGGACTCAGTGCGAATACAGTTTGGCTCTATTAAAACATATCTGAATTTTATTTGACTTATTTTAAAAAAATATATATTAGACAATTCATAAATACAATACAACATGATTGCAATGTAACAAAAACCACAAAAATACCAAAGAACAAAATAGTTTGAAAAGGATAAAATGCAACATTAATTCATACATATATACATAATGAAGAGGTGGCTATGAGGTGGATCTTCTCTCAACGCGCGTTTCGGCACTAAAAGCGCCTTCATCAGGAGTGCCACGACTTTGCCTTAATTTATATGAGCGGCAACTAGTTCAGCTCGTATGGTTGTCGCAAGATTTAAAAACGCAAGACTTAGAGTACTGTATCTGTATAGAATAGATCCCAGTATCGAATATAGTTCTCAATATTGATTCTGTGTAGTCTCCTACTATTGATATAGGGATACGAACATGCGTGAGCTATTAATATATATTCATATTTCCATTAGCTCGCTATTAATTGTACATAGCTCTGAACATCTGCTCAATTGGGCGTTGAATGGAGTAGAGAATAACTGGGAACGGCGATTTAGTCCGTGTACGTATCTCTTTTTTAGAAGCGAAAAGTCATGCGAGGATATGCGGGTCTAATTGCACCCTGTTCACGCTACGCCGTACGTGTCGAGTTTCATTCTATATACAGTACTCTAAGTCTTGCGTTTTTAAATCTTGCGACAACCATACGAGCTGAACTAGTTGCCGATCATATAAATTAAGGCAAAGTCGTGGCACTCCTGATGAAGGCGCTTTTAGTGCCGATACGCGCGTTGAGAGAAGATCCACCTCATAGCCACCTCTTCATTATGTATATTTGTATGAATTAATGTTGCATTTTATCCTTTTCAAACTATTTGTTCTTTGGTATTTTTGTGGTTTTTGTTACATTGCAATCATGTTGTATTGTATTTATGAATTGTCTAATATATTTTTTTTTTAAATAAGTCAAATAAAATTCAGATATGTTTTAATAGAGCCAAACTGTATTCGCACAGAGTCCTTAATATAATGATGTTGTTGGGATGATGAGTTCCTAGATTAATTGAACCGTATGACTGCCTAGGGTTTCTGTTTACAATTAGAGTTTATACCATTGTTCAGGCCTCATTGTGGACTGCATCCCCTTTCAGCTCTGGTGCCACTGACTCCGTGCCCCGAAATTCATGGACACTCTCTGGTTGAACTTTGGTGGCGTCTGAGTCTATGGCCTGGGGGTTGTCTCCATCATCATGTAGCTGATACTGACTTGGCATCAAAAATGAGTCTGTAGCATTCATCTCCCCCATATTGCCTGTGTCTGCTTGGTACTGCCCTCTGTATCATGCCCTGGAAGATCACCTTCCACTGTCCCCCAAAACCCTCCGCGACATTCACCTTGGACATCGACGAGGACCCGCTCAGCTCTCGTGGCCCTACCGCAGTGCAGCGGTAGTCACCGTCCCGTGGCGGTGTCCCATGTGCCGGCCGCTGTGCATCCGGGGCCACCAACTCCGTGCAGCTCAAGTCATGGACCCTTGCTGTTTGAACTGTGAACTTCTGATTGTCTGATCACTGTTGTAGTTGTTGCCAGCACCAAACACTCCTTGAGGGCTGGTTCACACTCACCCCACACCCATCCAGCACAGGCGTCACTGGACATGTCACCCTGGCAATAAAAGGGGCCAGGCGCACGTCCCCGTAGCCAGTTCCACGAACTATCTAAGTGTGTCGTGTGATCATTGTGTATGCATGAGGGCCCCGGGCCCTATCACATTGCATTGTGCTGTGTACAGCGGACGCAACCATGTCACCTCAGGCAGTGGGTGAGACTTGGGACATGTAGGTGTGTCGTACCCCCCTGTAGGCGTTGCCGGAGTGGGCTGGCGTACGACAGTCCAGCGTAGGGGTGTGGATGATCACCCCGGGGCTCTGGGCGTGGTTAAGTGTTGGGCTTGCCAATGAAGTACCTAATCCGTGTCTCTGTTGTAGTGTCGGCGCCACCCATCCCGCAATGGACAAAGTTGCAATGTAACATGCCCCCGGAGTGCGGGCTCGGCCGAAGGGATGAATGAATGAGCGCAAGCCCGCTCGGGGTCCGGGATCATACATGCCAACTGTTGTGTGTGTATCGCTAATGCCGCAGCATGAGCCAAAGGTCTTGCCTCGACCGCATCGCGAGTTCAGCCAGCCATGAACTCTACATCTGTGTCCGCCCTATCCTTACCATAGGCCTACACACATGTGGCCACCCACCTTCAACGCACAACATTACAGTGTCGTTGTCAGGCTTGTGGACATGCGCAGACAGGCATGACAATGGTGTGGCGTAGGAGTGCAAGTGGTGCAACCGCGCAGCGCACACAAGTAATTAGGCTCGGGGGGAGGGAGGAGCAGCAGTGAAGCTACGTACTACACATTGATGGCGCTCATTTGCTACAAGCTGTACATGTCACACAGGATTCACTATGACACATATGGCACGCCAATCAACTAGTGAACCTGCCAACACATCATGCAGAACCAACTATTGACTCATGTCTCTCTGCACTGTCACAGGTGATCAAGGATATGCACTCTGAACTTGGATGATGACACCCCTCCGAGCCACGAACACACAGGCCCAGAGGCAGTACAATGCGGCCCAAAAACGCACCAGGGGCATCGTGGAATGCACATTTGGTGTGTTAAAGTCACGTTTCAGGTGCCTGGACATCACAGGTGGGAGGCTCCTGTACAGACCAGTCATCGTGTGCAAGATGATCGTTGCATGTTGTGTGTTGCACGACATATGTGTACGCACCAATGCCCCATGGTTACGAGTGCCAGATGCACCGGACGATGATGAGGAAGATGAGGCAGGTGGACCACACCCCACTGCAGCTGCAGCAGGAATAGCCCATAGGAACAACATCATTGACAATTTCTTCACATGAGGACGTCACATTGTGGCAGTCCTTGGCAATCATGAGACTGTACAAAATGACCACAGGCACAGCATGTGCAAATAAATTAATTTCAACATGCATTCCCTGAGTTTCTGTATGTGTGCTGCAGTGTGGCACGGGGATCAGGGACATGATCCAGAGTCATTGTGGGTGTGCAGTGTGCTCAACTTAATTGTGCATGTGTGCCATTGTGTCCATCTCCCCCCGTCCCCCCAGTCCCTGTTCGGTACTCACCCTGTTGATGTTGTGTCAGGTCATGTTGAGCAGTGTCCCGATCCCCGACTCCTGGCACCGTATCCGATGACTGTGGCCACCATTTTCTCAATGTCATCCGGCTCCTGGTGTGCCGCTGGTCCCCCACCTCCAATCTGCGTTGCTGCTTTCATGTTGGCATTGAGTTTCTTCTTGGTTTTGCCCTCCACATCATTCCAGCGCCTCTTGACCTTTTCCATTGTCCTCCTCGACACTCTGACTGCATTCACGTTGTTCACGATGTGCTGCCATATTTCCGTTTGTGTTGCCGATGACACAGTGGAGGTGACGAACAGTTGTTGGTAGTGTTCTGTCACCTCCGTGACGATGATCCGGTTTTCCTGCGGACTGAACCCCTTCTTCCTCTTCTCTTTGCCCCTCCCCGGCCCCGGGGTTCCTGGCTGGTCGTCTGTGGGGCTTGTGGGGTTCGCGTTGTCCTCTGCACTCGGTCCGGGTGCGTCCATGGTGCTACGCAGTTACATTTTTTTCTCTGCTTTTATAGTGCATTCTCCCGCATGTTGCGTGGGAATCGCAGGCCTGTCGCTGAAATTTGTTTCGGGATTTGGGACATCGCAACTTTTTGGGCGTTTGTGTTTTGCAATTTTTCAGCGTAGCGTTAATTTTAACGCGGGCATTTGTCGCGTTATTGTGTGACTATCGCATGGTGCCACCGGGTTGGGAATACTGCGTTAACACGGTGTTATTTTCCTGCGATGGACTGCGATGTGAGATGTTGTGTTAAGCGAATTTGGCGATAGTTAACACACATTCTTGAGAATATCCCCCACAGAGTGAAAAAAGTCATCTTGGAATGGGGACCAGAAGAAAAAGAAGCATTTAAAGTACTTATGAACTTATCTACTTGTACAGTGCTTGAAGTAATTTGAGATTGGGCAAGAATGTGTTATTGATGTGTTTGCGAATATTTATTGGGCTGATGCTGTGTTAATGCAGCGATATAATAGTGGGTGGGTGCGCTCATGGATTGATTACCCATAGGTATTAAGAATGCACTTCTCCAATATACTTAGGTTGTAGAACATTATCACATGTGTAATACACACTGATCTTAAGCCATTGGTATTCAAGTTGATTCCTAGAAGAGGTAGAGTACTTAAAGCACGTTTGTCGAGATTGGTGACAAAAGTGCAGATATTCATATGTACAGAATGGAGCATGTGCCTGGTAAGTGTAATGTGCATGCTTATTGCATAACTGCATGTCTTGAGTGCCACTGAAGGATGAGATGGTATCTGAAGAGCTGGAGAATGGGTGTGAGGTGGTGTGCACTGTAAGGAAGGATGGCTTCAGTGTGCTTTGAGTAGTTTATTTAGTGCTGTCTGCTGCTTATGTGTGTGGGAGGGGGCGATTTGGAGCAGGAAATGAAGATGGACACTGTACTGGCATCGGTGATGAGTTCTGTCAAGGATGGTTGGCCTGAAGAAAGAAAGACCAGTGGCGAAGTGAAATTATTTCCTACAATATAAGAGGAATTATTGGCAGAAATAGGAATTTTGGTAAAAAGTGACAAAGTCACTGTGCTGAGGCAGAAGAGCATACAATTGTGGCATTATGGTCATGTAGGCAAGTCTGGAAGAAAGAGAATGCATGGAAGCACTGCTGGTGGACAGATGTGTTAGGGCCAGCCTGCCGAGCCGTGTGTGGTAGGTTCACATCTAGTGCATTTTCTTGTTGATACCCGGCTAAAGACTACAATAGATATAACGGGTCCTTCTGCAGTCATTCCCTTGAAAGACGTTCTTACAGTAGTCTTGATCAAGTAGCAATTGAAGTGGCCTGAGTTACGTGTGCAAGTAATGTCTGAGATTATTATAGAACTGTTAGAGGACATATGGGGGCATATTCACAAGGACTTATCTCCGAGTTATCGCCACCTTAACGCATCAAAAGGTGAAATAGATTTAACGCCCCATTCACAAGCGGGTGCAAACTGCAGACATCGCCAGTATTCCCGCGATAACTGCCCCAAAATTTACCTCCACGGGTGACACCACCAACTAACCCTAATGAGATGCAGAGTAGGCGTTCCCGTGCAAAAACACACGAAAACACCACTACACCACATTCACAACGAACTGCCAGATCTGCGATGCGAACCAAAAACAGGGGATAAGCCGCGGTAGCAACAGGGATTTAACACCTGCCTTCTGCTGGTGTTAAGCAGGACGACTACCTGCAGTATGAAAGGGAGCCCAGCCCAGAGCCACATCTGAAGACCCACAGATGCCATGGAGACAATGATCATGCAGCTCGGAGACCCATGAGGGCCACAACACCCACCGGCCACCACTCCCAGGCCCCCCCCCCGGACCCCACCCTCCCAGAGAAACACATACCGTGCACGACACAAGAGCCACAAAAAGCGCATGATGTCGCACAATGACAACAAGAAACACACATGTGTGGTCAGAAGAACGAGAAACAGCCACTCATCATTGAAGGAACAACCAAAAACTTTATTGAAATAAAACACAAAACACCAATGCGGAAGACTCCTGTCGGGTCCGTCCGGGACAATCTTGATGTCACAGCCTGGAAAATAAAGCACAAAATCAGAACGTGTGTCATGCGCACATCAAAGGAGCAAGACACAGAGAAACAGAGAATGAAAGAAAGGCAGAGAGAGAAAGAGAGAGAAAGAAAGAAAGAAAGGGAGAGAGGGAGAGAGAGAGAGAGAAGGAAAGGAAGGGAGAGAGAAAGAGAAGGAAAGGAAGGGCGAGAGAGAGAGAAGGAAAGGAAGGGAGAGAGAGAGAAGGAAATGAAGGGAGAGAGAGAGAGAGAAGGAAAAGAAGGGAGAGAGAGAGAGAGAAGGAAAGGAAGGGAGAGAGAGAGAGAGAAGGAGGGACACTGCCGCCCCCGCGCACCCTGGCACCACTGCTCACCTGCTGCCACCGGTGTGTCTCCAACCACGTGCCGGTATACACTGCAAGCCACCAGGTCTGCAATCTGTAAATGAGGCCAGAGTCCATCTCACTGCACACGGCAACAACACCTGTCCGTCCCTGCTCACACATGCAGCCGCACCCTACCCCCTCCCGCCGGCCAGCGATGGCTGTCCGCACTTGCGCACCCAGGCCCCACTGCTCACCTGCCGCCAATGGTGTGTCCACCAGTGGGCACACCATGTACCCGTGCAAGCTCCAGGCCCAGGTTCCGCCACCATGGCATGCTCCACATCAAGGGGACCCGCACCGCGGACCAGCAGGTCCCACACATGACGCTGAGTCCTGAGGCATCAATGGCAGAGACCACATCAGTGCACACGTCATCATCGCAGGCTGCACACCCGCTTAGCAATTTCGGTGCTACTAACCCTGTGCAACCCCAGTCAGCGCCACATGGTGGTAGGCCTGTGACGGCCGCAAGGCTTCGGGTGCCACTAACCCTGTGCGCAACAATTCATGGGCCCTTTATGATTGAGAATCGTGGAACGTCCATCATCCAGTCACCACCGGCAGTGGGGAATGTGACGTTGTCGGCCCCTTATATTGGCGGGGTCACATGGCCTGTGACGCTTGTGCCGGGTGGGTGTGGTGTGTGTGCAAACCTGCCCTCTCAGGGAGTGGCCGTGACATGCTGACAACTAGACCAGCGACCTGCAGACCACTAGCGTGTAAACCTGCGACTTGTAGCTATGTCGCCCCCCCCCTCGGAGCATAAGCGGAGTGGCCTGGCGTACGCCGGACCAGCGCAGGGCTTGCAACAATGACGCAGGGGCTCTGGGTGTGGTTCAGTCCATGACCGGAGATGGAAGTGACTAATGGGTGTGTCCCTGTTGTAGTGTCTACGGCACCCGGAACGCAATCGGCAATGTAGCACACTGTGACTGGAATCCCACTAGATGAGCCTCATTGACGTTATGGGGAATCACTGACCCTACATTCATCCACACATTCATACCTGAATGATGAAAGACATGACACAGCAGTGCGTTTCTGAATGTTTAATGCACATCCAGTGGAGTTTTGCAGCTGGAGCAGTACAGGGCCATGCCAACCCCACTTCACAATATGGGCCCGTGGAGGGCCAGCCAGAGTCCATCGGGGAATGACAAGTACAGCGGAAGAGGAAGGGTACAGTCCGCAGTCTGGTCGCTGTGTCATTGGCCACCAAACAGGATATGGCAGTCCATGTCGCGGTCCAAGGTGAGTGCAGCAGAGTGTATCGGGGGTCAGTGGAAGGTCATGAGGCCATGTGCGGCACCAAGCAGAAACAGGCAAGGTGGCGGAAATGAATGCTAGTGCCTCCTTCTGATCTCAAGCCCATCCACGTCCTCGTCCTCGGGTGTGTGCTCTGCCCCACCTGTGGGTGGTGCAGTTCCGGCTGCGGCACTGTGTGCCACTGACACATCAGGGGCCGGAGGTGGATTGTCAGCCGCACTGTGTGGCAGTGACACATCAGGTGCCGGAGTGGAAATGCCTGCCGCACTGTGAGGCACTGACACACCAGGGGGCAGAGATGTGGATGGTGTAGGGGCAGCAGCATTCATCTGCGCCACGCCTTGTGGCAGCAATGCCATGATGAGGATACGCAGGGCATGGTAGATTCCAGCTACATTTTGCTGATGTGCAGCGGTGGCTGCCATCCTTTCTGCCTCCATCCGCACCATGTCCTCCATGAGCCTACGCATGTGTGCCAGCTCACGGCTGAGATCGCTGGAGCCACTCTGAGCGGACAGGTGTTCTTGTCTCCGAGTCATGACTCCAGCGATGTCAGCCAGGGCTAGTTGTAGACCATGGAGCGGCCTGTGGGTGTCCGTTAGGGACTGGAGGTGGTCCCTGATGGGACTCAGACACCCATGGATGGCGTCAAGTTTGGTAGCCATGAGGTCGAACCCCACCCGCACCTGCTCAGCCATCTCCCTCTGGCCCTCCAACACACGGCGTTGGAAGGCCATGTGTTGTTCGGGGGGGTCTTGGGAGACAGCCGGGGTTGTGGGTGCCTCCTGCTGGGTGGTTTGTGGAGTGGGTGGGGTCTCCTCGATGCAGCTGGGCTGCCCTGGTCCTGGAGGTGATTGACGGATGAGTTCATTGATGTCTTGGAGGGCTTGGGTGTCAATGCTGGTGGTGTCCTCCTTGTCATCAGTGAAGAGTGGCTGGGACTGCTCTGCAGGAGGTGTTGACGGTGCCCCTGCAATGTGAAGGGGAGATGCTGTGTTACAATGTGTCTACATGTATGTAGCCGCATGGTACATGTTCACATTCAGACAGCATGGCAATGTACATTGTGACAGTCTGTAGATCAGGGCCATGATCCAGAGTCATTGTGGGTGTGCACTGTGCTCTGCTTGATTGTGCATGTGTACCATTGTGGCCATCTCCCCGTCCACCCAGTACCTGGTGGTTACTCACCCTGTTGCTGTTGTGTTGTGTCATGTCGAGCAGTGTCCGGTGCCCCGACTCCTGCCACGGTCTCCACACTGATGACTGTCGACACCAGCTCCTCCATGTCATCCAGCTCCAGCTGTGGCGCTGGGCTCCCACCTCCAGTCTGCATTGCTGCCTTCTGGTTGCCTGCGAGTTTCTCCTTGGTTTTGCGCTTGGTGTCAATCCATCGCCTCTTGACCTCGTCCATTGACCTCTTGTGCTCTCCGACGGCATTCACCTTGTCCACGATGGACCGCCATATTCCATTTTTGGTGCCCAATGACACATTGGAGGTGACGAACAGTTGTTGATGGTGTTCTATCACCTCCGTGACCAGGATCCTATTCTCCTGCAGACTGAACTTCGTCTTCCTCTTCCTCTTCTTCTTGTCCTTGCCCTTCCCTGTCCCCGAGGTCCCAGGCTGGTCGACCCGGGTGCTTGTGGGGTTACGCTCGTCCTCTGCGCCTGCTTCGGCTGCCTCCATGGTGCTTCGGTGTTGGTCATTTTGTGTTGGTGTGTTTTTTCTACTTTTGTAGTGATTTTCCCGCCTGCCGTGTGTGTATAGCAGGCCTGGCGCTGCTTATCGCTGATTTCCTGATCGCGGTTTGTCCCATCGCATGTTTTTTGGCGTTGGGGTTTGGGTTTTTATCACGGTCGCGGTTGTTGTATCGCGGACATTGTCCGCGTTTTCGGGGGACTATCGCATGGTACCGCCGTGTTGCGAATTCCACGTTAACACGGGGTTGTTTTCCCGCGATGGACTGCGATGTGTAAAGTTGCATTAACATTTTTTGTAGATGTTTAGCGCACGTTCTTGTGAATATACCCCCATGGTGTACTGAAGGGTTCCTGGAAGATTCGGTTTTGAATAATGGTCCACACAGGTTACTAGTTCAAGAATGAGTGTGCACCTAAAAGAGTGTGGGATCCAGCATAAAAAGGTTGCAGTGTGCCACTTTCTTGAATCTGTACAGCTCCTCTCGTAATCAGGGATGCCTTCTTCTCCTCTCTTTCCTCAGCATCTGTATCTTTATTGACCCTGTACAGGTCTGGGAGTGACCAGGGGGTCACCTCCTCTTCTTCCTGAATATTGATAGCTTTCTTGATCCTCTACAGCTCCTTTTGTGATCAGCAATGTCTCCTCCTCTTCTTCCTCGATACCTGTCTGCTTCTTCATTGTGTGCATCTGTGCTGGTGATCAGCCATGGTTGTTCGTATCCTTTTGGTTTAACATGTTCCTCTCTTTTCTTCTCGGCTTACTTACTGACTGCAGAGGTGCTCTTTGGGGCGCATGCGCACACAAGACTAGGGTTGGCATGTTTGACAGCGGCATGCCCATGATTTAATGTCTTTTTGCTCAGTTTTAGTGAGTAAGATAAAATAGCATTCACATCGTATCCAGGGCTTCAGAAGAAATACATAGCTCTCCAAGAGGTTCTACAAATTTAGTGACCCTCCCTCCCCCCATTGCCTCCATGCCCCTGGAAGTGTATCAGAAAACCTCCTTCCAGTGAGCCAACAACCTCAGAGTATTTCCTCCTGTTAAGGGTGCTTTCTGTGGCTCACTGAGACAGTGATTGGTCTCTGGTGGTCACATGAAAGAGAGGGAAATTTCATTCATTTTCTTATTATGTCATATTTATTTATTCATGTATTTTAATGTTTTATATGTCATGAACATGCCACTTTTCGGCCAGCTCAGAGCAACATGTAAGTACAATGCAATATAATTGTATTAGATATGAATTGATAGCTATAAAAGAAGTGTGAGGTACCATAAGAACAATTTCCAATTCCATAGGAAAAGTTAATTCATAATCTTTTTTTTCATTCGAAATGTGTCCATATCCTTGATGTTTCTGACATCTTAAAAATTAATAGAATACATATAGGTATAGGAAAATCAGCCAACAGGTGTTTCACATTTTACTGAATACGTTCACAAGGCTTCCTCAATAAAACACAAAGATGCAATGCAAACAATTTAGCAATTCGTGTTCCAAGACTTCGATAACCCAGGATAAGGCATCTCCTCAAAGGAAGCAACAATCCACACCTTTAGGCAAATGTTTGCTTCTATTGAGAAGATGACTTAAAAAACATATAAGAGTGAATGTTTCCTGTGGAATCAGAATTTTGTCTTGTGTCTCACACTTCTTTGTGAATCCTTATCCAGATATGTACTGGGGAGTAAAGGTACTTTAGCAAATGCACCTAGGACACTGGGCCAGAGTACTTTTTGCTCCATTTTTTGATAAATCGGTGGCTATGTACTATTTGTTAGTTGTATAGCTATTTGAATGCTAGAGGCCATCAACCATCCTTTCAACAGTGCTTATCCATCAGCAGCTTGCTCAGACCTGACCACCGTAAAAGTATTTTTATCGTGTGAGAGTAGGAGGAGGGGTCTTCAATGGGCAGGCTCTAGAGAGTCTTGGTCTTTGAATTAATCACTGCCTTTTCAAGGTTTTGTTCGAGGGGCTGAGCAGAGACGTTTTAATGCATGGCCAAAATGGGCAATAGCCCAGGGCACCCTACTTTTTAGGGGGCCAGTACTTAATTTGTAAAAAGAATAAGTGCGAGGGCCCTTGTCTGGAGGCCAATGCAGCTTGCACCACTCATTGCCCCTGCCAAGACTGCCAATGACAGTGCCAACACAACTACTAACAATCACACTCCTACAAGTGTGACGATTCAGACTTTTAATATACATTGAAAATTACTAAATCCTACTGCCCAAGCTATTCTTATAACTTTGGGAGGCAGGTATTCGTTATTTTTAATATATAAATATATTGCATTATTAAGCAACTGATTGCGGTGCTCATCACAAAACTAGACAAACATGTGGCGAGCTCTCAAAAGTGCTGGTGTTGACAACTATGTGCTGTGCCCAGTACCGGAAACCACCGATTTAAATTAAGCAGGGCAGGGGGCCCATGTGGAGGTGAATTTTCTCTCTATTTGACCTATATCTATCCTATTTCTCTATCTAAACCACTCCCCCTCTCTGCTTATCTCTTCCTTTAACTGTCTCTCTATGTTGTGTCATTTTAAAGTTTAACATAATTTAGAATTGTATGGCATCAAGAGGGATTGAATCAGCAGGAGATGTATAATTAAATTAAAATTTGCTCTGTACAGGAGCCGACAAATATGTCTTACCCGGGGCCCCCAAATCCTTAAGATGACACTGGAGGGTGGGGCCAAGCGCCCAGCACTGATGGTGCGGTTGCCCACGACCCAGGGAGGTTGCAAAACCCTTGGTGGCCGCGAGCAGTGAACGAGCTGAAAACCCCTCTGGGTAGGGATTTTTTTAAACTCACTTTGCTCTCGGTGAGTGGAATCGGCTTGTCATCGATAGACAGGGTGAATAGAGCAGATAACGTGTGACATGTGACGTCAGTCGGCAACGTCATTTTCCTCCTAATTGCTGCCCACGGTTGGGTCATCTTATTATACCCATTGCTGTATTCGGGGGCAGGGTAGGAAGTGACCCACAGCATATGTATGTCAGAAGAAGCAATCCTGATATAAAATTAATGCAATGTACGGAATTTACGATTAACTTGTCGTTCTTCTAGGAATACTCTGTGTCCTCATAAGAATATTATCTTTAATTACTTTTGCCTGTTTGAGATACATAAAACTGTTAATCGTAATTTGACATTTTTGCGATTGCTATTTTGATTCGTATTCAGGTCCCCTGTCGTGTTTTTAGAAAAAGCTGTGGCTGTACACACAGCTGTTTTCTTGCCACTTTGCACCCTGCCTCTACAGGGCCTTATCTCTCCAAGAGAGATATTGGAAAGCACAGTTCATTAATTCTCAAGAAGGACTGCTTTTCCCTCGCCGGGCGATGTGCTTATTACACATGCAGGCTTTTTCAAAATCCTGAATTATGCCATTTTTCGCCTTCGAACCCTGCTCCTCTTGTTGTTATGTTTTCTTTTGACAGCTGTCTTGACCTCTCATTCAGCCAAATCCGGGAAACTAAATTAATGTTGACAGACCGAAAGGGCTGCCTGTCAATTGCCAATGACCTTCCTTGTTGTAGCTCCTCCTCGCCTCCCCCGCCCGCAAGCGCGCGTCCATTCAACGCCGCACCTGCACTGATTTGAAACCAGACTCATTTCAAAGGGAAGCACAACTCAATTTCATCTCGCAGGAGCATGTGCTTTTCAGCCGGTGCCCTTAATCAGGCAGCAGTGGCCATCACAGCATTGATTGTCACACGGAAGACGGCAAGCACGTGCGGGGTCACGTGCTGGACGCGTTCTGAGAAATGAAGGTCACGCGATTAGGGCTTTGGGAGGGGGGGGCCGACCACCTGGAGGCTTGCCCCCGCCGGGGTTTTTTGGGCCGTTGGTGCAGCCCAGAGCCCAATTGGGCTCGTTGGGCTACACTTGGGCTGGGAAGGATAAAACCGGCCATTTTAGGATGCCGTGTCACCATTTCAATAAGGTGACACGGCGGCCGGTCAGGGCAGCTGGGTGCGTGGGTGGGAAAGTTTTTTCTAAGAGGTTTTCCCAACGTTAGTTGGGTTTTGGGTGGCGAGTGATGGCGGAGGATCCCAGGGTGATCGAGGCCATGCGCCTGCTCGCAGAAGCAGGCTGCATGGATCTGGTGCGGGAAGCAGGGCCGGACTGGCCGTAGAGGGCACCGGGCGTTTCCCCGGTGGGCTGCTAGGGTGGGGGCCGGTTTTGGGCCCCTCGGGGGCCGTTTTTGTTACCGGGGGTCGGCAATATCGGCCCCCTGTAACAAAATCGGCCGAAACCGGCGCTCGCAAACTGCTCGTGCTGCAACCCCCTCACGCCAGGGGGGGGCCGGCCGAGCAGGTTGCCAGTCCGGCCCTGGCGGGAAGACGCCGCTGCGAGGCCAGCGCGGCGGGCGTCCGATGGGGGTGCCGCAGCAGTTTTGGCTTGTTCGCCGCCGCGGACCCGTAAGGCGGGTAGCAAGAAACCGGTGAGTGTGTGCGACCGCGTTATCAGCGTGGCCGCACGAGGGAAGGAACAGCGTGGGGGGGGCCGACTCCGGAGCAGGAGCAGGCGGGGCCGTTATAACGGCAGGGACAGTGGCGGGGGCCGCGCACGCCCGAAAACGCATGGGGAGGGGGGCGGTGCAAGAAGGCCACAGGCCAGGGATGGTGCAGGTGGGAAAAGGCGGCGGTACATGGGAGGGACCAACAGGGGGCTGGTGAGGATGGGAGGGCACAGGCACTCCAGGACCCAACGGCTGGCGAAAGGAGGGGGGGAGGGGCCAGGCGCCTCAGGGTGCAGCACCAGGAGGGAAGGGGGTGGGGGGGATCAAGCAGTCAAGGGCAGCCTCCAGGGGGGGCGCCGGACGCCCCAGCGGAAGGGGGATGGGGGAACCAGGCAGACAAGGGCAGCCACCAAAGCAAAGGGAGCCAGGTGGGGTCAGACGCCGTCATTGGATTTGGGAGGGGGGCTGGATAGGGCCCCAGCGGGGCTCAGGCACAGCTGGTCTGAGGAGGGGGGCTGGGCCATGGACAGGATCCCGGCGGTACTGGGGGGGGGGGCAGAAGGGTTGTGGAAAGGAGGGCCCCGGAGGGAGGAGGAGGGTTGGGCCACGCGTCAGCCAGGCTGGCGGACATCTTAGAGTGGAGCGATGGGGAGGAGCAAGAGGGGGAGGGGGGAAATGGCGAAGGGAGCGGGCCCCCGGCCGCGTTTTACGCGCGCCGGAGGGAGGGCCAGGGGGGATCCCCGTCACGGCGGGGGGGCACTCATCGGGCGTGGGCAGGAGGAGGGTGCGGGGGGCAGAGCAGGCAGAGGGGGCGAGGGGAGGGGCAGTGGAGGGGCAGGAGGGGGGGGTTATTGGTGGTGGGTGCAGGTTTGCCATGTACAGGGAGGGCATTAACCCCGGCACGTCGGACCTTACTTTTCATTTACAGGGGCACCAGGCCATGATTTCGGGTGAGTCGCATGCGGCTCCGCGGCACCGATCTGATGGGTGGGCATTGTCCCGAGCGACAGCCAGACCCCGGCATGGGACCTACAGGAGACAGTGAGCTGGAGGACGGAGGCGCGGGCAGTGGCGCCCAAACCCCGGTGGGTCGATGCGGCCTCAAGGGCGGTGGCGCAGGGCTCAGGGCAAACACACAAGAGTAGGGAGGAAGGATTGATGTCAGGCCATTGTGGTACAGGCGTGGGCCTGGATGAGTTAATACGCAGAGGACGGGAAGCGGCCCAGTCCAGCATGAGGGAGTCATGGGTAGGGGAACAGTTACAACTGGACTAGGATGAGGATAGCGTTGAAGAAGGGGAGCTCCTAGATGACGAAGGGGAACAGGAGGGAGACGGGGCGTTTGAATAATGCTGTACCTAGTGTGTTGCAGACGGACCGGGAAGAACGACGTTCTGGGACACAAGGCGTGGTGCCACCTCATGCACAACTGGTTAGGCGGCGGGATCCGGTGAGGACGCCGACCTTGACGCCAGGTAAGGATTTGGAAGAGGCTTACATGTTGGGTCACAAAAAAGGGAAAGTGTCAGTGGGGACGGATGCGCGGGGGGGAAGATGGGGAGGTGCGCCTGCGCAAGGGGCTATACAAGGGGCACAGGCAGACGGGCCTAAGGAGAGCCACGAGATCAAGCTTAAGCGGCTACCATACAGGGGAGTGGCCAAGCCACTGGGTGCACACCTTATGTTATCAACGAAGGAGAAGATCTGGAAAGGGGAATACGTAGATATGTTGAAGCTGCTACATAGAGAGCTGAGGGCCAAAGAAGGGTCGAAGGAGGAAGAGCTAGAACTGGCCAAGAGGCCCTGAGTGCCCATGACCATTGAAAACTGGTCGGCGGCCTTTTTGATATTCGCAAGCGTATACTGCGAAAAATACCCGGACAGATCCGTTGCCTGTTCAAATACATGGACGGGATCGGAAGAGCGGAATTGACATACAGGGGATACGCCTGGTCACATTATGATGAGGAGTTCAGGACTAGGCTCGCATGGGACACAAGCTAAGTGGGGGGAGATAGATGCAGATCTCTATCAACAGACAATGGGGGGCTGTGAAGTTTGGGAAAACGACTTATACGGCCAGCGGCCTGCCACTTGTTTACCGCCCCTTTCAGGGCCGCCCCACCCAGGGGGGGGGGGTGGGATGCGCAGCTAAAGGCACAGGAAATGTGCAAGGGGCACGTTGGGATTTTAACAAGGGTACATGCTCCAGGGAGTATTGCAAGTTCAGACACGAATGCTCGAAGTGCTCAGGCAAGCACCCATTGGTGCAATGCTATGGGCCGGGCTTCAGCGGACAGGGACAGCATTTTAACCACGGGGTTCACCAGAACTCCGGGAATAGGGGTGGCTGAGGAGCGCAGGGGAAGATGGGTAAAGGCTCATACACCCATTAGACAGACATGCTTAGAGCGTTCTTTGGTGGCCTATCCCCACACGGAGAGTGGGTTTCAGGGAAGGTTTTCGAATTGGCTAGGAGGGCCCTCGGACCGCCAGGTGGGCCGAAAATTTGAAATCAGCTAAAACGCACAGGGGGGTAGTGAGGGACAAACTGTTCAAAGAAGTAGCGGAAGGGCGCATGGCGGGACCGTTTTCAGTCTCTCCCATCAAGGAATTGATTATTTCCGCCATAGGGAGAGTGCCAAAGAAGGAGCCAGGGCAGTTCAGGCTGATACAACACCTCTCTTGGCCGGAGGGGTCGTCAGGAACGACTTTATAGCGGACGACCTGACATCTGTGTCTTATTTATCAGTGGACGTAGCCAGGGAGTTAGTAGCGACAGTCGGGAAGGGAGCCTTGATGGCAAAATGTGACATTAAGTCGGCTTTTCGCTTAATGCCTATACACCCTGACGATTACCAGCTGCTCAGTATACAGTTTGGGGGGCTCTTCTTTGTGGACAAGGCTCTGCCAATGGGATGCTTGATATCCTGTGCATTATTGGAGCGTTTCAGTTCATTTCTGCAATGGGTTTTCACTTGGCACACGGGCAAAGAGACGGTGACACACTACCTTGATGACGCCTTCCTGGTGGGCCAGCCTGGTTCAACGGACTGTCAGCTACAGCTGACAAGTTTTCAAGAGCTCATGGGCCATTTGGGCGTGCCCCTGGCACCAGAGAAGACACAAGGTCCAAGCACGGTGTTGTCATTTCTTGGCATTGAACTGGATTCGGAGGCGATGGAGGCACGCCTGCCGTATGATAAAAAGCTGCACATGTTGATTTTGATTGAGGACATTCTGGCAAAGAAAAAGGTGACGGTCAGGGAGGTGCAAGTACTGCTAGGGCATCTGAACTTCGCATGTAGGGTAGTCAGGGGAGGACGGACTTTTGCAGGAGGTTGGGGAGGTCTCTGGCGGGTTTGACATTGCCACACCATCACATGCGTCTGTCCGCAGGGACGAAGGCAGATCTCCGCATGTGGAGAACTTTCTTGGAGGATTTTAATGGCATCTCCATGGCGACACCAAAGGAGTGAGAGGTCACCATCTACTCCGATGCGGCGGGGGCTCATAGTTTTGGGCTTTACTGGGACGGGAGGTGGTGCGCAGAAGAGCTGCCTCGACAATGGAAGAATGGGGGGAGAAGCATCGCCTTTCTGGAGCTTTTCCCCCTGGCGGTGGAGGTGACAGTTGGGGCGCAGGATTTGTCGCACAAGAAAGTGATTTTCAAAGTGGATAACATGTCAGTGGTTCAGGTGGTAAACAGACAATCAGCAAGGGATGCGCAGGTACTTAAGTTGATGAGGGTGTTTGTATTTAGCTGTCTGAAACATGACATTTTGTTTCAAGCCAGACATGTGCCAAGCGTGGACAATGACATAGCGGACGCTTTGTCTCGTTCACAGTGGGAGAGGTTCCATGGGCTAGTCACGGAGGCGGACGAAGGCAAGACGCCGGTTCCAGCGGGGATGTGGTCGGTAGGCGACAAAGGATGCTTGACCTGGTGGTAGGGTCCCTGGCACCATCGACGCAGAAAGCTTATACTCCGGCATGGAGAGAATTTCTGGAGGGGGGGCTCGGGGACGGGCAGAACAATGGGCGAGGGAGGAGGAGGTGGTCCAGTTTATTTTGTCACTCATTGACAGAGGTTTGTCGAAGGTTACTATAGCAGGCAAATTGTCAGGTATCGCTTTTATGGGGAAATTGTGGTGGGGCTACGCTCCTTCGGCGGGGGAGCTGGGCAGCCGCATACTGGAAGGTTGGGTGAGAGAAAGGGGCGTTCGGCCTCAGGTGAGGAGGCCGGTGTCTAAGGTTTTGTTGTGCAGTTTGCTGCAGGCAGTGCCCCGGATATGCAGGAACAGGGAAGAGGCGGTTTTGTTTCCCACTTTAATGTCTTGGATGTACTTTGGGGTCTTTCGGGTGTCAGAATTTTTGGGTAGGAAGGGCGTACGGGGGGTACAGTGGGGCGAAGTTGAACTGAGGGAGGAGCGGGTGGCATTGAAGATCACACAATCCAAGACAGACCAGAGAGGAGCTGGGAGGTGGGTTTTTATGTGTGCCACAGATGACAAGGAGTTGTGCCCAGTTCTTTGGGGAAGGGCTTTAAGTCGGTGGCGGCTGCCGGGTTCCGGTGCGGTTTTCTACAGGGGATCGGGCCTCCGAGTGACAGCGGCACAGCTGCTGTGGGTGATGCGACGAGCACTATTGTACTTAGGAGAAGCGCCGAGCGAATTTGGTACCCATTCTTTTCGCATAGGGGCAACAACAGAGGCGGCCAGGCAGGGTTGGGGGAGGGACAGGATCATGCGCTTGGGAGGATGGAAGTCGGATTGCTGTAAAAGATACATTCAGTACAGCATTTGGGGGGGAGAGGCTTAAGTGTGTTTCCAGTGTTTTTGTTTCACACATATGTGTCTTTTCAGGTGCAGTGGCTGGGCCAACGTCCGCTGAGTTGTCCATTTGGATTGTTGGCCACTCCTTCGTTAAGTGGGCCAAGCGTCACGAGGAGGATAAAGGGAAAGGTTTGAATCTCGGTCTTGACACAGCGTTGTTTAAGTGTTTTTGGCATGGGAAAGGGGGCATGAGATGGCATGAGTTGTTTCCGTTGTTAAATAAGCTAGTTAGAGGTTGCAGTTGTCCAGATGTTTTGATCATCCACTGGGGTGAGAACGATTTGGTTCTGTGTAAGGGCCTGGCATTATTGAAGCAGAAAAAGCGGGACTTGTTGGAAATAAAGCAGCAATGTGCTGGATGTGATGTCATCTGGTCAGATTTCATCCCGAGAAGGCATTGGAGGGGGGCAGAGAGGCCGGCAGCGATAGATAAGGCCAGGAGGAAAGTCAACAGGGACATGAGACTGTTTTGCGACAGGGAGGGCATAGGGAGAGTGGAACATCCTGAGCTTAGATACGCGGCAATTTAATTTTTCAGACAGGATGGGGTGCACTTGTCACGTTTGGTTTGGAGTGGTACATCATTCAGATTAAGGAGGTACTGGACAGGGCATTGGATATTAGAAGGTATCCGAAGAAGTTCTAGGCCCTAGTTGGGGGGGTCAAAAAAGTTTGAGAGGCAGGGACTTTTTTGAGTGGCGTTTTTCTTGGTAACTAGTGGTTTATATTGTTTATAGGTTAAGTTTAGGTTTGGAAAAGTTACTCCGGGAGCAGGCAGGAAGGGGAAGGTAGCATAGGAAATGTTTAGTTAGATAGTTATCTTAGGAAGTAAGAAGAGGTTACAAGGTTAATGTGACAGCATGGAATGTCCGAGTTGGGGGGTTATAAACTGTTGCAAGTAAGGGGAAAGGGGGGAACTTTAGGGGTGGGGGTGGGAGGAAAGGTAGGAAGAAAAATATTTAGCGAGGTTTAGTTTTGTTCGGCAAAGGCCAAGGGAAATGTTTTGTTGTAAGGTGCACCAGTCTTCAATAAAGCGGCCTTTTCCACACATATAGAGCTTTTGTGGTCTGTGCTGCGCCCCCCTTTGGCCCAAAGCTAGTCGCAGAACACATCTGGCATCAGAGCCTCCAGAACCATCTCGAGCTCCGAAGAGTTGTAAAGATATGGCTGTGACCAAGCTCTTGATCCCCCCCAGTCATAATTCGGAAAAGAGGAAGATGGTTTATTACCTCACGTGTGAATGTATCTGTGAATTCTGCTTCTCTTTGTAGGGAAGACCCACATCTTGGGTTAATGACCACACAGACACAGTACTGCTAGGGTCGCTGAGAAGTGAACCACGAGCGTTCACCCCGCCTTTATTTGTACCTTCGGCCCGTGCACGGCCCTCCGGTTGTGTAGCCGCAAGATTATATAGCAGAGGCCGGGTGGCACGCTACATCCCTCCCAACTTTTACTAGTGTAAAACATTATGGGCCTGATTACGAGTTTGGCAGTCTTTGAGTGGGCTGCTGGACTGCCACGCTGCTACCACTCTCCGGGACGCCAAACAGGGCTGCCGCCTGCCCACCAGATTACGACTTAAAATTGGTCTGGCGGATGGTGGTGGTCCTGCGGTGGTGCCTCTTTCAAAGGCGGTGGTGCCTTTGAAAAAGGCACTGCAATGGGAACGCCACACAGGTTCCTGCACGGCATGGACTTGACAGTCCATGCCGTGCAGGAACTCGTGTGCATGCACACAGATGGGCACATGTTATGTCCCCCTGTGCGCATCCATATGTTTAGGAGGCACAGGTGGCCCTGTAGGGCCCCCTTTGTTTCCTCTGCGCCACTGTTTACATGGAGGAGGAAACTCCATGTCACCGACAGCGGAGAGGAAATTCGTAATATACTTGGCGTGATCGCGGCAGTCCTGCCAAGCATATTGCGGCCTCATGACCGCCGCACCACCTGCAGGGAACGGCGGTGGTCCCAGAGCGGTCTGACCGCCCAACTCGTCCAGTCAGACTGCCGGTATGGCGGTGGCTGGACCGCCACTGCCGCATCCCCACGAGTCTGAGGGTCCTCAGACCGCCAGACTCTTAATCGGGCCTATAGTGTGAAAACATGAAAAAAAATTAAACATTATATACATAGTATTTCAATCTCTGGCTGGATCCTGGATTGGGTAGTAGTCCATACCTCTGGCTGAGGCCACTCTCTCCCTGACTCTCGGCAGGTCCGCTTGGCCAGATGATGGGCACCTGACAAGGCTTTGTGCAGTTACCACTGCCGGTTCAGGACTGGACGGTGGCGTGTTCGTGACAGGCCTGGAGACCTCAGCTTCTGATGTGTCAGGCTCTTCAGCTGCATGGGAGTAGCTGCTGTGGCCATTCAGTTGATGCTTGACACGTTTGAACCATGACACATTGCATGACACTGTGGTCTGTCCACGCCCGGCAGTCACCATTGTTCCTTTGATAGCGATGATTTCCCACACTTATTTTTCAAAGGGGGCACCTGGGATGACGATCTTTCAGCACCACCTGGTCACCGAAAGCGAATTCGGGGCCATCGCTCTTTGAACCTGGCTGGCCCTGACTGTGGTGGGCTGTCGTTTTTCTTGGTCGGCCTAAATGTCTATATCTGCTGGGCTCCAACTCGGCCCGGCTGGAATGACGTCTCAGGTGTGTCTTGTCAGAAGTAGATTGCTTGGAGCACACCCAGTGGTGTTGTGAGGTGGCTGTCGGTAAGCTCTCAAAAAAAGGTGTAGGCAGGTCTCAGTGTCCTCACCCTCTCCCCCCATTCCTGAGGGCTCTGTTCAGGGTGCGCATGAAGCACTCAGTCCCTCCATTCGCCTGAGGCCACTGTGTGGTTATTTTCCTGTGTCGGATGTGGAGGCTTTGAAGGTATGTCTGGAAATCTTTGCCTTGAAAGGGGGTTCCATTCTCAGTTTTCAATTCATCAGGGTGGCCCAGGAGTTCAAATACGTTTCGAGCATTGGCTTGACATTCCCAAATGCAGTAGACCTGACAAGCTCTACTACTGGAAACTTTGAGTCACACACTATAAACACAGCGGTGAGCCTGTCATCGGGGAAGCTGCCAAAGTCGATGCTGACCCATGACCACAGTGTTGTGCAGGCTTCCTCTGTGATTACTTGATCATTTGGTGAGTCTCCGCTCGTGATGGTACAAGAATGGCAGTTACGAACCTTTTCATCGACCCACCTGTCCATCCCTGAGAAGCACACTTTTTCTTTGAGGCGAGCCTTTGTTTTCACAATCCCCTGATGTCCCTGGTGCCCCAGTTACACTACTTAGACCCACAGGCTTTTCGGCTTCACTATTTGGTGCCCTCGTAGCAGAAGGCCAGTGCTATTTTTGCTGAGTTTGTCACGCAGTCACCAGAGTTGATTCCTGGCTCCTTGCTCATTGGTTGTGAGGGTTCTTGCACCCTCCAGAAAGTTCTTCGACTGCCGTCTGTGCAGCGCTTCTTTGGTCTTGACTATACTGGTGTCTCGTTCGGTGGTTTCACAGATCTCATCCAGTGACAGGGCTTTTGGGCATGACTTGTGCATTAACATGGAAATGAGCTTCATCTGTCTGATGAGTTGTCGTCATCTGGTGCTGCCAGATGAGTACATGATTTCGAAGGAGTAGGACAGGAGCTGCACGGCCCATCATTCGATATGAGGTGGCCTATTCCTGGCAATACCAGTAAAGAGAGGGACTAGGAGCTTGTGGCCAAGTCATGAAGTGGAATTTCTGGCCACAGAGGTATAAGTGGATGTGCTGACATGCCCATCGAATCGCCAATGCTTCCCTCTCGATCTAGGCATAGCCTGTCTCGTAGTCAGTGAGCACCCTGCTTGTGTATGCGATGGGGAGCCAGGAGCCTTCTGCTTTTTCTTGCAGTAGGACTGTGCCCAGGCCCACTGGGCTAGCGTCCACAACCAGTTCCGTCCTGTGCCTGGGGTTGAAGTAGGCCACCAGGAGTGCTTCTTTCACATTCTTGAAGGCCTGTTCCGCCTGGCTATCCCAGTCCCACAGGCGATTATGCTTGGCGAGGGCATGGAGCGGTTCCGATAGGGTGGCCAGATTGGGAATGTACTGCCCACAGTAGTTTGCCATGCCTAGGAAGCTTCTGACCTCTGAGGCATTTTATGGGATGGCCGCCATCCTAATAGGGTCTACCTTCTTGGGGTCGACTTGTCGCCCTGCACTGCAGAACCAGTAGCCGAAGAATCCGACTGAGTTGGTGAAGAATTAACATTTCTTCCTGTGGAGGGTGAGCCCGCTATCTGTCAGTGTCTGTAGTGTGGCTCTGAGGTGCATGTGGTGATCTTCCAGTGTTTCTGAGTAGATTAGAATATCATCACTCACGTTGATCACACCTATCAACCTTGATAGTGTGTCTCTGATAATGTCTTGGAAGACCTCAGTCGCGGACAATATCCCAAAGTTTAGGTGCTGGTATCGGCGGAGCCCAATGTGGGTCGAGAAGGTGGTAATGTGCCTACTCGCTTCATCAAGCTCCAGCTGGTGATAGCCGGCATTCAGATCTATTTTCAAAAACCTGCGAGCTCCGTTGAGGTCTGGCACAATCTTGTCAATGGTGGGAGTGATGTGTCACTCGCGGTGGATTAATTACCAAAGGTATCCAGAACCAAAATGCTCAAGAACTAAAACTCGTCTAAACCTTGGATACCTTTGGTAATTAATGTCTAGTCGGGAGGGAGTATCCGCTTCCTAACCTCTCTTACCCCTTGTTGCCGATGGAGGGATCTCCTCCGACACGTGTGGTTCACAGTACTCGCAGTGGATTGCCTTATTTGGCAACTTCATGTCCACGCACGACTGGATGGCCCATGGTTGCTTGGGTGTTTGGGCTATGACTATGGGTGACACCCATGGTGTGGGTCTGGTCACTCTATCGATGACTCCTAGCCATTTGAGCTGGTCCAGTTCCTTTTCTACCAGTGGGCGTAGGTGAAAGGGCACTCGTCAACGATGTAGTGCCGTGGGTCGGATGGTTTTGTCAATGTGCAGTTTAATTTTCAGGGCCTTGAGGCACTCCAGGCCTTGAAACCGTTGCAGGAATTCCTTGCGGATGTTCACTACATGAGAGTTGTGTACTTGGCAGGCGAAAAATACTAGCCCGAGGCCCTCCACTGTGTTGCATCCAAGTAGGGTGCCAGTGTTGCCTTTGGTTTCATAGAATCTGGCTTGAGTGGTCCGACCTTCACCTACTACAGTGACACTGATCACTCCTCTCAGAGGTAAGGATTCAGTCCCTCCATACTTATAGATCCTGCACTTTGTGGATGCTATCTGCTGTCGCGGCGACAGTTTTTTGAATTGGGTAGTGTCATGACATTCACGGATACACCAGTGTCTATGAGAGCGGTGAGTACTTTGCACATTGGCTATGGTCTTTTCCGGTGATTCTCCCTACCTGCAAAGGATATCATGAAGACTACTTCGTCATCATCATCTTCAGGTCGGGCCACTGGTTCTCGGTATTGCGAGAGATGCTCGTCTTCGGTATTATGTACGGAGAGCTGGTGGAGAGTGGGATGCCTTCTCCTTCATTGTCCTGTGCTGTTGGCTGGAGTGTCATTGCAGCATACTTGGCGAAGTGGTTCATGTGGGCAGATTTGGAGCAGGAGTTCCCTTGTGTTGGGTGCTGCATACTATAGTTTCCAAATCATATTTTGGGCTGCCTTGCTAGGGCGGTGGTGTGCTGGGGCATGGGGCGCCGCTGGACAGCATCAACTTGCTCCTCCCCCCTGATTTTGACTGTGTGAGTGGGTGTGGACAGGGTCGCACTTTGTGTCAGCGCACCTTCCATATCTTTGGCTCTGGCACCTGTCAGGTCATGTGACTTGGCGAGGATTAGGATTTTGGCGAGGGAGATACCTGGCTGGCGGAGAATTCGCTTGCGCAGGGCGGAGGATCAACAGCCTTGGATTATCTATGCCCTGATCTCACCAGCCTGATTGATAGTGACGCAGGTGCTTGCCAGTTTTCACAGGTGCACGTAGAATGCATCCACAGACTCGCTTTCTGTCTGGCGAGCTTGTTGTATATTGAACCTCTATAGTCCGGGTTTAGTTGCGAGTCGCAGTGCCTGTTTAATGCTGCCACCGCTGCATCAAAATCATCATCCCCTCCAGTGTTGGTCAGGCGCTTAAACAGTTCACACAGCTCGGGCCGCCAACATAGAGCATCATCGACCATTTCACAGCACCATCAGATTCGCAGGTGGCGCTAAAATAGTGTTAGAGTTGTCCAAACCACTGGAGCCATTGTGGTGCGGCTGTCCCTGGATTCACCAGTTGGCTGAACGGTAGCAGAGGGGCTACAGAGGCCTGTGCGCCTCGCTGAGCGGCACGCAGTGGTGCATATTTGAGGTTCTGCAGACATGCCCCCTTCTGGATCACCTCGTGTGAGTCTTCGCAGTGGGCAACAGGGTGGTCAGGCCCAGAGCTTCTCGTGTGCACCCCACGTTAGGTACCCTCACCAGGGGAAGGTGGCATGCATTTGCCGGGGCAGCTCTCCTTTGGTGTGTGCGAGTGCACTCACCTACACGGTCTGCAGGGAAAGACTCTATTTGGCATGGAATCCAACCCAAAATGGCCTGGGCAACAAGCAGGGGCAGACAACGGCTGCACCGCTTCGTGGCAGGGCAGCAATGACTAATGCAGGAGATTGCTGGGGAGGCAGATGAGGCAGAGAGACCCATACACAGGGACCCAAGCTGAATGGGCACACTCGGGAAAGCCAGGCCAGCTTTCCTTCACTACCTCGGGACAAGGAAGGAAGCACACATGTTTAAGTCAGGGCTCTGATGCAGTGTGTAGCCACCAGGTGGCGCTGCAACCTCGTGGCTGGCCATTGTGCAGCATGGAAAAGGAGCGTGGAAGCTCTGCGGGTAGCGGAGGGGCTGTGTTGCAGGTGATGGTGGGCGTAGGAGCATGAAACAGCATTGCAGGTCACCAAACTTCTACCTCGCAGGAGTGGACATGGTCCTCGAACCACAGTGGGCACCCTTCTCTCGATGGGGAACACTGCAATGGGCTGTGGGTCTGCAACTTGCGAGCGGTTTCAGGCGCCGCAGGCCATGGTGAGGTACTGACTGGATAACGGCGGCTCTGCACGTGTAGAGGACAGACCGAGTGTGAAGCCTTCTTCTCCTCATAGTGTAGGCCCACACCTTGGGTTAAAAACCACAACGACACAGTATTTCTAGGGTCCCCAAGTGTGAACCACTTTATTTGGTCCTTCGAGCCACGCCCAGCCCACCTGTTGCGTAGCTGCAACATTATATAGTAGAGGCCAGGTGGCACTCTTCAGTATCTGCCTTATACCCCTTTAAGTCACTTCATTCCAATTTACAGCAGTACGTTTGCTGCAACACGATTAAAACATTCTGCAGCACATATAGAAAGAGGAAAATGCCTCTCAGGATTGTTTTTGTGCAGGATGGTGCCCCTTCCTGCACAAAAACAATCCTGCCTACAGCACAGGCATCCTTAAACCATGGTGCAAGGGTGCCTCCATTGGCGCTATGCTGCCGAAATGGCGCAAGGGCAAGGGAAAAGGACAGGAATGTACCATATTGGATAAATATGGCACATTCCTGCCCTTCCCTGTGACGCTGGGCAGCAAAGCAAGGTTACTTTCTGATCTGCCTTGTGCCACAAAACTCATAAATATGCCCATAGTGTACAGTTTAATTACTCCAGAATAATAGTACAACACCACACAGTGGTTTATGCACCAAGCACAGTACTTTGAAGCATACACTGGCCTTAATCTGGAGGAGTCAAAGTAAGGCTTTCAGGAGAGAAGAAAACATTAGGCTGATAATTGACTATACTATTGAAGTGAAGGTCATTAAAAAGATTGTCAACAATCATTTGGGTAATCTTGCACAGTGAAGATTTCCAAATTACTTATAGAAAATCTCAGTCTCTTAAGAGTGATCTGGTACATAACCATATGGCAGAGCTGTAGAATCCACAGTGACTTCAGTTTACAAAACAGAGTTTCTTATCATTTCCACAAGGACATAAACATTCACATTGTTGTCACACTAATCTCAATCTTATTCAGTGCACAATTAATACAAGACCTTGTAAAAGTGCTATTGTGACAAATGGTTGGTCATGAACTGATTCACATGAATCATGCCAAAATGGGTCATTCAAATTCATTGTTCAAAACACTATCAAGAATTATGATATAACACACTCATAAATGTTCAAAAAGTCCTATCATTTAGGTCATTTCTTCGTGGTCTCATCTTTATCTTGCCCCAGTGGGATTATTGCAAGCCCATCCTCTGTAGTAGGAATCAATAGATAGAATAACAAACATTTTATCAGAAAATCAAGAAACTTGCTTTATCATTCATTGATTATTTCTGCTGTGTTTTCTGATCAAGTGAATCCCGAGTCAACCATTCAAATTTAAAAACAGAATACATAACTCAAATTAAAAAAAGTCTTAAGTTCAAAAGTGGTATAGCAATACATTTACAGATGAATATATATTTCTTTTTCACTATTCAGACCCTTGGATTCCTTTGTATCCAGTAAAATTATGTTTCTGGATTCTAGCCTCCACAATGCTGTTTCCCTGTATCCCTCTTGTCAGTCGTGGGACACAGTCAACCAGTGAGTACTTCACTAGTACACTATTTCCTTAATGGTATTGATAAAAAATAGTGGGCAACTGGATAATTCCTATTAAAGTTTGCTCTTGCCTTTATATATTGCAAAATTCTCTTAGGTACCTTCAGAATATTACTTCCGATATATTTTTTGATGCAGGGGCAACTCAACATATATACTGTATATTCTGTTCTACATGTAAGACTTCCCGATTTTTCCTGTTTTCTTTTATTGGGGATCTCCAGTGTTTTACATTCCTCACTATGGATTATTTTTACAAGGGCATTGCGCCACCGGAGTGTCACGTTTTACGACTCTACGATTGCGAAATGCCCTGCTCCATAGTTATAATGCGGCTCAAAGGCTCTTTGCGTGGTTTAAAGCTGTATTGTAAATATCATACCCTTTCACGCAGTTTTCTTCACCAAAGGGACATATTTACATATTTCTGTGGGCATTCCACCGCAACACCTATTGCTTTTTGATGCTGCCCCAGATTTACAAGGATCTGTAAATCTGAGGAAGCGCCAAAAACTAACGCCAGTGAAAAGCAGGTGTTAGAGTGGCACAACGAGGTGAAATACTATTATTTCTACTTGTTTTTTGTTTATTTATTTATTTTGAAAGTTTTATATAGTGCGAACATGACCACCGAGGGTATCAGAGCGCTTTACAGATTATGCAGCATGAAGGGTACAAGCAAACACAACAGAATTAACAAAGCGGCAAAGTCAAAGTCTAACATTGTCCAACATTCTCGTAAGGGTAAAAGCAAACACAACAGAATCAACAAAGCGACAAATTCACAGTCAAAATTGTTCGACAAACTCGTGAACCAGGCGGCTGGGCCAAAGTCAACGGCTATGGACCAGAATCAGATGGAGGGGCGAGGCTAAGGCAGAAATTTCTTCATCAGGAACCCTTTGACTTCTTTTTTGAAGAAGACAGTGGAAGGGTTCACCCTGACTTCGGGGGAAAGGGAGTTCCAGATCCTCGGAGCCATCCCTGAGAAGGCTCGGTTATAGGTCTTTTTTTTCTTGAATTTTTGTGGTTTGAGCAAAAGGGTGCCGGCGCTTCTGAAGGCTCTAGAACCACAGGAGAGCACCAGTTTCTGAGCGAGGTACAGCGGGGTCTTGAAGTGGATGGCTTTGTGAGCCATGCATGCAATTTTTAACTGTATCCGAGCTTCATATGGAAGCCAATTCAGGTCCCGCAAGTCCGGGGAGATGCAGTGGTATTTTTTAGTGCCAGTTAAAAGCCTAGCAGCGGAATTGAGGGTAGCCCTAAGAGGAGCCGTCTTCACTCTAGGCAGGCCGCACAGTGTTGTGCTACCATTGTCACATAGAAGGAGCAAATCACCTTTAATGATTGTTTATGTGAAGGAAGGCGTTCCTTCCTGCACATAAACAATCATCCCTGCGGATCACTGACAAAATATCGAAGGACAAAATATCGTGTTCCCAAAATATCGGGACATAAATATCGATGTCAAAAATATCGACATCCTATCTACATAATGGTAAGTACTAAAATATCGAAAAAAATATATAGGGGCCCATTACGATGGCGGGCGGAAGCACAACCGCCGTGCTGGCGGATGCAAAAACCACCAGTTACCGCCGGCACGCAGCAGTCCACACGCCCGCCCAATTACGATGCGAAAAGTAGGCCAAACACCGCCGGCAAGCCAGCAACACCGTCCGCCATCAAAGTGCGCCCGTACACGTAGCGGCGCAGCACAACTGACACACACCGTCCGACGAAACACGTACCGCCCGGCGCATAAATTACGATGCCGCAAACAAACGGCTCCCACGGCCAAGAGATACCGTACGACAAACCGAAGCGGTAACACGGACGCCGAGCACGGACAACGAAGAAGCGGCTCCCCGAGCATGAATCCAGCACTGCAGGCCCTCCCCATGCTCCTGCTGATGCACCACCAAGGACGCAACGTACCGCGGAGACGCAGGTAGGCACACACACAACAAGTGCACGCAAACAGCGCACACAGTGCAAGGGCGGAAAAAGCGGACAACCCCCCACCAGCGCATGTACACTACACATCCACCATTGCATCCACATATGACACACAGGCCAAATCGTAACATCGCGTAACACATGTGTACACACCACCTGGGACTAGGAACCAACCACCCCGTCACGGCCCCAAAGCGGCGATGACGCCGCCACACGCGCACAACGCAGAGGCCAACCGCAGCGCCATGCATGCGTCGCACACAGACACAGGGACACAACCAAGCAGCACACACATCAGCCCCACCCCGAACGCACATGACACGTGACAGGCCTGCCACAGACATGTCCCCAACGCCCAATTCACGGACAACACCCAACGCCACACAACCGACGCACACATGTCAGTGAAGACACGCAACTGCAGGACACACCCCAGTGTAACAAACATGGCGTAGCACACAGCGGCGGCAACACCAACTAGGAGAAGCAGGGCCCCTTCGGGAAGAGGAACGCCAGTACCACACTGAAACACCCATACCACCCTGCACATATGAACAAGACATATAAAACGGAACACCAAAGAGCCCGGGGACCGACAACAGGTGGCCCAAGAATAACATTCACACACAAGGCCCAACGCAGAGCGGAAAGGCTGCCTGCCGCCCACACAAGGGAGAGCAGACAGCACTGAATGACCTTCCATTCCAACTCCGAAACCACAGCCCTACGACAGAAGCCGGTGAATACAGCCATTGTCCAAGAATAGACCAACACAGGCATGCCGAGGAGACCGACCACAGGGCAGATAGCGCATATCACAGAAGCACACAACGGACGGGGAAGAAAGAAGAAAACACTCCCCCATGTCGGCCACATGCAAGTTAATTGGAAGGAGTCACACATCACTGACCTTGAACTGTCTGAGAAGCATGTGGGAAGAGGGCCCGTGTCCTCCAAACAAGCCAACAGAACACAAGTCCTGTCTCCCTACGACTACACAGAGCTCACAGCAACCTCGGAGCGTGCACATTGCAGACTGCACACACAGCCGGAGCACGCCACCACAACGCACCGCTGCGAAATGGCAACCGCAACACACCTACCCAACTACGCCGAACAGCTCAAGCTGTACAAAACCAACCTGTTTCATACATTGGGATGCGATCTCCTGTCCCTGCTGAACGTAAGTTACCGACTGACTTACCGCATCACATTGTTCAGCTGCGTCATGCCCGTCTTCTACTGTCGGAGGTGTCCCTACCAGCATCCCGTGGAGATATGCCTCTCCAACCCGGCATGTCTGAAGGCGGACCTGCTACCACTACTCCTCCCTCTGGACGCACACGACAGGGCCTGCTCTGCCTATGGGGGCATGGCGTATGTGGCCAACATCGCACCCGCACTGAAATGGGACCACTGTGCCTCCACACGACGGATCATCGAGAACAGCTACATCGAATGTCACCCAGCATGCCCCATCATGGTCCTCCAAGGGACAACTTACGAACAACACCTTGACAGCCACCATCCGCTACATTGGCTGGCAAACATGTACACCACCAATGACATGGAAGCCCTGCTGGACGGCATCGCATACCTGACAACCTGTAAATTCGTCGGACCACAACGCAGGTTCCCCGATTGACCTATGATGTCCAACCCCGCACCCATGCTTAGCTTCCGCACGGACTGGCCAGTCACCACCACAACAGCCATACCAAACGACCGGCAACTGTAACCACACCATCAACGACATCGCCATGACATCGGATATGACCGGGACATGCACACTGTTCCCCATCACATCCAGGAACACCGCATGCATCGTGGGAGGCAGTGGCATGGGCTCTGTGTATCGCACCCACATGGACGGAACTGCACGAACAACCAGGACACGACATGGATCCAGCGCCCATGGACACACACACCGCTCAGTGGACATGAATAGGTCGCCTGGAGTCTGTGGGTGCTGCACCCCTCCCACCCCCGCCCGGGAATCCCATACCAGGACCTTTGCATGGACGACAAGTGCATACAACAACAACACGACCCCAGTGACTGTGACATGTCCAGTAACCACCACAGTGCAACAACAAGTGGCACGCCGCTGCATGCACGCAAGCACATGCCCTGATGTCATCTCACATGCACGCGTGCATGAGGAACAACCGCAGCAAACCTGTCACATGGAACTGAGATGGACTGTGCCCATGATGCCAAGCGGTCTGGTAGGCTACATGTATACCGTCTGTGTCAAAGTCCGCAGCTCCGCAGCTATACGTAAATGTACATTAGCACAGCCTTGGCCAAGCAGATGTCACTCTGAAGCCCACATCCCACATGCAACAGCCAATCACATGTAACCCCACACCCTATCCCATTTGCAATCATGCTCAGTATATCCTCAACATGTATTCCGCTGCCAGTAGTGTCCACTATACTGCATCACAGAGGACAGAAGACTCAATATAATGTTTGAAACCAAAACTGTCTCCGCTGACTCATTTCACAAGTACGAATGAGAGAGGATGAGAGTATGTGAAGTACACGGCAGTCATGACATGACCATGTAGTCCACTGGTATTGGATGTCAACGCAAATGAGTAGCACTACTGTGGAAGACACACATGTGTCGTGTGAAGTCGTATGGACGCAGTGCTCAGGTGGGTGGGTGTGACGGGTAGATGCGCACATGCCAAGTTGGAGCACGCCGTGTTGGGAGGGGTCATGAACAGTACACCACCGCTTCCCTGGGCATTGTGAGAGGACACCTGTCGGGGGGAGTGAACACGTGTGTGCACAGCAGCCGGGCACACGTACAAAGCGGTACCAGGTGCACCTCAGCCCACCCTCTGTGGACAAGCTGGATCCTGTTGTGCGCCCGCCATGCCCCTTGACAAGGCACACACAGCCCCAGTCGACCAGGTGTAACCCCAACATAGTCAATCCGCACAGGCGATACAGGGCACGGGATGGCAGTGGAGCATGGTGTGTGAGAGGTCTCCTCGCGCTCCTCCTGGTCATATCACGCAGGCAATAGAACCTCAACGTCTAGCATGGCACAAGTCAAATGGAAGTGTAGGGGGACGCACCACAGCACGAGCAGCACTGACGTCACGGGAGGTGGCTCGCACCATCCCATCCATTGCCCATCATACCAACCACGCCACATGCCATTGCGACTAAGTGCAAGCGCGTGCGCCACCACCCCCGAGCCCTCCCCAGAGAGGCCAAAGAGTGAATGTGTGGGCCATCAGCCACAGACGGACGCGGCCTGGACGCAAGGGCAGCCACAGCCACTGGGTGTCGCAGGTGGCGGATCCGGAAGGCGAAGACTGTGATGCATAGTCCATGCAGGCCGGGTCTCCATTTGGGGCACCACGCAGGTGGACGGCGTCCCGCCACACATCATACCCTGAGACAGCCCACTCGTGCAACTGGACCCACACATACACTCCTTGCCCTCTCTGGTGCGAGCTTGGGGCTGCCTGTGCAGGCGCTAGCCTCGCAGGTGAGCATGCATATTGGGGGAGCGAGGGGAGGACATGAGGGCTGGGGCGAAGATGACTGTATCACTGTCAGTAAGTACAAGGGATGACCCAGATGTGGAAAGGAAGAGACGTGTCCCGTGTGTACTGCAACTAGTCGCCAATCCAACTACCCCCCATGTCCGGAATGTAAGCCCGCACCTAGGCCCGCCCATCCGCCACATCGAACATACCACCAGCACGACAACCTTCCCATTCGAAACACTGACTGGGGGTGGCGACCAGTGAACAATCATGTGTAGCCTACCCACGCGTACATGTGGGCCCTCCATGATCCATGTCACCTGCGGCAAAGTCATGACATGCGCAATGAGGGAAGTGAGGAGAGCTGTCCGCCCCACGCGCAGAAGGTGCATCAGCTCCACAGACCCAGCAGCGAGTCCAGCAGGGGTCACATGTGCAGGGGCAGCTGTGCCTGGTGTGAAGGCACATGCATATAGACAGCACATCGACCAATGTGTAGTCTGCCCACATCTACAGTCCATCATCATGCGGACATAGGAATTGAACACAGGGCAACACATCTTCAGTTGGTGCACCCACCGTGACCAACAATGCGCAATCATCGACGTACCCGCCCTGTGCATGGCCCCCCACCCAACGGAGGCACATCCAGTGCCACCATCCACACACACAAGCCTTCCACGGAACATGCTGTGTCCAATGGACAGTACAGAGTCAGCGCCCATCTGGTGGATCCTGAACAGGAGACACATGCACACACATGCCAGCTCCCACTATGTACGCCTGCCACCTGGCACGTGCAATGTAACCTCTCACCTGTGACGTGTGACTGCAAGCACACAGCCGTCTTGGCATGGGGCTGTCAATGTGGACACCTGTCAATGTTTCGGGAGGTGTGATCCGTACAGTGCTGTACATAGGGTGCAGTGCTGACACCTACTACTGTCTCATATCCCCTCGTGCCACAGGTCCCACTTGTTTTGGCCGCTCAGCCTGTGCCCACATCGTCGTCGTCGTGTGCCATACTCATCCAGCCGCGGAAGCAGTTCCATGCTCAGCAGACATTCATGTTGCCGTGGCGTTGCCGCTTGACGGATATGCAGTCAGTCCCCATCAGCACGCCCCGCAAGTCATTGGGGCCTAGATCCCCATGTGCATGCACATGGCAGTGGTTTGTATCACTAGCCATTGCCATTGTTGGGAGACCTGTGTAAGTGTATTGTGGCCGTGCCGTCCCAGCTTGACAGCTGGGCTGTGGCTCATGTGCTTGCTCAGTCATGTCAGTGATGTGTATGCGAAATTGCTATGTGTCGTGTTGCTTTGACATGTGTCCTCTGCCATTGTCCCTAGGCGGAGACCGAACATTGACCGCCCATACCAATTGCTGGCGGACATGGACGATACAGAGGTTATTAGGAAGTTTCGGCTGGACAGGCCAACCCTGCATCGACTGTGTGCCATGTTAGAACCCCATCTCCGTCCCCGCAGGGTGTATCCGACTGCTGTCACCCCCACGGCTAAGGTGATGGCCGCCATGCATTTCTTCGCCACTGGGTCATTCCAGCACACAGTGGGCATTGGAGGAGGGATGTCCCAGCCCATGTTCAGCAAGGTGCTGAGGGATGTACTGGCAGCCATGATGCTGTACCGAAACAGGTACATCCGCTTCCCCAGGGCTCGTGAATTGGCGGCAGTGAAGGGTGCATTCTATGCCCTTGGCAGAATCCCACACGTCGTTGGAGCCATTGACTGCACACATGTCGGCCTTGTTCCACCACAGGCCACTGAGCACCTGTACCGCAACAGGAAGCACACGCACTCCCTGAATGTGCAAGTGGTGTGCCTTGCGGACATGGTGATCACCCACGTGTGTGCAAAGTTCCCAGGCTCGGCCCATGACGCACACATAATGCGCAACAGCATCTTGCCACGACTGATGTCCAATATGCAACAGGATCGTGCCTGTATTGTCGGTGAGTATGTGGAGTGGTGTAGCGTGCTGGTTGTGCGATGCTGTCCCCTGTCCAGTTGGAATTGCAACGGTTCTCTGTGTCCCTCACACCCAGGTGACTCTGCGTACCCGAATGGGGCATGGCTGCTCAGTCCATTGAGGAATCCTCGCACCCCAGCAGACGATCGCTACAATGAGGCACATGGGAGGACCAGACGTGTGGTCGAGCGTACCTTTGGCCTCCTCAAGTCCAGGTTCAGGTGCCTGGACCGCACCGGGGTGCGCTGGCGTACTCCCCACTGAAGGTGTGCCGGATAGTGGTGGCGTGCTGCATGCTGCACAATCTGGCCATTCGGAAGCAGATCCCCCTCATCGTGGATGACGGAGATCAACCAGGGCCCCAGCCCGCAGACCAGGACAGCTCGAGTGAGGAGGACAGCGGAGAGGAGGAAGCTGGTAATGTGCGGCAGCAGCTCATCGCCCGCTACTTCACTTGACGGTGAGTGTCCATGTACGACGGCTGATGTGGCTGTATCTGTGCAGGTGTGTGTGTGCTGTGTCAGGGTGGCCGTTTGTTCACTGCGTGCTGTGTGTCAACGCTCCATGGCCAGGGTAGTATGCCACTGTTGGTGGCTGTGGCATTGTGCCCTATTGCTCTGTGCGATGTGTGTACATTGCTTGTAGTTGTTGACATGTACTGTGTGATGGGTGTGTGACACACTCATTGAATGTGCTCCTGTTCTGTCTCCCACCCCTAGGTCCCTACAGGCCCTCCGGATTCAATTGCCATGCCACGCATCAGGTGCCTTTCCGCCCAAGGTGGCCGTTGTATTCCGTACAAATAAAACACAGGGCACAAACAGCAGTTAGTGTAAAAGGTGCATTTATTACAAACTGTGACATGTGATTGTGTGTAAGGTGATGACAAAAGTGGTGCGTGCAGTGACAATGAGCTGTCGGTCATGGCTGCGTGATGCTCAGGGTGTACCCACTGGTTCTATGTCCATAGTCCAACACACACATGCCATCCAGATGGCTGTGTGGAGTGGGATCGTAGTCCAAGTCAATGCAGTGGCTGGTCAAGGAAGGCTGGTGGAAGGCTGGCTGGCTGCCTCACTTGCGTTTGGAGCGTGCGAAGTCCTCCCGGGAGATCTGTTTCCACTTCGGACGGCCCCTTCCACGTTTGCGAGGGGGGTGCCTGCTTGCGACATGCTGGTGGTTGAGGTGTGCTCACTGGCTGTGGACGCAGGGGAACTGGACACTGCTGCTCCACCCTGCGCCCCGGCAGGTGGTGGCGGAGGGGAGCTGCTGTCCCTGGCTGTGACCTCACCGCCACCACCAGCTGGCCCATGAGGTCCACGAGTTGGCCCATACGGGCGTCCATGGACCTCAGCACCCCCAGCACCTCACGCGTGTCTGAAGCAGACCGGACCCATTGTCCTTGGGCCTCTTCATAGGCCCCAAGGACTCTGGCCATTTGAGGCAGGGCATGGCTCCCAGGGGAGGCTGGCGTTTCCCTGACCCTGCTCCTCCTACCAGTCCTGCTGCCACCGGCCCTGCCCACTAGCCACATTGCTCACCACGGTCCTCGCTGTGGCTCCCAGGGTGGATCCAGTCGGCCGGGCCACCACCTGCGCTGGGGCTGGTGCCAGCGAAGACGTAGTGGTGGTGGCGGCGGTGGTGGTCGGTGCGGCGATGGTGGCGGCAGTGGTAGTGGCCACAATGACCGTGGGTGTGGCCGCAACGACAGTGGCAGCAGGGGGCTGGGAATGTCCAGCAGCCCTGGATGATGGGTTGGTGGGTAGGAGGGGTCCTGGGGAGCGGCTGGGCCCTGCCACACCAGATGGGCCTGCTTGGTGGTCCGTGTCCGAAGAGGAGGACAGATCCTCCAGATCCGTGTGTCCTCGTTGGGGGCTTGTAGGCTGGCTGTGCTGGCTGCTGGCTCCATCCCCAGCATCCAGCAGTTCGTCACCTGTGGAGAGAATGAGATCTGTTATTGTGTTGCACCTGGCGAAGTATGTATTTGTCGTCTGACATTAACAGTTCGTGCAATCTCGTACATGGGTTTCCCGGAGGCGTGTGTGTGGCTGTAGCATCTGTAGTTGTGTGTGCTTGGCAATGGGACTGTGTGCTGTGCACATGTGGCATGGGACGGATTGGCCATGCCGATGGGTGTGTTGCTGTGCCCCTACTTATTGTGACTCTGGTGTATGCGGGCTCCTGGCCCATCCTGGGTCTGGTTTGTACTTTGCTTTTGGTGTTCAGATGGGACGCTTAGGAACGCATATGGCAACATGGGGGCCATGCCCCAGATTCGCATTTGGGTGGGAATATGCTTTTGGGGTTCAAATGGAACGCTTAGGAACGCATATGGCAACATGGGGGCCATGCCCCAGATTCGCATTTGGGAGGGGATATGCTTTTGGGGTTCAAATGGAACGCTTAGGAACGCATATGGCAACATGGGGGCCATGCCCCAGATTCGCATTTGGGAGGGAATATGCTTTTGGGGTTCAAATGGAACGCTTAGGAACGCATATGGCAACATGGGGGCCATGCCCCAGATTCGTATTTGGGAGGGAATATGCTTTTGGGGTTCAAATGGAACGCTTAGGAACGCATATGGCAACATGGGGGCCATGCCCCAGATTCGCATTTGGGAGGGAATATGCTTTTGGGGTTCAAATGGAACGCTTAGGAACGCATATGGCAACATGGGGGCCATGCCCCAGATTCGCATTTGGGAGGGGATATGCTTTTGGGGTTCAAATGGAACGCTTAGGAACGCATATGGCAACATGGGGGCCATGCCCCAGATTCGCATTTGGGAGGGGATATGCTTTTGGGGTACATGCTGTGAGCCATGGGTGCCGAACGTGACATGTGTTGTGGCAGCATGACAGTGCATGGTTTGAGGTGTGTGCATGCTTGACATGGCCTGCATATTTGCTGTCTGTTGTGATTACTGGACATGGCATTGGACGCATCGTTATGAGTGAGTGATGGTTGTGTGCCAGCCAACGTATTGCAGTTGTCCCATCTCCTTGGTGTGCGTGCTGCCCTGTGCCATGTGCATCACTGCAGTGCTCGGGGGTGTGGCCCATGTTGTGTGTTGTTGCTCACAGTGTGTCGTGCGCTTCATTGACTTCTGGCACATGGTTGGTCATGGGCATGTATCTTAGCGTGACTGCTGTATGTGTGGCAGCTGTGCGGATGACATGCCTTTCATGAGACTGGGGCTGACGGATGGGATGGATGGTATGTTGTATGTGCATGGTGTGTCTGTGTGTTTGATGGGTTCAGTGGTGTTCGTGTGCATTTATGTTGTTCCGCTCTGTTGCGTCTAGTGTTGTTTGTCTTACATAGGCGTAGTTGTGGGGTGTGTGGTTGACAGGCAGTAGGGGCTACATGGACAGGACTTCAATGGTGTTTCGGTTGTGTGTGATGAGTTGCACAGTGGCTGCCGTGTGGTACTATATTCAGTGTGGCTTGTGCATGCAGACGTGGCTCCTTGGGTGTTGCTATGTCTGTGATGGGTCATGTGGGGTGTGAGTCTGTTGTTCATGTCCGTGTGCACATTGTTCACTTGTTCGTGACGGTGGGCGGTGCTGCGTGTTCGTCTGCTACGTGACATGTCCCATGTGTTGGTCGTGTTATGGTCCTCATGCCTCCAGTAATCCAGCCCTGTCCAGTTTCCCACCTGCAAGTTGTTCGTGCGTGCACTGTACTGGATGCCACATGGCTCTAAGCGGGGGGTGCTCCATGTTGCAGGTCTGTGGGGGTGGGGGGTGTTGTGGGTCGTGGGGTGGCTGGACACCCACTGACACCGATTGCTGTGGACCGTGATGTCTGCCTTTCGGCTGTCGTTGTGTACTGCGGTGGCTGACACGTGGCTGTGGGGTGTGGGGGATGCTCCTCCTTGCTGTGCTGTGGGACTAGGGGCCTGGTATGTGTTGTACTTGGGCTGTCCACCGTCCCACCCACTGCACTTTGTGTTCCTGCCACTTACCTGTTACTTGTCGGTTAGTGCAGCTGTGGCGGACACATGGGTGTGGTGGGTGCTCGTTGTGGCGCTTCTGGCATATTTGGGGACCTGTTGGTGGTTACGTGGCTGGCTGAGTGTACACATGTCCCCACGTATGTTACAGTTGTTCGGTTTGGGCTGTGTGTGGTGGTGTCTGTTGCATGTGTGTGTGATGTGTTGTGTATTGTGTGCTGGACATGGGGGTGTTTGTCCCTGGGAGCTGTGGCATGGTGGTAGTGCATGTGAGTACATAGCGGTGTGCTGGTATACATTAGTTTGTACTTACCAGCCTCCACTCCTCTGCTAATCCGGCGAGGATCTCCGGATGTATTATGACTCGCACCTTCTCCTCCCACGCTTTGAAGGTCTTGAAGAGCGCGGGATTCCCTCCGCCAGTGACGGCAGCCAGCTCTCTGTTTTTGCCCTCCTTCTTCTTGACCAGGCTCTTTACGTCATTCCAACGTTTGTTTATTTCTCCTCTGTTCCTGGGCAGGGTCCCGACTGCATTGACCTGGTCTACGATCCGGTTCCACATTCTGTTTCTGGTGGCTAGTGGTGTGTGCTGGACCATGTTCCCATAGATTTGTGGGTACACCTTGATGATCTCGTCGACCATGACCGTCAGCTCAATGGGCGTGTACTTGGGCATCCTTTGTGGTGCCATGGTGTTTGTGGTGCTGGTGCGGTGTGTGTTGTGTAATGTGCAGGGGGTTTGTGGTGCAGGTGTTTGGTGGTGGTGGTGGTGGTGGTGGTGGTTGTGATGTGTGCGTTTCTGTGGTGTGCTGCTGTCCTTGCTGTGTCACTGTGTCCTCTCCTCTCCTCTCTGGTTTGCAATGTAGCAAGGGGTTGTGGTCTGTGGGAGTGCTGCTTTTGTACTCACCTATGTGGGTGTGTCCTCATGGTCTGTTGTTTTCAGGTGTGTTGTGTCTGGGGTTCTGGCCTTTGTATTTTTTGTTTGTCCGGGGGGTGTTTTCGGGATGTGTACTGTGCTTGTGTATTTGTGCGTGCCTTGCTGTGTGGACTTGTTGGCCATGTTGTGTGCTATTGGTTTTGTGAGCGGATGGTTTCTGTGCAGGTACGTGGGCGCCATGGCTTCTGCCGTGTCGATTCTCATCGGCGTTGTTTGCGCTGGCGGGCGGTATATTTGTGGTTTTTCCGCGCTCATGGCGGTGCGATCATAATTTCACGTGCGGTGTGTCGGCCGTGAGGGCGGGCGGTTTTATGTTGTCGTGCGTGTTTCCGTCCGTGGCGGGCGGTTTGACTCCGACTCGTACGTTGGCGGGCGGTATTTTGTGTGATTTTTCGCGCCGATGGCGGTTTTCGGTTTGTGTAATCGTAATGGCGTGGTCGGTGTTCAGACGGTGTGTGCGGGCGGATTTTTGCCGCTTCCATGCCTGGCGGATTTTTTTACGCCGGGTATCGTAATGGGCCCCATAGTTGTTGAAAATATCGAAGTTAAAAATATCGTTTTTTTTAAATGTATAAAAAATAATATAAAATAAAATACATATAACTTACAAAAAAATATTTAGATTTATTAGAAAATGTTAACAATTATAAGTAATAAATGTAATGTAAAAATAAATTAAACAGACATAAAATGTAATATATATATTTACTTAATAATAATTATTAAATAATTATTTTAATAAATTATAAAATGTTAGAAATATATTAAAAATTATAAAAACATATATATATACATACACCTGTAACATTAAAAAATAAAAATATATATATATTATAAATTAAATTATTAAAATATTAATAGCTTTTAAAACTACATTTTACACTACATTAAGTGCAACAGTAGGGAAAGTGTTGGATAGCGGAGGTGAATAAATTACTATTCCCACTCCAGCGAGTGCAACAGTAGGGAAAGTGTTGGATAGCGCAGGGGAATAATTTACTATTCCCACTACAGCGAGTGCAACAGTAGGGAAATTGTTGGATAGCAGAGGGGAATAATTTACTATTCCCACTCCAATGAGTGCAACAGTAGGGAAAGTGTTGGATAGCGAAGGGGGAAAAAGTTACTATTCCCACTCCAGCAAGTGCAACAGTAGGGAAATTATTGGATAGCGGAGGGGAATAATTTACTATTCCCACTCCAATGAGTGCAACAGTAGGGAAAGTATTGGATAGCGAAGGGGAAAAAGTTACTATTCCCACTCCAGCAAGTGCAACAGTAGGGAAATTATTGGATAGCAGAGGGGAATAATTTACTATTCCCACTCCAATGAGTGCAACAGTAGGGAAAGTGTTGGATAGCGAAGGGGAAAAATTACTATTCCCATTCCAGCAAGTGCAACAGTAGGGAAAGTGTTGGATAGCGTAGACGTAAAAATTACTATTCCCACTCCAGCGAGTGCAACAGTAGGGAAAGTATTGGATAGCGTAGGGGTAAAAATTACTACTCCCACTCCAGAGAGTGCAACAGTAGGGAAAGTGTTGGATAGCAGACGGGAATAATTTACTATTCCCACTCCAGCAAGTGCAACAGTAGAGAAAATGTTGGATAGCGGAGGGATAAAAATTATGATTCCCACTCCCAACGAGTGCAACAGTAGGAAAAGTGTTATATAGCGGGTGGGAATAATTTACTATTCCCACTCCAATAACTGCAACAGTAGGGAACGTGTTGGATAGCGTAGTGGATAAAATTACTATTCCCACTCCAGGGAGTGCAACAGTAGGGAAAGTGTTGGATAGCGGAAGGGTAAAAATTACTATTCACACTCCAGCAAGTGCAACAGTAGCGAAAGTGTTGGATAGTGTAGGGGTAAAAATTACTATTCCCACTCCAGCGAGTGCAACAGTAGAGAAAGTTTTGGATAGCGTAGGGGTAAAAATTACTATTCCCACTCCAGCGAGTGTAACAGTAGGGAAAGTGTTGGATAGCGTAGGGGTAAAAATTACTATTCCCACTCCAGCAAGTGCAACAGTAGGGAAAGTGTTGGATAGCGCAGGGGTAAAAATTACTATTCCCACTCCAGCAAGTGCAACAGTAGGGAAAGTGTTGGATAGTGTAGGGGTAAAAATTACTATTCTCACTCCAGCGAGTGCTACAGTAGGGAAAGTGTTGGATAGCGGAGGGGAATATTTTACTATTCCAACTCCAATGAGTGCAACAGTAGGGAAAGTGTTGGATAGCGAAGGGGAAAAAATTACTATTTCCACTCCAGCAAGTGCAACAGTAGGGAAAGTGTTGGATAGCGGAGACATAAAAATTACTATTCCCCCTCCAGGGAGTGTAACAGTAGGGAAAGTGTTGGATAGCGGAGGGGATAAAATGACTATTCCCACTCCTGGGAGTGCAACAGTAGGGAAAATGTTGGCTAGCGGAGGAGTAAAAATTACTATTCCCACTCTAGCAAGTGCAACAGGAGGGAAAGTGTTGGATAGCAGAGAGGAATAATTTACTATTCCCACTCCTGGGAGTGCAACAGTAGGGAAAGTGTTGGATAGCAGAGGGATAACAATTACTATTCCCGCTCCAGCGAGTGCAACAGAAGGGAAAGTGTTGGATAGCGGAGGGGAATAAATTACTAATCCCACTCCAATGAGTGCAACAGAAGGGAAAGTGTTGGATAGCCGAGGGGATAAAACCAAAAATTACAGCTTTTGAACCTAAATCCCCAAACAAAATTAAAACAAAACAATTACCAAAATTATTTATAAATTAATAAATAAATATTAATGATCAACTAATGATTAATTTATCTAAACTAAATTACTTTCCACCCTCTCCCCAATAAACACCAAAACACACACTTAATTTTTTTTACACAATTTCCATTACTAATTTTACATTAATAAATTAATAACAATTAACAACAAATCATAAATTAATTTTAAAAAAACTTCTTCCCAAAATTTACAACTATAAACCCCACAACTCAGACATCAAAATTATTCCACAATTAGCATATTTAATTTTAATTAATTAATTAGCATTAATTAACAAATAATTAATTAATTATATATATTTTACTTCCCACCATATTCCCCTATAAATGACACCACCAATGTTGTAAAACATGACATAATTAACATAATTAATTAACAATTTATTAATTAATAACAATTAAGAAGCAAAATTAAAACAATTAATAATAAATTAATTCACACAATTAACACTATAAAATAACATTAACTAAATTTTATAATAAAAATATAAAAAAATTATTAAAATTAAATTACTTCCCACCCTACTCCCCTATCAACCCACAACCCGCTCCTAAAAAATGACACAATTAACATAATTACCAATTAATTATTAATAAACAACCAATTAATAAATAACTAATAATAAATTAATTACCACAATTAATCATACAAAATAAGAAATACATAAATATTAATTAAAAAATATTAATTAATTAATTATAATTAAATTACTTCCCACCCTACTCCCCTATCAACCCACAACCCGCTCCTAAAAAAATGACACAATTAACATAGTTATCAATTAATTAATAATAATTAACAACCAATTAATAATAAATGAATTACCACAATTAATAATACAAAATATTAAATACATAAATATTAATTAATAAAAATGATTAATTAATTAATTATAATTAAATTACTTCACACCCTACTCCCCTATCAACCCACAACCTGCTCCTAAAACAATTACACAATTAACATTTACAAAATAATTAATAATAATAAATTAATTACCACAATTAATAATACAAAATATTAAATACATAAATATTAATTATTAAACAATATTAATTAATTAATTATAATTAAATTACTTCCCACCCTATTCCCCTATAAACCCACAACCCGCTACAGAACTAAAACGCAAAATTTAATTAAAATAAAATTAAAACTTCTAAAAATTATTAATAAATTTATTATAATTAAATTACTTCCCACCCTATTCCCCTATAAACCCAAAACCCACTACGGAACTAAAACGCAAAATTTACTTAAAATAAAATTAATAACTTCTAAAAATGTAATACATATATTAAAAAACAAATACAATACTTAAACAAAAAAATCGAACACATACATTTAAAATACATACTAAAATACATAACACTAACTAAAAAAATGATATTTTTAACAACTATATTTTTGTAAACGATATTAATGACTGATATTGTTAAAAACGATATTACTTACCTTAGACTCGATATTCTTTACAACGATATTCTGACAGTCGATATTTTTGTATCCCGATATTTTGCACTCGATATTAGTGCAAGTCGAAATAAAACACTCAATATTCTGTCTGTTTACCCATCCCTGCAACGCAGGAACCCTTGCACCACGGCGCTAGGGTGTCTCCGTTGACGCTAGGAAGCTTTTTTAGCGCCGGCGCAAGGGAAAACGCCATTTTCTTGTGAATATGGCGCATCCCTGCATTTTTTAAATGGCGCAGCGTGGCACTGCTACATTTCTTGCAGTGCCACGCTGCTAAATTTCTTTGAAAATATTACCCAATGTTTGCAAGCTAGCCATTTATTGCAGCCCTTTAATCTCGAGTTTCCAGGGGGCCAACCGTTCTTTGATGTTCCATATTGGCTTTTGACAACATGATCTTTTATAGACCTGACTATCCTGTATGTGATAAGAGGTAGTTTAGGCAACAGTACACTACAATACAATGCAATACAATAGCATTTACAAGGCGTACAGCTGCTTCCAAAGAAGCGTCCCGGCGCTCACAACATGTGACCAGTACTAAAAATTAACCAGGAAGCCAGACCCAAGATCAGAAACCACCCAGACAGGAATTAGAAGAAAAGGTCTTTGATTGTTTTTTAAAAATACTTTCAGAAGGGATAATAGGAAGAGAGTTCCAGAGCTTAGAAGCGACATAAACAAAAGATCTCCCACCTCTCCCAACTTTGCAAATCCGAGGAATTTGTAGTAACTTGATTATTCGATCTCAAGGATCTCGCCTGATGATAATCTTTGAATCTCTTCCTAAATAGAGAGGTCCTTTTTGCTTAACTGCTCTATAGGCTAAGGTTAGAGCCTTATATTGAATCAGTTCAGTTACAGGCAACCAATGTAGTTGTTGTAAAGAAGGAGTCACTGATAGGCATGCAGGAATTTTCAAAATCAGACGGTCAGCTGCGTTTTGAAGAATCTGAAGGCGCTGAATCAAGTACGCCGGCAAGCCCAGGTTCAGGCTGTTTGCATAATCCAATTTAGAGGTCGCCAAAGAGTGAACAATAATCTTATGGGTGTCCTTGGGGACCTAATTCAGGATCCTCTTTAAAGATTTGTGTGTAGCAAAACAACTTGTAGTAATTGACTTGATTTGGAGTTCAAAAGTGAGATTAGAATCAAATTTGATACCGAAATTTCTTGCGGTCATAGTGGGTGTTGGAGGGGACCCAAACTCAGTTTCCCTATAATTGGGTCTCAGTCACCAAACCCAATCGTTTCCTCAAAAGTCTGCTAATTGTATTGTGCTGTGTGTTAAAGAGTGTTATGAATCTAGGTCTGTCATTGCCTTTCATTCAATGTGAGAATAACAGTTCTTCCCTTTGTCAGAATAGATGTTTTTTGTATTGCAGCCTGAAGCATCCCAGAACTGAAATCTCTGTTTTTAACTTCCTGCATATCTTTTGTTGTTCTTCCATATATATTTCTGGGTTACTGAACTCGTTTTGCACACAATAGCTCACAATATAGAATATTTCGTTTTAAAGGTGTATGGATGAAAACCTTGTGCATGCTGAATTCTATTCCCAGATATTTCTTTCCTGTACATTGATGTTAGTATGTTTCCATTGACAACTCTCAAATTCACATAAAGAAAAACAATTTCACTTTTACTTATGGTGGCTGTGATATGGTGTAAATCTGTTCAGTAGTTTTTGAGAAATGAAGGTTGAAAATGTATAGATATATCAAGCCATGGTACTGTGGAACAGGCTGAATAAAAAATAAGATATGATCTGATTGGCTGCCTCACATCAGCAAAGATGTTTGGCAGCCATTTTAGGACTGCTGGAAAAAAAGATATAGGGGGCAGGGACTCCTAGGCATTGTGGGGGGAGGTGGGGTCCCAGAGGGCCAAAGTGTAAAAGAAAATATTTTTATGGTACCACAGTACTGCGGTAGTAAGGCTTTAAAAGGTTGGACCACCTTTTTCAATGAAATCACCCCACCTCCGGGGACGGTGTGCTATTATTCTTTTAGGGGAGGGGGCATGCCGTCCACCCTCCCTAAGTTATTTAATGGCCCTGGGGACTCCATCCCCTAGGGCCCGATATGTTATTTGGGGAGGGAATCGTAGCAGCCCGCTCTCCAAGCCACAGAATGGCCCCGGGGACCCCATCTTCTAAGATCCCGAATTCAGCTAGTATTCCAGGGGTCCCAACCCCCAGGGCACTGTCAGATGTTCCAGGCCCGGGAGAGTGTGAGCAGGGAACAGAAACCTAATTCCTACTGGGCTGGAACTACGCAATACAGCGGCTCCTGTTGGTGCCCAGGGTGGGTGCTGTCAGGGGAGCTGGTGGTGCACCCTGGCCCATTGGCTGCCCCCCAAATATTTTCTATGTTGTGGGTGCCCCGGTGGAACAAGGGCACCCACTAAACATAAGAAAGGCTTAAAAAAAGACTCCCCAAAAACTGAGACTGACTTACCATTAGCAGGACTCGGGGGCTAGGGGAGCTACCCTCTTAGGGCTAGGCATGTAGAGACCAATGACCTAAAGGGCACCAATCAGCAGCTCAGAGGATTCCGAGGGATTATGGCCATGCAGACTCTTGCCAAAACAAGAAACACAGGGAACTCCAGGGGACAAGAAATAAAAATGTCACAGATGCCAAATGTACTTGCATCAGGGACTTTCATCCATACACAAATTATTGCATTACATGAAGACCGTGAATATTTGTAAAGAATGTCTTGGTTAATCCTGCCCTTGTAGGATAGATGTTATCTGGTAAAAGGCAAAAGGTGACTACAAAATCCTTCTCACATGAAAGACCTGAGATGAGCTTTAATATCCTAAATGGATTTTCTGCACCTCTGCACCTAGTCAACATATACGTGTTCTTTTTAATCCAATTTAATAGGTGCGTCTTCCACAGTAAGTTGAGCTCCATCTATTACTGGCACGGTTCTCATTGGATGCTTAGAACAGATTCAGCCTTGTATTCATGATAACTGCCTGTGCATTGGAGAGAGGAAGAAACAGCAAAGTGAATATCGAGATGCTTGAAATAATCTCAGCCACCTGCAATCACTCAGAGCAGCATTCAAGTTAAACAAAGTTTGCTTCTGTGGCACTCTAGACAGAGATTTGTCAAACATAAACAGTCTCGGTCCCGCTCCATTTGGAACAATTCAGCCTGCCCATGAGGTATAACTTGAACACTATAGCACAGTGAGCATAGGACGCACATCTTGGAATGCCCATCTCGCTTAGGGCATCTACTGCGACAAACAACATAGGGGCCGATTCCGATTCGGGCCGGAAATCTCTCCGACCGAGCCGGACCCGGAGAGATTTCCGACCGAATCGGACCCGTGCAGCCCGACCGAACGAGTACGATGCGTCCGTATGCTGTCGGACTCGATTCGGTCGGACTCCCATTGAAGTCAATGGGAGCCTGTTGTACGACGCGTACACGGGCTCCCATTGACTCAATGGGTGCGATGCGGACAAGGGCGCCCCCACAGCGTGTACGCGGCGAAGCGATTCGCCCCGTACACGCACAGGTAGGGGGACCCATGGGTCCCCCTGTGTGCGACTCGCGCGGCTACGCGTTCAGGGGGTCCGACACGGACCCCGAAGTACGGCTCCGACAGCTCTTCTGAGCCGGAGTGTGCGGCTCGGTCGGACTGCTCGCGGCGCGCATCGTACTCACCCGGCCGGGAAACGTCTCCATTGCGCGGTGCGAGTCGAGTCCGAGCGAGTCGGTCGGTGCGGTTCGAGCCGGGAACGAGTCGGTCGGAGCGGTCGGGATGCCCGGACGAGTCGGTCGGCGATTTCGCATCGTACTCGCTCGTCCGGACGCGCGTACGGATCGGTCGGGAAACAGGGCTCCGAATCGGATCCGGTAAAGCCGAATCCGATTCGGAGCCCTACCGGCCGAGATCGGAATCGACCCCATAGTGATAAAAGGAATGCTTGGATTAATCTCAGCCCTTAGCAATCACTCGGGCTGCATTCCCCTCCAGTGTTTAAGCCACTTTATACAGAGATCTGTCATATGCAAATTATCCTTGTATTGCTTCAGTAGGAAAAGTCAACCCCAAGCTGCCATGCCAGACAAGCTGGACTGTTCTATTGGAGCAGGACCAGTGTAGTCCAAGCGATCACCCGTGGCTGAGAGAGTAATTAAAGCATTGCTTCCATCGCTTTGTTGTTTGTTGATAATAACAAGAACATGTCCTCGCTCTGAGCTCAAACTTTCTATTCACCGTCCAATCTTCTGCCCGCCTCCCTGAATCAACTCACTTTGACTGAGGACATGTTGGGTACTGATATTCTGTTGCAACTATCTCTCATTCCCAGGGTGATGAAGCCACACTTCGTTTGTCCAGACATTGCCTATGGTTTGACCTGTCCAAGCGGTTGTGATGCCTGTCACAAGTATGGCTTGAGATATCACAGGAAAACACAAATATCACACATTTTGCTTATAATTAATTTTCTGTGTGTTTCAAGACTATAGAAGACACTCTTCTCAATGAAAAAAGCTTTAAAATAGCAAACTGATTAGCCCTGTTTTTGCAGCATGTGCAATAAAAAAAATAAGGGCATATTTACGACTTTTGCGGTGCAGGGCAGTGAAGCAAGTCACCTTGCTGCGCTGCCCTGCATCACAGGAAAAGGCCAGGAAAGTGTCATATTCATCCAATATGGCACATTCCTGTCCTTTTCCCTTGCGCCGTTGTGGCAGCCTAGCGCCAATGCAGGCACGCTTGCACCATGGTGCAAAGGTGCCTGTGTTGCAGGCAGGCTTGTTTTAGTGCAGGAAGGGGCACATTCCTGTATTTATTTATTTATGGGTTTTGTATAGCGCCAGAATCACCCCCGGAGGGGTATCTCTGCGCTTTGGACGAGCTGCTATGCGGGCTGACGAGAAATTTCAAAACAAGGTGGTCTTAAGTAGTTTCCTGAAGCGTGAATAGTCAGGGCCTTGTCTCAGGTGTATGGGAAGCTGGTTCCAGTACAGGGGAGCGAGGTAGGAAAAAGATTTCCCACCTAGTCTCGTTTTCCTAGCCCTGGGAACTAAGAGAAGTGATTTGCTTCCTGACCTGAGGGTCCTGGAGGGAGCGTAAGGCTTAAGTTTCCTAGAGATGTAGAGAGAGCCTTTGCTATGTAAGGCTTTATGGACAATACAGCAGACTTTGAATTTCACACGCTTGCGGATTGGGAGCCAGTGGAGCTGGTGGAGAAGGGGTTTTGAACGGAGCATTCGTGACGAGTCGCGCAGCGGTGTTCTGGACCACCTGCAACCTGCTGAGAGATGACTCATTCGCAGAGACCAGGAGAGCATTACAGTAGTCGAGGCGGCTCATAACCATGGTCTGAATGAGAGTTTTACGGGTATGATCTGGCAAAAAAGGGAAGACTCGTCGAAGCAAGCCCAACACATAAAAGCAGGTGCCGGCTGTGTGGGCGGCATGCTCCTTTAATGTTAAGGCCCGATCAAGGCGAATGCCCAAGTTTTTAACTAAGTCTTTAGGGCCAAGAGGGGTGCCAAGGGCTGCCGGCCACCAATCTGGGGACCACAGAAGAGGGGCGTCCCCAAAAAGCATAATCTCCGTCTTTCCTGCGTTGAGTTGGAGAAAATTACTTTTCATCCAAAGGGCAATGGCAGTCATTCCCTCTCAAAAGGTGGACATAGCCGACGAGGAGGATTTGTTAAAGGAGAAGAGGAGCTGGGTGTCATCAGCATAAGAAATGGGCAGGAAGCCGCAGTCCTAGGGAGGTTGGCCAAGGGGGCAATGTAGATGTTAAACAATGTAGGGCTCAAACATGAGCCCTGAGGGTCAGTTCCATCGTCTTTGACCGAAAAGGTCCTAGATTGACAGTCTGAGTATGGGAGGACAGGAAGCTAGTCATCCACTGAAGGGCAGGTCCCCTAAATCCAATCTCCTCCAATCTCCTGAGCAAGATCTGGTGTGACACCGTGTCGAACGCGGCAGAAAGGTCCAACAGCAAGAGGATTGTAGAGTGGCCACTGTCTAAGGTCATTCTGATGTTATCCGTAACCTCCAATAGGGCCGACTCCGTACTGTATTTGGGCCTAAAACCGGATTGAGAAGGGTCCAGGCTGCCATTATTTTCGACATGGGCGGATAGATGTTGATTAATGTATTTTTCCAGGATTTTGCTCAGGTGAGGCAAATTCTTCTTTCTATGTGTGCTGCAGAATGTAGAACACATAGAAAGAGGAAATAACGACAAGAAATAATATTTCTTCTCATTACGCCTCATTTGGGAAGGCGTATCTTTTTGGCACATTCACAGGTTTACTAGGTCTTGTAAATCTGGGAATGCATCAAAAACCATGGGAGTTGCGTGGGAACACCCACACGATGCCCATTGAACGCCTACCCAGAGCGATTTGCACTGCGTTGCGTTACTCCAGATTTTGGGAGCCACTCAAAGTGGCTTCGTGTGGGTTCAAAAATCTGATTTAAGCTTTGCGTCGCTCTTGATCCACGTTGCGTGGTGCAAGAGCGACGCAAACCGGGTCATAAATATGACCCTAATGTTAGAGTTGAAAAGTAGAAAAATGTGTTTTCTCCTTTTCTCATCTAAACAGAAATACATAAGGGTGATATTCACAAGAACGTGCGATAAACATCGCCAAAATAGGCTAACGCAATTTTTCATATCGCCGTCTATCGCGGGAAAATAACTCCGTGTCAAAGTCGTATTCTCAACACGGCGGTAACATGCGATAGTTCCCCGATAACGCCTCAAATGTCCGCGATACAACTACCGCAACAGCGATAAAAAAGGAAACCCGAACGTGAAAAAAGGTGCGATGGGCCCAACCGCGATAGAAAAATCGGCGACAAGCAGCGCCAGGCTTGCAATTCCCATGTCAGGCGGGAAAAATCGCCATAAAAGCTGGAAAAAAAACGAAAAAAAACAAACATAATAACTGCGAAGCACAATGGAGGTAGCCGGAGCAAGTACAGAGGACAACCCGAACCCCACAAGCCCCACGGAGGACCAGCCTGGGACCTCGGGGTCAGGGAAGGGCAAGGAGAAGAGGAAGACGCGGTTCAGTCCGCAGGAAAACAGGATCCTGATAACGGAAGTGGTAGAACACCATCAACAACTGTTCGTCACCTCCACTGTGTCATTGGCAACTAAAAATACAATATGGCAGTCCATCCTGGACAAGGTGAATGCAGTCGGAGTGCTGAGGAGGACAATGGAAGAGCTCAAGAGGCGCTGGAATTATGTGAAGCGCAAAACCAAGCTGAAACTCGCAAACAACCGCAAAGCAGCAATGCAGACTGGAGGTGGGAGTCCTGCGCCACAGGAGGAGCTGGATGAGATGGAGGAAATGGTGTCCACAGTCATCAGTGGGGAGACGGTGGCAGGAGTCGGGGGACCAGACACTGCTCAACATGACCTGATACAACAGCAACAGGGTGAGTAACCACCAGGGACTGGGGGGACGGGGGGAGATGGGCACAATGGCACACATGCACAATGAAGTATAGCACACTGCACAACCACAATGACTCTGGATCATGTCCCTGATCTCCTTGCCATACTGCAGCACACATAGAAACAGCAAGTAGTCCCCCGTCCACAATGTGCCCAGAGGGGGCCATCCCCACACATCACCAATCTCACAACAAACCCATGCACATGTGCTGAACCCAGCAAAGCTGCAGATCCGTGAGCCCCACTGACAATGCAAGTGACACTGCATGACGATGAGCATGTCTGCAGGCCACTCATCATGACATGTTGCACCCCACGACACCGAGGTGGCTGAGTGTGGTCCACATCCGGAAAGGAGCAGGTCACACACTGACACATCCACGTGCACAAACAACCCCTGACGGCAACAAGACATCTGCGGACAAACCATGCCCAAGAGTCCCAACTCCCACCAAGAGCCCAATGTACCCAAGTATGCAACATCTCAGCACTGCATAAGCACAGAAGTCAAAGGCACACCGCCTGAAAGGGAGAAGGCCAAGCAAAGTCTGAGCTGCAGGGGCGACTCTCCCACAATGCAGCACACACACAAGAATCAGAGCACATCAACATTGACAACAATGTGGTACAAACTGCAACACATTCACAACAGAACAAAGGACACAACTGCTGCCGCTTGTGTGCAGAAACTGGCCAATCACATTTGGCATAGCAGGAAACTGCGACATGATAATGGACAAGTACAACCCCACATCCCTGATGGTGCACAAATTTCCACTGTCCCGCTTCAAATAGGCAGCTCCTCCTAAACAGTCACAATGTACATTGTCATGCAGTCTGTTTGGAAACTTGGCCAATGCGTGAATATACATGGAACACACTGTTAAACTGCATCTCCCCTTTACATTGCAGAGGGAGAATCAACACCTCCTGCAGAGCAGACCGAACACCTCCTCACTGATGACGAGGAGGACCTCCCCACCTTCGACATCAACGCCCTCCGAGAGCTCATGGACAGCTTCCGCACCCCACCCCCAGGGCAGCCCAGCTGCATCGAGGAGACCCTACCCCCTGCACAGACCACACAGCAGGAAGCACCCACCACCCCGGCTGTCTCCCAGGATCCCCACGACCAACACATGGCATTTCAACGCGATGTGTGTTGGAGGGCCAGAAGGAGATGGCTGAGCAGGTGCGGGTGGGGTTCGACCTCATGGCAGCCAAACTAGATGCCATCCATGGGTGTCTACGTCCCATCAGGGACCACTTACAGTCCCTAATGGACACCCACAGTCCGCTCCATGGTCTCCAACGAGCCATGGCTGACATCGCTGGAGTCATGACTCGGAGACAAGAACACCTGTCTAGTTAGAGTGGCTCCAGCGATCTCAGCCGGGAGTTGGGACACATGCGGAGGCACATGGAGGACATGGTGCGGATGGATGCGGAAAGGATGGCTGCCACGGCTGCACATCAGTGACATGTAGCTGGGATCTTCCATGCCCTGCAGATCCTCATCATGGCATTGCTGCCACAAGGCCTGGCGCAGATGAATGCGGCTGCTCCTACACCATCCACATCTCCCCCCCCTGATGTGTCAGTGCCCCACAGTGCGGCAGACATTCCACCTCCTGCACCTTATGTGTCACTGCCACACAGTGCGGTCGACAATCCACTTCCGGCCCCTGATGTGTCAGTGCCACACAGTGCTGCAGCCGAAACACCACCACCCACAGGTGAGGCGCATCACACATCAGAGGACGATGATGTGGATGAGACTGCCGTTGTGGTAATGAGGAAGTGGTAGCATTCATCTCCGCCATATGGCCTGTTTCAGCTTGGTTCGGCCCTTTGCATCATCACCTTCCACTGTCCCCCGATACACTCTGCGGCACTCACCTTAGACCTCGACATGGACTGCCATATTATGTTTGGTTACCAATGACACAGCAATCAGACTGTCATGTCTATGATCCTTCAAGTATGACAGTATGGATGAATGTAGGGTCACTGATTCCCCCTCACGTTCATTTTGCACATGTTGTGGGGCTTGGGTCACAGGGTGCAACATTGCCGATTGTGGTCCGAGTGGCGCAGACACTACAACGGAGACACACGCATTGGTTACTTCCTTGTCCAGGCCAGAACTGGACCACGCCCAGAGCCCCAGGCTCATTGTTCACACCCCTACGCTGGACTGGCATACGCCAGCCCAGCCCACTCCGCTTACGCTCACAGGGGGTGACGACAGAGCTACATGTCCCAGGTCTTCCCTGTAGTGATATGCTGGTCACTGGTCTAGTTGTCAGCATGCCACAGCCACTCCCTGAGGGCTGGTTTACACCCACACCACACCCATCCAGCACAGGCGTCACGGGACATGTGACCCTGCCAATAAGAGGGGCCCACCACAGCACATCCCCCACTGCCGGAGGTGACATGATGGCGTCCGCATCCACGGAATTCAATCATAAAGGGTCCGTGACTTGCGTTGCACTGAGTTAGTGGCACCCGATGGCCTGCGTCCGGCACGGGCCTACCGGCACGTGGCGATGACTTGCGGTGCACAGAGTTAGGCCCACCTGAAGAGCTGAGCGGGTGTGCAGCCTGCGATGATGCGTTGGCCTCGATACGGCGTCCAGCAAGTCAGGACTCGATTTGATTTGTGAGCCCTGCTGGACCGCAGAGTACGCGCAGGCAGCAGTCAGCAGTCAGCACACACATGACTCTGCGGTGTGGTGCCGCAGGGTGCGCTTGGGGCCTGTGGCGCGGAATCCATTGATTGGCTGAGGAGGTTGCACCGGCACGTGGAGGGCCCTCTTGGAGACACGCCGGTGGCGGCAGGTGAGCATTGAGGCCTGGGTGCGAAGGGGCGGGCAGTCATCGCTGGGCAGCAGACCGGTCTGGGGACCAGGGCTGGGGTGCAGCAGGCGCACAGGATCGCGCAGGCACCACCGGTCACGGCGGCGGCCTCGTGGCTGGGTGGGGTCGCCGCCCTGGCAGACACGACCCTGCATGCGCTGACGAGATGTGCGCGGGTTTGGTTTGGGACGTAGTCACCTTGTCTCCAGTGTGAATACGGCCGTTGAATGTGGTCGGGCACGTGTGTGTAGGCCTATGGTCACGATATGGCAGACACAGAGACACACGCAGTAGTTACTGTGGTGGCCATCCCGGAACTGGACCACGCCCAGGGCCCCGGGCTATTCATTCATGACAAATGCCGGCCAAGGCCGCTCCGCTCAGGCTTACAGGGGGGACCACATGGCTACATGTCCAAGGTCTTCCACACTGCCTGGGGTAACCTGTTTGCGTCCACTGTCCACTACACTGCAAACACCAGCAGTTGATGTCCACATGGACATGTCTGTGCTCTGCATACTGCAGTCTGTCCAGCACATCTCCGCCACACTTGGCATTGTGTCCTTTCTTATTGCTGGGTCACTTGCCTCCTTCGCACATTCTTGGTTCCCACCTCTCCCCACATTCTGCAATTGTGTGGCAGAGGGGCTCTGCCTTTGTGGATGGTTTGTCTACATGTCTGGCCCCTGTTACCACGGTTACTTGTGTTGTCGTGTCCGGTAGTTGGGCATGTTGGTTGGGCATCCCCCGCGCCCGCCACATCAACAGACGCCGATACGACGCCAGCACCCTCCACGCACTCAACCCCGGAAAAGATCACGCCTGCTACCAGGCCACCCCGAAGCGCACCCAAGGGCCCTTCACCTGCCGGAACTGCAGCTTCGCCAGCACCCGCCCCGCCAAACCACCGCCCAGGAAAGAACCCAACTACCTCAGATGCATCCTCCTCAACACCCGCTCCGCCCGCAAACACGCCATCGAACTCTGGGACCTTCTCGACTCAACCTCCCCAGACGTCGCATTCCTGACGGAGACCTGGCTGAATCCCGCTTCAGCCCCCGACATCGCCATTGCCATCCCGATCGATACAAGATCACCCGCAGGGACCGCACCAACGGAGTCGGAGGAGGCATCGCCATCGTCCACAGGAACACCCTCAGAGTCTCAACCAACACCGACGACACCCTCAGCACCGCCGAACACATGCACTTCCAGATCCACACCGATCCCAACACCACCCTCAGAGGAACCCTCATCTACAGACCCCCCGGACCCCGACCACAGTTCAGCGATTCCATCGCTGACTTCGTCAGCACACACGTCATCGCCTCCACGGACTACATCCTCCTCGGGGACCTGAACTTCCACCTCGAGAACAACAAGGACACCAACTCCACCACCCTGATCGACAACCTCGCCACCCTCGGACTCAGACAGCTCGTGACTACACCCACCCACGCCGCCGGCCACACGCTCGACTCCATCTTTTCCGCAAGCCCACACGTCTCCTTCAACCACACCTCCGAACCCCACTGGACTGACCACCACTGCATCCACTTCACCTACAGGAAGCCCACCACGCACCACCGCACCGAACAAATGCCTCGCCGCTGCTGGAGCAGAGTCACGGAAGACCAGCTAACCACAACCCTCGCCCTGAGCCCACCCGCCGAACCCTCCGACCCCGACACCGCCGCCCGCAACCTCAGACAGTGGATCGACGACTGCGCCAACACCCTCGCCCCGCTCAAGAATCCGCCCAACAGCCACACCAGCAAGAAAGCCACCTGGTTCACCGAAGACCTCCAGGCCTCCAAACGAACATGCCGAAAACTGGAGAAGATCTGGCTCCACGAACGGACAGCGGACAGCTACACAAGAGCGCCACCCGCAGTCACCATCACCTCATCAGATCCGCCAAAAGGGCCTCACTCAAAGACCGCCTAGACAACAATGCACACAACAGCAAAGAGCTCTTCAACATCGTGAAGGAACTCTCCAACCCCAGCTCCAACACCAACGACATCCAGCCGTCGCGAGACCTGTGCGACTCACTGGCCACCTTCTTCCACCGCAAAATCGCCGACATCCACGACAGCTTCAACACCACGACCGCCCCGGCAACCACCGAGACCACTGCCCCCACAACCACCAACCGCCTGCTCTCCTGGACCAACATCAACGACGAGGACACCAGCGAGATCATGAACACCATCCACTCCGGTTCACCGCTAGACCCGTGCCCTCACCACATCTTCAACAAAGCCAGTACAGCCATCGCGCCCCATCTCCGGAAAATAATCAACATCTCCTTTGAGACAGCAACCTTCCCGGAAAGCTGGAAGCACGCCGAGATCACCGCCTTACTCAAGAAACCCAAGGCAGACCCCAAGGACCTCAAGAACTTCCGACCCATCTCTCTGCTCCCGTTCCCCGCGAAGGTCACCGAGAAAATCGTCAACAAACAACTGACCCGCTACCTCGAGGAGAACAACATCCTGGACCCTTCCCAGTCCGGCTTCCGCAGCAACCACAGCACCGAAACCGCCCTCATCGCCGCCACCGATGACATCAGGACCCTGCTAGACAACGGAGAAACAGCAGCCCTCATCCTCCTGGACCTATCAGCCACCTTCGACACGGTCTGCCACCACACACTACGAACACGCCTTCACGACGCCGGGATCCAAGAGAAGGCCCTGGACTGGACCACATCCTTCCTTTCCGGCAGAACACAAAGCGTCCGCCTCGCCCCCTTCCGATCCAAGGCCACCAAGATCATCTGCGGCGTACCCCAAGGCTCCTCCCTCAGCCCAACGCTGTTCAACATCTACATGGCACCCCTCGCCCACGTCGCCCGACAGCACAACCTCAACATCACCTCCTACGCCGACGACACCCAGCTGATCCTCTCCCTCACCAAAGACCCTCACACCGCCAAAGCCCACCTCCACGAAGGAATGAAGGCCGTCGCCGAATGGATGAGGACCAGCCGCCTGAAGCTGAACTCGGACAAGACGGAGGTCCTCATCCTTGGTTCCAACCCTTCAGCCTGGGACGACTCCTGGTGGCCAACATCACTGGGAACAGCCCCGCCACCCACCGACCACGTACGCAACCTAGGGGTCATCCTCGACCCCACCCTCTCCATGACTAAGCAGGTCAACGCCGTTTCCTCATCCTGCTTCAACATCCTCCGAATGCTCCGCAGGATCTTCAAGTGGATCCCCACCGAAACAAGAAAAACAGTCACCCAGGCCCTCGTCACCAGCAGAAGGAAACGCCCTCTACGCAGGAACGACGGCTAAGCTCCTGAGACGGCTGCAACGCATCCAGAACGCCTCTGCACGTCTTATCCTCGACATCCCCCGACGCAGCCACATCACACCCCACCTGAGAGACCTGCACTGGCTCCCTGTCAACAAGAGGATAACCTTCAAGCTCCTCACCCACGCACACAAAGCACTCCACAACTCCGGACCAGCCTACCTCAACAGACGACTCAGCTTCTACACCCCCACCCGCCAGCTCCGCTTGACCAGCCTCGCCCTCGCCACAGTCCCCCGCATCCGGAAAACGACCGCCGGCGGCAGATCCTTCTCCCACCTCGCCGCCAAGACCTGGAACACCCTCCCCACCAACCTCCGACAGACCCAAGACATACTGGCCTTTAGAAGACTCCTCAAGACCTGGCTCTTCGATCAGTAGCAGCACCACCCCCCTCTTCCCCCAGTGCCTTGAGACCCTCGCGGGTATGTAGTGCGCTTTATAAGTGACATGATTGATTGATTGATTGATTATGTTACGTGTGCTCTCCCACAGTTGTGTGTTGTGTGATTGTGGAGTTGAGGTGTGTGGGTGTGTTCAGTTAGTACTTACCAATGAGCAGTGCATTGCCATAGGTACCATCCTGGAAGCGCTGGTTGATGATGGACTGTCGGAAGATGTATCATGCACACTGCCTGTGAAGTTGGCGACGACATTGGTGACCTGTCCCCGGTGGTGCACTATTGCCTGCACATTGATGGTATGCGTGTGCTTTCTGTAGCGGTAATTGTGTGCAGGGTCGGCAGGGGGCACAAGTGGTACATGTGTACAGTCAATTGCCCCCGACACGTGCGGTAAGGCAGCTATGGCGTAATTCCCTTGCATGGTCTCCAGCTGTTCATGCACAGCGTGGGGGAAGTGAAGGTGCAGGGGTATCAAGACGATACAAACCGTGATGTTTACAGGTATGATGAATCCTGCATAATGAGACCGTAACAGATGTTTGTGTGGTCGTAACCTTCCTTTTCTTTCCTGCGGAGGTTACGAGCACACGGACCTCTGTTACAGTATATTTGGACTGGATTCATCATACCTGTATGTATTCTGGTTTGTCCGAGTGCAATACACTGTACCAGATTACGTTTGTGACTATGAGGACGCTTGACCATTGTCACCATTTCTCCAACAGGTTTCTGACTACTGATTTCGGGATATGGAATGGTATTGGGGAGTTCTCGCAGCATTTGCAGTTTATTGGATCCACACGTTGCCCTGGTGAAGTTCCCCGTTGGGAATGGAACGCGTTGGCTGAGCTTTTCGTCTTGTTGTTTATGTATTTGTAATAAAGTTCTGTTTTTCCACTACCGTTGACTACTGGGCTTCATGACCTGGGTGGGAGGGTCCGGGGGGTGGTTGCGGTGGGTGTTGTGGCCCTCTTGGATCTCCAGGCTGCATGATCATTGTCTCCATGGCATGTGTTGGTCTTCAGATGTGGCTCTAGGCTGGGCTCCTTTTCATACTGCAGGTTGTCGTCCTGCTTAACACCAGTGAAAGGCAGGTGTTGAATCCCTGCTGCTAACGCGCCTTATCGCCTGTTTTCGGATCGCAGATCTGGCTGGTTGTTGAGAATATCGCGAAGTGGTGTTTTCGTGTGTTTTTGCACGGGAACGCCTACTCTGCATATCATTAGCGTTAGTTGTCGCTCTCATCCGTGGCGATGTGTTTTGCGGCAGCTATCGCAGGAAAACTGGCGATGTCGGCAGTTTGCACCAGCTTGTGAATAGGGCGATAAGTCTATCGCCACTTTTGCGGCGCTAAAGTGTCGATAATTCGGCGATGGCTCCTTGAGAATATGCCCCATAAAGTTAAAGCAATTTGTGCCAGGCGTTCCTTGCTGCAAATTCCGTTTGCTCGATTTCCTGTTACACAGACCACAATGATTCAAATGGATTTGCCCTTTTTAAAATAGGGAAAACTTTTACAGTATTATAGCCCCATGTTGTACATGCATACCATTAAAACAGAGAGAAAGAAAGGAGAGAGGTAGACTGCACTGCGGCTCCACCGGCCTTCCATCTCTTCTCCCTTGGCCCCTTCTCTCTCTGCCTCTTGCACCTGCAGTCACCCCGCTCTCATCTGCTGAGTACTCGCTTCCACTTGCTCTCCCTTTCTTCTTTGTGGTTTGTCTTTCTTCTCAGTGGAAGCTCTCTCACCCCACACTCTCACCAACTAATTACGTGAAATTTCAGGAAAATTACACAAAACTGGCATTTACCGGCATATTTTATTGTGAATGGCGTCCTCGGGCCCATTTTGATTGTGAGGACACATTTCATGCTAAAACATAGCACAAAGAAACCACAAAGACTGTGAGCAGCAGCTGCTCGTGTTGTCGTTTGTGTTAATCTTGTGCGCTAACTTTTCACTGCAAATGATGAGCAGTTACCTACTGTGGCGTAATACCATAATGTTGGGGATTTTGCATAACAGGAGTAAAATTAAAGTATCATAAAATTACTGAAATTATGCGCTGGCATAACCAAATTTCACCCGGGCCTTGTTTTCAGTCTCCTCACGCAGGAAAACTAGTATATGCAATTCCTAGAAATGTCTCTTATTTTTCTGTTGTAAAAATAAGTGTCCCATAGATGGCACGTATAAGGTGCAGCATGGTGGTGTCTTGTATAAAAATCTGGATCACCAGATGGATGAATGGGTAGATAAATGTTACTGTAGTAAAATCCCGTGATTTTACATGATGCTGCAGAGCAACGTTTTAGGCCAATCTGATCGAGTTTTTGACACAATAAACTTTCGATTAGATGAATGAGGCTGGATTCTGGTTAGTTATCTTCAGGAAACATTCGGCAGTTCTGGTGGTGGAATTTCTCTGCTGCTCCCACGTTTTGTGCTCCACAGATACCATGCATGCTGGGTGCCACCTTCAGCTGTCGGTACAGCACACAATAATCCATTTCGATGGTAACAAAAGCAGGCTGAAGCTAAAATGCGGTGGATATTTGTGCAGAAGGATCTATTTTCTGTGTGGGGAGACCCTGCTGCGCCTGGAGACGTGCTCCCGTCGGTGCTGCGGCGCTTGGTAATCTGACAGCAGGGCGCGCCACCAAGAAGCTGTTTTCAAAGCCGAGTCTTTGAGCTTCAAAGTGCCCTTTGGAGCTGGTGGGGATATTGCGTCATTAAGCGGCGCCCTCTCCGCCGGGGGCCCTGGAGGACGGACAAGCCTGAGAGGAGGGAGTCAGGCCCCAGCCGGTGGCGACAGCGGGCCACTGCGCTTGGTTATCATTTACCGCCGTGAGCTTCCGCTTGAAAAAGAGTCCGCACGATGCATAGCTGCCAAGGTTTGAGATCGCTTATGTGTGACATTTACACAATTTCAGTGTAATTATGAGTGACATTCAGCAACTATGAGTGACACTTTCTAGCGAGCAAAAATCAAGCAATGAAGACGCTGAAAACATATAAAAATCAGAAATTACACCCATTTAAGCAACAAGAAACTCTAAGAACTTGCACAACCTACTCACACTCTACATGATTTTACACCAATTTTGACCACTGCGGCTGAGCTGACTCAGAAGGTCTAAGCACCCGATGAAGGATAAGTCTGGAGCTCAGTGGATAATCAGGAGGGAAGGCAGCTTAGTTCCTACCATCGCTAGCTACCCTTAGATAGCTGGCAAGATAACACATTACTTGGGCCGTAGTTTAAATACAATTCTGCCAATGTTTCTCCAACAAGGTGTTGTCTCGGTTTGTGCTCTTGTGTTCCTTTATATGGGTTTGTGTTTACATCTGACTGGGACTACAGGTGTGACCCCGGCTATAGGATATCGGCTCTATGGTGGCAGAGCAGGAGTCTCCACTGGCAGATGTCTGCATTTGATACGTTGGCCTGTCAGAGCATAGGGAATCTGTTGTATTTACAGATTCTTGCTGTTCCCTCTAAATCTCAAAGAACATAAGTCACTGGAACTGCTCAGCTTCTTTTACAATTGCAAAGTGAGTATCCTAGCTATAGGGTTCTCTAGCACTCTTGCTCCTACCAGAGTAAACATCTTTAGATATACTTTCCCTGGCCCTTACATGCTCCTATATTTCATGAACCCCCGTGAAATATCTCCACATCTGGCCGTCCCCATAATTGACAGTGAAAGCCCTTCAGACAGTCTTCTCCCACTCTGACTGCGGTTTCTGACACACAAACCAGTCTGAGCCACTGGACTCAGTGTGTTTTTGACATTTCCCATAGATGTTTGCATAAAAGGTCTTACGCCAATATTGCATAGTTCATTAGTAGTTTTAAGACAAAATCTCCAATTACAGCCCTGTGCTGCCCACTTAGGAGTTGAAATTATCTCCGACCTCTTCCGAAGAGGTCGCCAAGGCACGTTCCGAAATGTATCCCAAAAAAGACGTGCTGAGTAAAGAAGGGGGGTGGGGGGTGAGGGGAGGGACTAAACGAGAAATGGAGGGATAAAATAAATGAATAAAAAGAAGAAAGGAAGCAAAAAAAAAAAGCAAGCCAGAAAGAGCACGAAAGAGAACAATAAAGAACCGTTGAATGAATTTCGTTTTGAGGAGCGTGAGAGAGTCAGAGATAAGACAGGCAGAAAGGGAAAAGCCAGGCCGAGAGAAGAAGTGGTTTGAAAAAGTACAGTTGGGGTCTTGCAGTTTCGCTATTAACGTTGCATGTGTGGATTCAGTGGCATTCGCCTTCAATGCGCTGTTAGGTTAGTTAAAAAAACAGTACTGGTTAGGGAGTCCACATGACATGCTCCCAGTCAGTAGCTGTGCTCACTTTCTGTTATGTGGTTCTCTGCTTTGGAATGCCTGGTACCCGCGCGAGTACAACACTGCATTACACTGTAATGTTCCAGGCGACCCTGTTTCTAAGGCTAAATATGCGCACATTTGCACACCCCGTGAACATACCTGCGAGTCCTCCACTGTATGAGCGAGTTCGGTCCGGCATCGGTCCCGGCAGTGAGCCACACTGTCGCACTCTGCAGCCGAGGCCTCTCAGGCGCCATGCTGAAGCTGCTGACAGTATTGTGCGCAGCGCACTGACTGTATCTAGATACCGGGACACGTACAGGACACAGTGAGAATGCCCGCCGGCGCGCTGCACGCCTCCAGTCCTCGCTTCCTGAATTCCCAACCTCACTTCCTTCCAGGACATGAGGTCACCCCCCCCGCCGCAGAGCCACAGCCAGTAATCACGCTGACGCAACCACTGAGGGCAGGCCCCGCGGCGCCCGGGTGTCTCGGTATTTCAATGCACCAGGCTTTTAAGATACATTGTCGCAGCAGTGCACAATATTACCAAGCTGCTGTACTGGTGGCAGCGCCCGGGCCGGCAAGTGTCTGCGGGGAGCAGCAGAGCCGGCACAGGTCACAGGCGCACGCGCTACCAGCCTGGCATGGCCTTACTTCAGTGCTGGTACAGCACAGTCAGTGGCATTAAAATGCGTGACAATGCATTTCAGTGCGGTGATGCGGAACACCACACTGAAATGCGTTAGAGTCACGCCTGATGCGTGATACTTGGCAGGCCTGCGATGAGTCATTCTGTAACGAGTCACCAGCAGACCCCATGGATGCCCTTGACGGCGGAAGTTAATGAACGGACCAGGGACTGCTTTGACTCCACACAGCCTCCGTCCACCATGAGGGAAAGGGCTTTCTGAGAGGCTTTGGTTATGTACGGTTCAGCAACTCAGTAATCAAGGTGCTCTTAGCATCTGCCAGCTCGGAGGGGCATTATATCTCATTTGATATAATGATATTGTTGCATTTCTGTACCTTTTTGTTGAGGCGCTAAACATCTGAGAGGCAAGAGACAGGGACATGAAAATATATATGTGTGAGGTCATGACTAGTGCTATATGGGAAGTTAGGGTTGTATTGCTAATCATAATTTGGTTGATTTTATTGGTCTTAGAGTGAAAATATCAATCAAAACATCCACTGAAGTGTTCTTAAATGTATCTTCGTTTTAACATGTTTGTCGCCTTATGATTACTTTCCAAAACTCATCTGTAACACTCTTCAGTGGATATCAAAACATACCAATCCCCTCAGTAAAAAAACTTTGAATATGCAAACACAGATAGAGGTGGCACACGTGCTTTTATTGACAGTGACGACAGCACAGGAGAAAAGAAAATTTTTTGAAGGAGAAAAACTGGATAATTATATAGATTTGGGCCTGAGTGGACCGCTGACATTCTACTTCAAAATGACCTCATCGAGGGGCAACTGCGCACGAGTCAGAACACCTAAGGCCCAAGACAAGAACACCAGAGACCACGTGCACTCCAGAGAGTCACCAGATGGCATTCAGCATTTTCATTACTATCACGTGACATGTCGATGTGGCAAGCCACAGAAACACCCAACCCAAATGGAAAATCCGTTGTCACATTTCAAAACATACCAAAAAATTAAAGATGTCATAAGAAGGTGCTGTGACATCACAGGATTCACTAGTACAAAAGCGGTGACTGTACACACCTCTTCACAGCGAATCTTCTGGCCCAACATTCTGCCAACTGCAACCAGAAAGGGTCTGCAGACCTTAGCATCTTACTGCCTTGTGATGCCCATCTGCACTTCACTTCCTGCCTCAAGAGCTTCCCATGTTCTTGGCTTGATCCAGCTATTGTGGATGCCAGTCACGAGCCCAGGCATACGCAGACACAGAGTCTGACTAGGAGGACCAGCAGCGTGCACTTGTGCCCAAATATATGCACTGCTGTTATGTGTGCCCTACACATGACAGCAGATAGCCCCCGTATTCATTCTTGATGATTCCCTACACCTAGACTGCGAACCAGGGCCGGACTGGCCTTAGCGGGCACCGGGTGTTTCCCCGGTGGGCCCCCATGGTGGGGGCCCGTTTTGGGCCCCTGGGGGCCGGTTTTGTTACCAGGGGCTGGCAATTTCAGCCCCCTGTAACAAAATCGGCCCAAACCGGCCCTAACAGACAGCTCGGCCGCACTCCCCTCTGCCCCTCCAGGGGGGGCGGCCGAGCAGTTTGCCAGGGCCGGTTTTGGTACCCAGTCCGGCCCTGCTGCGAACAGGGGCTGTAGGATATATATCCAGGCTCTTAGCTGGGCTCAAGGGAGGAGCTGGAATAGTAATGAAGGGCCGGATTTTCAAAACGGTCACGGAACGCAGTGCAGCAGCCAAAAATGCTGTGCTGTGCTGCGTGACAGGGAGAGAGCAGGAGAGCACCATATATACAAAGATATGGCTCTCTCCTCCCCCTCTCCCTAGCGCCGGTGCAGATTTCTATCTGCCCTGCGCAGGCACACACCTTGGCGCCGTAGTGCTAGGGTTCGTGCCTGAGTCTACCATAGGTTTTGTACTCAAAGGGTACCCTTCCAGTACAAAATAGTATGCTTGGAAACACTTTAAAACTTTTCTTACTATGCATGTGTGCTGCACAGTGCAGCACACATGCAAGTCAGAAAAGGAAGGAGAAATAAACAAATTTCTCCTTTTAATGCCTCCAGTCAAATGGCGTTAACTTTTGGCGCTAAACCCTGTCTACTATTGTTTGTAGATAGGGTTAACCGTCAAAAGGCATGGGTGGTTGCATGGGTACGCCCATGTACCACCCATGTAACTCCCCCTTGGTGCTAAGTGACGCAAAGCAGTGCTTCATGCTTCTTTGCGCTACTTTCAGGGTACTTTCCAGCGCAAAATTAATTTTGCACTGGAAAGTAAATTAGGAAAAAAACATTTTGTGCTGGTTAGCGTCACTTTTGCGACGCTAACCCAGAGCAAAATGTTTATAAATCTACCCTGAAATGTGTAATGTCATCAATTCATGGAATCTGCAAGAAGTGCATCTACTCTATCCCAGGTGTGCCTTATGCTGCATAAACTGTGAGGTGATACACAGGGGCATATTTCTGAGCCCCTTGTGCTGCCGTAGCATCACTTTTTGTGACCTGCAGCAGCACAAAACTTGAAATCTAATCTATGAGGCAGCGCAAAGCCACTTTGTCGCTTTGAATGGCCTCATAGATATGGAGTAAGGCAAGGCAGTGCAAATTGCTGCATTGCCTTACTCTGCGCACAGGAAGCGTTCCATGGATATTGCGTGGGTGTTCCCACGCAACACTAATGGATTTTGACTCTACCCAAGATTTACAAAACCATGTAAACCTGGGGATGCGCCAAAACCTTACGCCTCCCGAGGTGAGGCGTAACGAGAAGAAATCTTTTTATTTGTCCTCGTTTATTCCTCTTTCCATGTGTGCTGCATTCTGCAGCACACATAGAAAGAGGAAAAAGCCTCCCAGGATTGTTTTTGTGCAGGAAGGCGCCCCTTTCTGCACAAAAACAATCCTGCCGACAACACAGGAAGGGTGCCAGCGTTGGCGCTAGGCTGCCGAAACGGTGCTAGCACTGGGGGAAAGGACAGGAATGCACCGTATTGGATAAATACGGTGCATTCCGCCCTTTTCACTTTGACGTAGAGAAACAAGGTGACTTGCTGCGCTGCCCTACATCAAAACCCCATAAATATGCCCAATAGTTTCCAACTCGGACTGCGATGGACCTCAGAGCATCCACATAGTGAGGCATGGCTGTTGCAAACACAGGAGAACAGCAATAGCTGAAGGAAGTCAGTGGGACGCACCCCTCGCCAGAAACATACTGGCAAGGAGTTGACATAGCCCTACAAGTGTTTGTGATGGCAGTGAGAACTGACAACCTTCATTGTTATAGCTACTGGGTCCTGAGGTACTGTCATAACCATCTAACTAATGCAACACATGAACACAGATCGATGCAAAAAGGGCCTAGGCGATTATACAATACATGGAAGCCCTGACAACAAGTGAACTGGCTTCTTCCAATAATAACTTGGTTTTATGTTTCACATAATTCCTCACGTCTGCCATATATGTGATGTTACTATTACCAATTATATGGTACTCAATTTACTGACCAGTGGAAGGATAGAAGGCTGAGTCTGCTCTGCCAACATTCAAACTTGTGGCCTGCAGGTCACCAACTGTTTAAACTTTTTAAATTAAATAGTCCATCATCAAAAGAACAAATTAGAAAGAACATCCTGTTTACATCTAACATAGTATTCAAAAGGTGTGGATCACGCACTCCGTAATAAACCTTCCGTTAGAACCAATTTTAGTAGCAGGTATTTGGGGGTTGGTTGGCGTGCAGCAAAGTATCGTCCTCTGATCCTGGACGTGTGTCAACGTAACAACTGATGCGCTTCCCCGCTGGGAAGCGTCCCTTTATTGCACTGCCGGGGATCACAAATGGAAAATTTTAGATGGGACTGAATTGATTAAAAATTTCCCATCTAAAATTTTCCATTTGTGATCCCCGACAGTGCAATAAAGGGACGCTTCCCAACGGGGAAGCGCATCAGTTGTTACATCTAACATAGCACAGCTACACTTCACAGTCTCCTCTGACGTTGCTCCTGACAGTATTAGTCATGAAGATAGTTGCTCAAAAAAACAACAGAATGCAGTAGACAGACTACATTACACATATCCAACTCAGTATAGATATGCTGCTCATTCAATAGTCGTGCTGCTCATTCAATAGTCGTGCTGCTCCCAACAGCACTATCCACTGTGTGTACCCAGGGACAAAAGCTATAGAACACATTAGATAGAAAATATCACACTCTCAACACAGCACAGACATGTGATGTATTTTGACTTTCAACAGCACTAGCATCCAAGACACACCACTGACATCCCACAGAACACTTTAGACATACATCTAACACAGCACAGATATGTGAAATATTGTTAACTCTCAACAGCACTAGCGTCCAGAACACGCTACAAATGCCCAACAGATCATTTGAGGCAGAGCACTCCGGATACATCCAGCACAGCACAGGCATGTGATAAATTGGTGATTCTCAACAGCACTGGCATCCAAGACACACCGCTAATATGCTCTATTTGTTGACTCTCAACAGCACTAGCATCCAAGACACACGACTGACATCCCACAGAACACTTTAGACATACATCTCATACAGCACAGGTATGCAATATATTGTTGACTCAGCTGCACTAGTGTATGAAACACACCACAAACATCCAGCAGAGCACTTTAGACCGAGCTCTCGGGATACATCCAATACAGCACAGATATGCAATATATTGTTAACTCTCAACTGCACTAGCATCCGAAACACACCACAATCATCCAACAGAAACTCCTGATACATCCAAAACAGCACAAGAATGTGATACATTGTTGACTCTCTCAACAGCACTAATACCCAAGCTCCAACACAACCATCCAACAGAGTGACTTCAGACTCATTTGAAGAATACTACCGGCCGGGAGCGGGCACCATGGCGAAGAGCGGCCGGGCGTTAAGGAAAGTGATCACTGGCTTGGCGGAGTGCCCGGCTCACGGCAGGGTGACGGCAGTGCGGCGCGCCTCCGTTACAGGGTATTGTGATCTTTCTCGGTGTTTATAGACGAGCCTTTGTTAGTAGAAAATGTGTGGTGTATTTATATCTCGGAGGGCTGGATGACTGAATGAGGGGCCTGACGTGAGACTCGACTCCGCCGAGAGGCTTCCCCCTGCGAATTAGTGCACACGCGGCTGAGGGGGCGCGCGGCCCCAGAGCAGAGCTTCACGACGTTGTGGCGCCTCGGCTGACAACATGCTAAGGAGGTGAGCGGGGCCCGGTTAATGAGGCGGAGCGGACTCCCTGCTCTAAGCAACACTGCACCGGGAGCATATGAATCCTACGCTGGGTGGAAGGCTGGAAGTGGTGCCTGACCTCAAGATGGCGTCCAGACGGAGGTCTCACTCACGATAGGGGAACAATTAAATACACTGGCTTCTAGTCTGGGGGACAGACATAGAAAGCCATAGATCTGAAGCATCTCATCCATAAGTGCAAGGTGAAAAGGCTGATGCACATCGCGCTGCCACAAACAAAGCTATACCACATGCCTGACCCTAAGATGGCCGCCTCAGGCTGAACTTGGCAAGACCACCACTACTCAGCATCAGCCTACACAAAGGGGCCGCAATAGCGGAGGGGGGGCTGCCCGCCCAAGAGAGGAAGGCCTACAACACAGCCCTTATGCCACCGAAAAAAACAGCATGAATGGTGTGGTGCCCAAGTGTGGAACTCCTGAGGGCGCAATAGCTCGGTGGCCTGACCTGGTCACACGGACTACTTCTGGCTCGGGCGCTTCCAGCCTGTTTCGCGGTGGGGCTCCCCCACGTACTGACCTTGAGCCTAGATCTAGAGACTAGAGGCCTGAAGGCAAGAACAATGGGTTGTCCCACAATCTACAGTCTTAGGCTAGCGGGAGGACGAAGCGAAGGGTGTTTTCCAATTACACCAGGACCGATACCTTCGATTGAACTATGATGATACCCCAAGGGCGAAAAACCGAATCTGTTTGTAATTACCGCTGAACCTGAGTACTATTGGCCGTTACCCGGTGGAGCTGTCCTATGCAGCTATAGAGGAGTCTGGCCATGGTTCACCCCCTCGGCCGTCACCTACCCAGCCGGACATCTGACATTGTTTTCCTCACCTCCCCGTTATGTTTCCTTCCCCCTATCTTTCTCTGATGTCTATACTTGGAATCTGTAACTGAAGTAATTATGTATTCTTTAACTTGCTGATCCTCATGTAAAGCGCTCTGATACCTACGGGTCTAGCCAGCGCTATATAAAACTTTGCACATAAATAAATAAATAAGCACTTTAGACAGAGCTCTCTGGATACATCCAACACAGCACAGATATGCTACAGCCGGCTACACGTCTCACCTGACAGTATTTGAAGCCTAGATAAATTACACACAAAAAACTATCTCACGTACATCCAGTGCAGCACACTTCCTATATTTAAGGCTTTTGTGTCATGTCAACAGAACATGGTAATATCTCATTAATAATGTTGTAAAACACATTACACAACATTTCACATGCATCTAACATAGCAGAATATGTATAATTGTGGGCGATGGCTCATTGCTATATGCACTAGCCGATATGGCACGCCTTAGTCAAGCACAACAAAATATACCAGACAGATCATGACATAACTCCTGAATTTACATTTCCCCCAGAAACCAGGCAATGGTTCACACACAGGATTGGTGTGCATGTATACCTTGAGTTAATTTCTGTTGCAATGGTTTGTGTAATGAAATTGATCAACAAAATGATGGTTGATCCTGGCGCAGTTGAATATGATAGTATTGCCTTCATAGATACATAGGGCAACCAGCTTCCATGGCTGCAGGTGAGATCATGCACTGCCAGCAGCATAGCCCAAAGTGATGGGGACGGCATAGAACATTTGGGAGTAGGATCCCTTGACAAAGCCAGATGTAAATTCAGTTTGTTCACAATGCCACTTCAGCGCACTGTTCAAGTAGCTCAAACTATTCTTCACTTCTGCTTTGCCTCTTGCATCATCGCTATTAGACCGTCTGCTTCGGCCCCAGAGAAAGAGTCATGTCCAGGACTAGACTGACATATGGGGCACAGTGAAACTCCCATTAGGCTGAGGACCAGGGGCTGCTTTTAGGGGTCGACAGATGAGGATCGTCGGCTATCCTGTCTGGGAAAAAAGCTGAGGGAGCATCACCATGAAGCAGCTAGCAACCCCCAGTGACTTGAGACCCTCACAAGTGATTTGCAGCGCTCTATAAAACCTGATTGATTGATTGACTCACACAAGGGCCAGACCTGCCATTCTTCCACTCTGTCATTCACAGTGGGCTGCAGGCTAAGGAGCAGCTCTCAGAGCAGGGTGACCTGGCAGGACCCAAGAATCCTCCCATGGCTCCATTCTAGTTGCCGCCTTCGGCAGTGTGAACAGTTTTGCCAGGCTGGCTTTGATGTCCAGTCCAGCCCTGCTCACTTGGTACATTTTCCAGGGCTTCTTGTAGCTACTAGTTCACCACTGGTCACGGTTGAAAGGACAGAAAGGAAATCTATTAGAACCACATCTTTAAAATCACTCTGCCACACTATGAATATGGAAATATATGCATTTTGCCATTGCCTCTTCACCAAATTGTTTTTAATTCAATATTGCCCAATATATGCTAGTGTCTGGCACACTCTTCATAAGAAGTTATCACAACGTTTGGACCAGGTGTTCCCTTCAGTGAGCTATGTGGGCCTGTTATTCCAATTGATTGTGATTTTTTTAGGTCTTTGTGTTTTTTCTGTTTGGTTAGATTATTAGGAGATTAACATGAACATTGAGTAATTATATTCCAAGATTATACTGATAATAATAACCAAAGAAACGTTTCTTGCTCATTTTGGTCTTGGCTAGCTGTTTGTAGGCACACCTATTGTTTCCAAAATATAACATATACTTGGAGTAGGCTTTGCGCGAGCCCCGTCCTCACGATTGGTTGGCTTTGTTGTCTTCCTCAGTTGGTTCCTCTTGATTGGATGGCTTTCTGTAAAGAAGTCCATGGGGCACACTGGAAGCTTTAAGTAGATTTATTGATAAGTACAAGTAAAGGACCACCAGCCCAGGCAACAGCCAACCTCCAACTGCCAAGGATGCAGCCACAGAAACAGAGCATTCTGTTGTCAAGCAATGACACATAGAATGCAGGGACACAGCCCAGCAACAGGGATAGGAAGGAAAGAAAGACAGGGCACAAGGATATGGAAGGGAAAGGAAAAGAGAGAGAAGCAAAACCACAGCACATCTCCCTCCCATACAATAAACAAGAAATGTATTGCAATATACAGAAAGGAAAGAAAATTATTGCAACCGTACATGTTTAAAACATTTCATAGTCCTTATGCCAGGACGGTCTAAATCTCAACCTCCGGTTAGGCACATCAATCCCAGAATTGTCACCCAGCCCAGAACGTTCAGGCCCTCTTGAGGAAACAAAACCCCTTTCACGTCCATGAGCATTGGAACCAGGTTGCCATTTAACTAACCTGGACATACTCCACACTTCACCAGAATCCAAAACAACAACATTCTTCCTGACTTCTTTGATGATAAAGGGCCCCATAAACCGTGAACAGCCCTTCTTCAAAAAACCAGGATTCCTGATCAACACCTCATCCCCAACATTCCAGTGCTTGAGGAGAGACGAATTCTTTAAGTCAAACCTGCTTTTGTATTTTCTTGGTGAAGTCTCCGTCTAGAAGCAACCTGCTCATCCATTCCCACATCATTCACATCCAACCTTAACCAAGCAGGACTCAACTTGTCATGAGGTTTCCTGCCTCTCAGAATTGAAAAAGGAGAAACAGATGTCAAACAATTTGGAGTATTACGGTGAGCCCACCATGTTTCTCTAAGCATTTTCTTAAGGGAAGACCTGGTTTGCAAAGCCCTCTGGGCACAAGATTTGACCAATTTATTCATATTTTCAGCCAGACCATTGGCTTGCGGCGAGTATAAAGCCGCCTTGAAATGAGTAATAGATAATTCTCTTAGAATCGTGTTCATCTCGTGTGAGACAAATTGAACTCCATTATTAGTGATGAGGTGTTTAGGAATACCCTCTCTGGAGAACTCCTCAGAAAGAAATTCAATAACAGCTCTAGTGTTAACAGCAGGCACACATTTGGTGACTACCCCCTCGGAAGTGTAATCTACCAACAACAACACATAACGCTCATCATGAGCAAACAACTCAAAAGGTCCAGCAATGTCCAAACCCAACTTGGACCAGGGCTCAGAGGGAACCTCCACAGGCGAGAGTGGTGCAGTACAAGTCTTTTTACTCTTATCGCTCTTGGCACATTCCCAACAGTCTTTGACAACTTCCTCAATTTGTCGATCCATTGTCGGCCACCAGTACCACTCACGAAACCTGGCTTTTGTCAAATTCCTCCCTAAATGTCCCTCATGTGCTAAATTTATAAGCTTGCACCTAAGATCACGAGGAGGTATCACTCAATTACCCCTCAACAACTTCTCGTCAAAAACACACAACTCATCCTTGACATTGATGAAACATTTCAAAGGTTCAGGTACATCCTTGTCAGCTGGCCAACCTTTAACTGAAAATTCCTTGACCATTTCCAAATCACTGTCACCACGAGAAGCAAAAGACCACTCATCAGAATTAACAGCAGACTCATGCACCCATCCCACAAGAGAATTTTCCACTTCCACACCAGATTGATCCAAAGGTAACCTTGAAAGACAATCTGCAATGGCATTCTTCGATCCAGGGACATACTCAACCACAAAATTAAACTCAGACAACCCCTCCATCCAACGCTTGACTCTGGGAGATATATTGTCAACTTCTCTGCATGTGAAAATTTGGCATAGAGGACGATGGTCAGTCCTGACAACCACAGGTAAACCCCAAAAATAAAACTAGAAATGGCAAATAGCCCAGAAGACCGCCAACGCCTCACGCTCAATCACCGAGTAGTGCTCTTCCGCACCCCTGAGTGAGCGAGAGGCGAAAGCAACAATTCTCGACTCACCATCCACAACCTGCGATAAAACTGCCCCCAAGCCGAGCATGCTGGCATCAGTGGACAGTATGGTTTTCTTGCAAGCATCAAAATGCCCCAACGTGGGCATGCGACCAATTACATTCTTGATGGAGTTAAAAGCAGGAGAGCAATCATCAGACCACGAAAATTGAGCTCCCTTTTTGAGCAGCATCCTGAGAGGAGAAGAGACACAAGCAAAATTAGGAACAAACTTGGAGCAAAATTCCGCCAACCCTAGGAATGACCGAACTTGATCTTTGTTGACAGGTACAGGGGCTTTCACAATACTTTCAGCAAGGTCTAATTTAGGACTAATCCCTTCACCATAGATAGTATGTCCTAAGTAGTTCACAGAAGACACACGGAATTTACATTTTTGAAGTCGTTGTAAAACTTTCCACAATTCTTTATAATGTTCCTGTTGGTCCTTTCCATAAACAAGAATGTCATCCTGAAAAATGAGGACCTTGGGCAATCCTTCAAGAACCTTATTCATGACCCTCTGGAAGCAGGCTGCAGCGGATGCCAGGCCAAAGGGCATGCGAATGAATCTGAAAGCCCCCAGAGGCGTCACAAATGATGTCAATTGCCTGGAGTCCGGATGGAATAGAACCTGATGATAGGCAGATGACAGGTCCATCACGCTAAAACATTTAGCATCTTTGATCAGAGCAAGAGTTTCAGAGATGTTTGGCAAAGGTTGCCTGTCAACCCAAATATGTTTGTTTAGACCGCGTAAGTCTACACACATGCAAATCCCCTTGCCCCCATCTTTAGGTGCCAAAACGATGGGGGCCAACCACTCAGAGCATTCAATTTCTTCAATAACACCAGCTGCTAACAATCTCTTGAGCTCTTGATCTAAAGGTTCCATCAACATGTGGGGAATTTTCCTTACTTTACTGACAAATGGTTGAGCGTTCTGTTTTAAAACAATTTTATGTTCAAAGTTTTTGAGTAAACCTAACCCGTCACTGAAAACCTTAGAAAATTGTGAAGAGACATCATCAGATAATGAACCAGAGGACAAAAGTAACACTTTCTCAGGTGAATTGGGATCTAAAGTGATCCCCATATCCCTCTGGTGTCTCCACCCAAGGAGATTATCTCCCCTTTTCACCACATACACTTTCCCAACTGTCTCTCTATCCTTGAACTGAATTTTCTTAACCACAAACCCCAAAACATCAATTTTGACACCACCATAACCTACTGGGTTGATGTCTGGAGGAGACAGTTCAACTTTGTCAAGACCAAAAACAGTGTCCCAATCGGCATCACCCACCATGGTGTAAGGTGAACCTGAATCAGCCAACACCGAAAATCGTTCACCACCAATGAACACCTCACACTCGGGCATATCCAGTTTATCACCATCCACAACTCCATCTTCTTTTACACTGAACATAAACTTTTTCTCCTGCTCAATATAACGTACAGTCTGATTTCTACTACTACGGCACACACATGCGTAATGACACATTTATTGCAAATAACAGATCTTGCAAAACAATTGGAACTGTTAGGCAAGTGACTCTCACTCCCACACCTAAAACATTTAAAACCATTCCTGTTGTTCCTAGACCCGGACTGTTCGGAATCAGAAGACTTGTACTTGGAAACAGTCTGTTCCAAATCAATTTTTTAAAAATCTTTTTCATTATGACTCCCCTTGAACGCCCCCTTGGAATCATCTCTCTTGAAATAATCTTTCTTAACTTCATGAACGGCTTTGTCATCTACAGCAACATCACTACTTTTCTCCACTCTCATTTCGCGCACCCACATATTAGTATTTTCCATGCTTTCCACAATAGATAAAGGGGCATATTTACAAGGCCCTTGTGCCACTTTTGCGTCATTTTTAACATGGGAAAAGTGACGCAAAAGTGGCGCAAGAGGCTTGTAAATCTGCCCCAAAGTTTCTTTGAGATCTGGATTCTTAGCAAGGAGCTTCTGTTGAACTTTTACATCATTGGTGCACCTAACAATCTGATCCCTAATAAGAGAATCAGTGAGTTGTTCAAACTCACAGGTACGAGCCAACGTTTTAAGAGTAGCCAAATAGCTACCAATGTTCTCCTGCTTACCTTGAATTCTAGAAAAAAATTTGTGGCGTTCTAAAACTACATTAATTTTTGAGCCAAAATGTTTTTCAAGCATCATAACAGACATATCATAAACGTTGTCAGGTTCACCTTCTCCACGCCCCAAAACAATTTCATCCAAACTGTCGTAAACATGCCTGCCCTCAACTCCCAAATTATGTAATAGTGTAGCTTGATTCCTCAAAGCTGAAAACTTTTCTCCCCCAATAGCTAACAAATAAGAGTCAAATAAAGGCTTCCATCTCTTCCAAGGTAAGATGGGATCACCTACATCAGAGAGAAATTGTGGCGGTTGAGACATGCTAGAAGAAGCCATCTTAAAGAAAACACAACGAAGAAAGTGAGCAAGTATGAGATAAAAGCAATTGCAATAAAAGTACACAATCACCTAACTAACATCACACAATTCTATGATAAATGAAGAAATAATTGATTCCCCAACTGTAGATGATCAGGAACCATAACTCATGTAAGTAATCGTAACACACAATAACACAGTACTTGAAACTGTAATATAGTTCACTAACATAAAAATGATGTGTACCAAAATCCACTTGAAAGTGAGCGCATCACTGACACGCCGTAGAGAAAAGTTGCTTCTAAACTGTAGAAAACACGAATGTATTGAAAGAACAGTGTGCGCATCACTGACACGCCAAGGAAACCAAAATCTTACTTGTGAGGCACTTCATGTAAAATACCATTGATAGCGAGAAGATGAAGAATAAGTGTGCGCATCACTGACACGCCAAAGAAACAAGAATCTTACTTGTGAGGCATGTTGCTGTTGCTGCAAATGCGCACCAGAAATGTGGTTGGCAAAACGCGATTGGCAAAAACAGACTGAATTATACAGTCCAAGGATGGCGGCACGTCGTCCACGTCACGCCGGGTGGCTCCCGGCACGTAGATGCAGTGCGGCGTCTTAGGCAGGTGAAGATGAAGACATGGACGTCACAGCATGGAGCTCCCACGAAGGATCGAATTCTACCTCTTGAAGACAGTGAGGTAAGGAGCCTTCAGCGCGTGCAAGTGCAGTTTAAAAGATGCCAATGGCAGTTGCTCAAAACTTGTAAATACTTCGATGCTCTGCCTCGATGAATCTGCTACACTCACTACGCAAACCACAGTACCGGTAGTAAATTCAATCGAAGGACACTCCACACCCCCAATGCAACGCAGTATAAATCTCCATTAAAAAAAATCAAAAACGCTCAGAATCACTAAGCTTAAGCTGTAGAAAGACAGTTCCAGTTGAAATAGTCACGAAGTATGCCCAAAGAGCGTTCTGCCAAGAAACAAATCTTGAACATAGTCCAAAGTTACACAAGTGGTGTAAAGTCCACGTAGCGGTTTTGCCACAATAAAGCTTGTGAACACCAGGCCACTTTTAAATAGTGTAAGCACTCTTTAGTTTAAGGAATACTTTCCAAAAAAACCACGAAAAGAACACAGAGCATGTCAGCTCCAATATAGACAGTACCTGAATCTCGTAGTCCAAAGATATTTCAACTTAGAAATAAAGTAACGCTGCAGTAGAAAAATGGGTTCGATGGGGAAACTGGTGGTCATCAAATCCTGTCCCCTCGCAGGTACAACTCAGTCGCCAGTGTAAAGAAGTCCAAGGGGCACACTGGAAACTTTAAGTAGATTTATTGATAAGTACAAGTAAAGGACCACCAGCCCAGGCAGCAGCCAACCTCCAACTGCCAAGGATGCAGCCACAGAAACAGAGCATTCTGTTGTCAAGCAATGACACATAGAATGCAGGGACGCAGCCCAGCAACAGGGATAGGAAGGAAAGTAAGACAGGGCACAAGGATATGGAAGGGAAAGGAAAAGAGAGAGAAGCAAAACCACAACACTTTCCTTCCTATTCTTGTGTTTCTCCTGTCAGGAAGCATTTTGTGTTCAAGGTATTCTGATTGGATGAGTTGTATCCTTCCATTGCATACTTAAGGGGCTCTTGTTTAATTTATGTTCAGCACTCCCATGGAGCACTGCTTCCACCCCGTCACCCCCGCTCTCTCTTTTCATTCCATCACTATGCCTCCATGATGGTCCCTACCCCGGTACTTCGATCCTATCCTGCTCCACATGAATATATATTTTTTAATTTATTACATTTTTCATGAAGGTCCGGTAGCTGTAAAGTGCTGCGGAATACGCTCATCCTGTTTTGTGATTTATATTCACGTATTTTTTTTTTGTACATTTTATTTACTGGTCTAACATGGCTATTTGGCTACTTGCATCACAACGCATTCAAGAGACACAACGAATGCGTGAACAGGTTTCATGATGGATGCGTCACAATGTCTGCCAGTCCATAGGCGCGCCTGCTGAAATGGGTTTTCTTTATTTGAAAACCCATTTCAAAATTGCTGGTGCCATCTTGAAGCATGCACGTGTGCTGTTACCAAAAGCACTGGCTCGGACTTTTAAACAAAGAATTTTTATATGAGGTGCAGTGTGAGAGCGTTTGATGGATGTAAGTGGGAATTGACATGCGAGAAATTTGCTTTCAGCTATCAATTTTTCAGAATGGGAATTTCCAAATAGGAAGGTTTCTCAACAGCCAGGTTCTTTCTTTGTCTTCGGACCTTGTAGAAGGTTAACTGATCCCTATCTCAGTGATATCGAAGAGATACACTTGAGGGCGCTTTGACGCCTTGTCAGGGTAGTAAGCGCTATATAAATACAATTACAATGACAATGTGACCTCTTTCTTCCAGAATGCAGTGTGTATGATACAGAGAGCTTTAGCATGGAAATGGTTTATAGTGACTAAAGCTTGTAACTGGCAAACTTTGAAGGATTTCAAGAGTCAAAGCTTGTGGATGCAGATGTTTTATAGAGGGAAATGTCCTCCTTTGCTTTGGCGAGAATGGACTCCTTTGTTAAGCTAAGTGGTGCTCCTGTAAGTCATTCTTATGAGATCGGTGGTGCTAAAAAGTGATGTATTCAGTTTTTTTGTGAAATTAGATTATTTTTCCTGGCTAGCAGGTGATGGTATTTACAGGTTTTTACCACTTGCGGAATTTAGCTGCTGGAACAATTCTTGCTCTCAATGATCACTCGCAGATTTGAAACCATCTTGGCCAGCAAATCTTAAGAGGGGGCTGTTATCTAGCAGGTAGATAATTGCTGGCTATCTGGATGTCCGTCTATATCCTGTTTAAAGCAAGGAAGTTTTTTTAAAATTATTTTATTGTTTATATTCGTTTTGTAGCAGCGGCTTGGGACCCGGAGCCACTCCCATTGAGGTAACGCAAGATCAGTCTGCTTATTCCATACCTTTCTGGTGAGCAGGTAGAGGAAAGGGACTCCGAGGTGGCAGTCCTTTTCCTCCAGCAATGTTCTGATTGTTCCTCATCGGAGGGAGAAAGGTAGCAGTCCATTTGTATTTTGGAAGGGATGAAAAGGCTATGGTAAAGAGACTTGGTGAAGAATGGCCATAAATGGCTGGACATTGCTCAGGTAATTGTGGATCAAGTAACCCTCGACTGGTGTGCCTGATACTTGCTTATAAGTCTCTCTCTGCAGGCCATCTATTGGCTTTAATACAAGGATTCCAGATTTAAACTTCATGGGTTTATTCAAAAATATAATCCTTATAGAAATTAAAAAGTATTTAGTCAACTAAGGATCAGATTGATTGAATAGTGAAAGTATTATTGGGCAAAAGGACTAATAGAACAAAGAGTTAGCCTCTGAAGGAAACCCAAGTAAAGAGCGAATCAATAAACAGACTAGCAGAGAGTCTGCTCAGTTATAAAGGCAACGAAAGTCTAAGTATAAATCAAAGAGACTGATATAGAGTCCGAAAGAAGGCTCAGAAACAACTGGCTCTTCTCCAAAATAACACAGCTTTTATAATATTTCAGAGTACAGAAGCCACACGCATTTCATGGTCTGATATCACATGACAGGGTTGAACTAGCAATGATGCAAACACAGCAATCAATATTCTGGTACACAAGATAGAAACAACTACTTCATAATCCATCTAATTTATTAGGTTATGCATAACTAATTAAGAAAATCAATTAACATTTTATGTAACACAGCAATACAATGGTTTGTTCAGCAAATGAATGACATACACAGAACATCATCTGGAAACCTTGGAAATAAAGAAACATCCTGAACATTGCTTCCTTATGGGAACACAAATATTACTTTACAGAGACCACAACTGAGGCTTCTTTTTCAATGATTTCCCTGAAATGGAAAAACACACAAGCATACAGATAGAGAGAAAGGCTTGCTAAGAGAAAATACATGTGTACTATTATTCTGTAAATGTGAATAGCTGTCAATGCAACCTTGCTGCAGCCCAATAATGCTAATTGAATCACGTCTAAATAAGTCATTTTTTCTAATAAGTAAAAACTTGCTTACATAGGAATACAGTAAGATAGACAACAGTCCATGTTAAGAATAAAAAAAGTAATATAAAAGGAAATTTAGAAAAATAAACATGGATTTATTCACTAAAACTCACAATTTGCTAAAAATAATTAATGGAAAGTTGAGACATTTGTCCTTGGTGGCAAGATAATCGCTTAATCCAGTTGGCTGCCAATGCCGGACTTGCCGTAGTGGGCACTGGGCATTTCCCCGGTGGGCCACCAGGGTGGGGGCTGGTTTTGGACTCCTGGGGGGCCGTTTTTATTACCGGGGGCCGGTTTTGCAGCATAGTGGTGCTTCCAACTAGCAGCACCCACCCCTCCCCCGAGCTGTTTGCCAGGGCCGATTTCGGTTCCCAGTCAGACCGTGTTAGCTGCAACTGGGTAGCAACAATAAAAAACAATAATAAAAAGAGTCTCTTTGATACCTATCCAGTCCCTACCTACTAAGCTTTTCACAGTGGGAACCATAGAATGGTTTAACACCAAATTAGTATTTTAGGCTTGTATCCATCCACAGGCAGGGGTGCATCAGTATGATTCACAAGAGGGCATCAGCATTCCCAGCCAGTTACCTTGAAAGATGCACAGTGTTTCTTTGTGACAAATTTGCACACTTCCCAATTAGTACTCAGTCAATTCGAACAGCGGAGGATCAAGAAGTCTATCTCAGCTTGCTGCACTGATTAATAATAATAATAAGAGACATTTATAGAGCGCGCAGCTACCTCAACTGAGGTGTCCCGGCGCTAACTGAGGTGTCCCGGCGCTACAGATTGTGGTCCAGGCCTTTAGTGAAGGCTAAAATGCATGGAAATAAAGGAAATTACCTACTTGGAGTCCCCCTTGCTTGCACAAATCTCTATTAAAATATCAAAAGGTCCAACAGAGGCTTCCACTTGTCCTGATAAATCACCAAGAGGTCACATTCTCAACATGGCTAATGGCTTAATAGTCCACCACTGCAGTGGAAGATGTCCCACTAAATTCATCTAAATGGTTGAGTTATTCTAAAAATTGTAGGAAAACTTCACGTTATGAGAGTGAACCCAGCTGATTGGTCAGGGACGCCTGTGTCATCAATAGGATATCCTACGTAGGCTCATGCTGTTTCAAGAAACTATCTGAGCTCCAAGCGATTCATATGGACTTCCAGTTGAAAATATTACTCTGCGCCTTCACACAGGTAAGTTCTCCTGTCAATAAACTCTATATTCCTGTGGCTTCTGGCTAGTGTTAATGCAGTAGAACACAGTTGCATTTGTTATGTTTTGCCAATTTGAATTGATCACATATCACCTAGGAGGGTTTCCTGGTGCTTTAGAAGAGCGGTATCGACCTGTCTGGGGCCTATTGGAAGAGTCACGTTTTCAGTTTCTTACAGAACTCTAGGATAGAGGGAGGACTCTTATGTGGTAGGGCAGATTGTTCCAGGCTTTGGGGGTGAGGTGGGATAAGGCATGCCTCACAGCTCTGGCTCAGCGGATGTGGGTGAGGAGAAGGTTGGCCGAGCGGAGGTGTCTAGAAAGTGTGCTGGGCCTTGGTTGTTTAGTGCTTTGTAGGTGTGTGTGAGGAGTTTGAAAATGGTGCGTTTGTGGATTGATTGCTAGTGGAAGTAGGTTGTGGTGATTGGATGGCTGGGTGCGGTGTGGTGGGTTGAGCAGGAGAGTTGCGGCTCTTGGTGAGTTGAAAGGTAATAATCTTGCATGTCTTAGGACTTTCTTGAGTAGCTTTGGGGGGGTGGAAGCAGGTGGATGTGACCATGTTGACTTGGTTGGTCATCAAGATTTGGTTGTCAATCATGGTTGTCAATCATGATGACAAAGTTCCTGGCCGAGTTGGAGGGGCATGTAGTTGGTCCCAGCTCTGTGGGACACAGGGCAGGAGACCAGATAGAAGTGCCTTTTCCAAAGAGGACCACTTCTTTTTTTATTGCTGTTGAGTTTTAAGCAGCTGATTTTCACCCATTCAGCAACTGTGGACATGCAGCTGATAATGTTTGCTTGGATGTTCAAGGTGTCTTCTGATAGGGGGAGAGGACGAGCTGGGCATTGTAGGTGTATGAGATGATACTGAGTCAGTGTGCGTGGATGATGCTGGCGAGTGGAGTCATGTAGATGTTAAAAAGTGTAGGGGCCGTGAGAGATGTCTCAGATCAAGTTGTAGGCGGCGGATGAATATGGAGCTAGGCTGCCTGTTTGAGTACATCCTGAAGGAAGGAGCTGATCCATTGACGTTCCAGGCTGCAGAGTCCAGTCTCTTGGAGGTGTTGGATGAGGATGGGGTGGGAGACTGTGTCTGGTTGGGGGGCGAAATTGTTGTAAACGGTGCTGATTTTATTGGTAAGTAGAGGGAGAGTTGTGTGCAGAGTAACTGTCAAGGGGTGATGGTCGTGGAACTGGCAGAAGCGGATGTGAATTCCTTCACTATGAAGATTTATTTTGAGTGGTAGGAGTTGGTTTGGATCCAATCAGTGAGGGTTAGGTTCTTGGTGGTTCTGAGTCATTGATGCTAAATCAGAATGTCTGACCTGTAAGTGCCTCTGTCGTCTTTGTTGTAGGTGTGGCACTACCATCATTGCAGTGATGCTTGTCTGAGTCTTCGGTGTACCAACCTTGAGGTTTGGATAGAGATGTGGAGGTGGTTCTTAGAGGAGCTAGGAAGCCTTTGCAGGTGTTAATCCATGTGTTGAGGTTCATAATGGAGCATGTTAGGTTGTGATAGTGGGCGGACGTCATAAATGAAGCTCTGTGATCCATATGTCTCTGAGGATCTTGTTCCGGTTACACCAGGAGGTCTGAGTGTGAGTGGTTCTAAGCTAGCTCGGTAGGTAGGTGGTGGTCAAAGTGGACAAGGGACTAGTCAGTCAAGTTGTGCACAGTGGGTTTGTCCACCATGATGTTTGGAAAGTTGGTGACGATGGGGTCAAGGAGGTGTCTAGCTGCATGTGTGGGGTCTTTACCTCATTGGGTGAGTCCTAAGATGCTCAGGTTTTCCAGAATATTGGTGGTGTTGGGGATGGTCTGGTCCTTAAGGTGAAAGTCGAAGTCACTGAGTAAAATGTTGAAGGTGGATGCAAGTGTCAGAGGGGTGATGAGGTCCGCAAGCATGGAGCTAAAGTTGGATCTTGGTCCGGGGGGCTTCTAAAGTAGGGTCTCTCCCAGGGGGGTGGTGCTCGAGGTGCTGAGTTTCAAGGCTGTATGTTCTAGTCAGTTGCTAGTGACTGCTGAGGTGATTGAGCAGTTGATTGTTCTCTCAGTAGATGATAGCAAGTCCTCCTCTAGGTTTGTTGGTTCTGTCTTGTCTTGCAACCTTGTAGTCCTGGGAAGTGATTATTGCTTCTGCAAAGTCCAGAGCAAATGCTGGATTAAGTATATGGTTTAGGGGAGAAATAATGGGTCCGGGCAGAGGTTGTGCAGAAAGTCCAAGACCTCTATGACCTGTTTGATGAGTGAGCGGGTTTTGAGGAGTAGGCAATTGAGGGTGGGGTGTTAGTTGTGCATGGTGGCATCAGTCTTAGTGTTGTTGTGTGTTCAATGTGTGGTGTGTACACTCCACGCTAGAGGACGCCTCCCGCTGCTCTCCCCATGGGCCCCGGGGGGAACCGCTGATAACCCGCCCGCTTCCTCCTAAAGCAACCGGCAAGCTATAATTAATGAGGGACTTTTGTGATTTTGTGTGGTAAAGTTTAAAATTGATGCCAAGTAGCGGTACCTGCAACCGATGTGCCGGATCGGGCGGCTGCAGAACGCTATCTACTTGGGGCGAGCGGTGCGGTGGTTCACGCTAGGGCTACCACGGCCGCTGCTGCTCCCGTCTGACCTCAGGAACCTCTCTCTGGCCCACAGTAGCAGGCGGAGAGTAGCAGCGCTGTTGGAGATGGCACAGGAGGCAAGAATGGCCCCGCAGCGGGCATCGAGGGGACGCGGCCGCACCGAAGCACTCATCGAGGCAGGACCAGTCTTGGGGAGTCAGAATGATGTAGGAGGCGGCAGCGGTGCCGGGCTCATGGATATGCTGCCAGCCCTCGATGCAGTACCCTGTCCAGGCTCCAGTACTGGTTCCCAGGTGGGAAAAACAATTCTTCGGTTGCTGCGCTCTGGTAGAGCGACAGAACTGCTCTGGTCCTGTGGGTCAGAGACCTCCACCCCGGGTCTTGAAATGGCAGAGGTGCTCAGTGCTGCTGTACAGGAGGGCTGAGAAGACGAGGAAGGACTGGTAAATCCCCCAGTTATGTTACTATCGCCCCCTGTCCCTGATTGTCAAGAAGCCGGCAAAGTAGCTGAGCAGGTTGCCAAAGATCAGGCGATCAGTACTTGCAGTATGAACAGCAAGAAGAAAGATACCCCTGTGAATAAGGAGACATACAGTGATTTAGCAACCAGTTCCTCCGATATTCCTGTAACTAGTGTATTGGTCTCCGAGGAAATCTCGATACAGTTGCAAAATGGCCTGCGAAGCGCAGGCGCAGGGAATGGAATCTGCATAAGCGAGGTTGTAGCTGAAGTAACGGAACAATCAGTATGCGGTCTCATGGATACTGGATCAAATGATGCCACAAATGCTGAACAGTCTTTGGATATAGCGCAGCCTAACCCTACTCGAAGTGTGGAAAGCACTCAGATCAGGCATCAGGCAGGGTATGCAAATCAGCGGGGAATTCTGATCAGGCTGGGGAGCTTAAAAACCCGAAAAACAACGCCCCAGTGGGGGGTAAAGGCGCGAAAGGCCCAAAATCACTAGAGTTGGTAAAGGAGGCAGGGGCCGTGGTGGTGGAGTGAAACCTCAAGTTACTGATACATTGGGACGGCTGAAGGAGTCAGTGGCAAATAGCGCAAAGGCTGGCCCCGGGGTGAGACCTCTGCGTAAAAAGGTGGCCTCCAAGGGCGAGGTCAAGGCCATTATTTCAAGGTTATCTAATTCCGGTAACATGGGAGTAGCAGAAACAGCAATCGGAGTTGGAGCCGAAGCCGAGTTATCAGCATCTGCACTCACTCTAGGTTTTTCATCAACTCACGACGACGGTTCAGATGGCCACGACGGGGCATCAGGCGCTCGAAACAGCGAATCTTATAGCTCCCCCACTCTACCCCTAGCTGGGTCTCCAGCACTAGTAGTAGCATCTATACCTGTGGTTTCCCCAACACTTTCGGACCAGGCTCGTAGCCCAGTATCTACATCACTGACCTCAATAGAATTGGGAGTATCTGTAAAGGGCTCGCAACCTGCTGACTGTGAGGAACCATCAGTGTCCACAATTCTGCAGGCATTAGCTACTCAGAGAGCGGAGGCCCAAGACTATTACAAGCAGGCTAAGACTGACAGCAGAGAGATTAAACAAGCATTGTCTGTCACTACCAAGGTCACTCAGCTTTCCTCTGAGGTCACTGACTTACAGGAACATGTTGCAGCTGTAGAAGAGGCTAATACATTCACTGTGAACCTAGCTAAAACGCAGGATTCTCAAATGATGTTCATGCAGGCTAAGATTGAGGACCTCGAGAATCGCCAACGGCGACAGAACTTAAGGGTTTTCGGCATACCGGAAGGAAGGGAGGGCTCTGAACCCCGGGCCTATATTGTTCGCCTCTTTCAACAAGCATTCCCAGACCTAACGGACTGGGATATGGATACACAGGTCCAGCGTGCGCACAGACTGCCTCTGACTATTTCCCAAGGGAATCAAGCCAAGTCAAAATTTTCATGGCCAATACTGGTGTTTTTGGGCAATTTTTTGTTACGCCAAGCAATTTATTTAAAAGCACGCCCATCTGCTCCTGTTAAGCTGGACACTATGTCCATATTCGTACGCTCTGACCTGTGTAAATCAACAATGGACAAACGGTGGAGGCTGCGTCAATTAATAGACCCTTTTAAGGCGGTGTGCTCGCAAGTGTTTCTGCAGGAGCCAGCACGCCTTAAGATTATTAAAGATGGCCAGTCACACTTTTTTTTCAGCGAGCAGGATGCTAAACAAGCGTTAGCAAAATGGCAATTAACTGCTAGAAAATGATTCAACACTCAAAGGTGGCACACTCTGGGACAATAGAGAGGAATATTTTTGTGCCTGCTCTTTGCATTTGTTTCTATTTTTTTTGCTTCTCTTCTTGATTTAACACTCTTACACATTTATGGGGGGGCTGGGGGTAGCGGGGCTTCGGGGTGCTGGGAGGGGCGGAGGGGGCTTTCTCTTAAGGCTGTCTCTTAGGGACAGCAAGGAAGGGGGCGATTCCTTTTCACAGGTACTGGGGGGGGGTGTAGGAAGGGTGGGTGAGAGTCAGAGAATGGTAGCCGGCCGTCTTTGGTCGAATTGGTGGAGCGGCATGAGGGGAGGGGAGCAGGGTGGGAGGGTTTTAAATAGCCCCAGCTTAGTTAAGATGTCATTGGTAGAGCATAAGGGAAAGAGGTATGTAACGAAGGGGGAGGTGACCGAATCAAGTATATGGATACTGTTTAATGCCTGATTTTAAATACATGTGCTGGAATGTAGCGGGGCTCAATCAGGTCAGAAAGCGCCGGCTAGTAATGGAGGAGCTTCGGGTATTTAAACCTCCCATATTGGGTCTTACGGAAACACACTTAGCTTTTAAGGATAGAGCGCAATTAAAACAGCTTGGGTTTGATTTACTTGTTTGTACCTCGCAGACGATCTCTATCCGGGGGGTGGCTATACTGAAGTCTAAGAATTGTAGAGTGACTGTCTTGCGAACACTGGCTGATTCTAAAGGGAGATGGGCAATTGCCCAACTGTTGATTTCTGGGCGCAAGACTACGATATGTGTGGTATACGGCCCCAACACTGACTGCCCGAGATCATTTTTCATTTATGCTCCGAATTATTGGAGTGGGTGGGCGAGTTGATAGTTATGGGGGATTTTAGTTGTATTATTGATAAGAAAATTGACACTACTAATATTGCAACTCGTGCTAGAATGGGCAGGACTAGGGCCGCTATCTTAGAACTACTTCATATACATCAATTGGAGGATGCCTGGAGGAGGCTATTCCCATCCATTCCAGGGTATACATTTTATTCATCCTCACATAAACAATATTCCCGAATTGATATGATTTTTATCAATAGAACAATGCTGGAAAAGGCATCCATTGAGGTATGTCCCAAAATTACATCGGATCACAACCCAGTAATGCTAACTGTGCAGATCCAGCCCCGGGATAGAGAATCAATAAGGGAATTTTCATTTCCTAGACACCTCCTCAGTAACTTAGACTACGTGAAATTTATGCGAGGAACACTAGGAGAATATTTGGAGAATAACAGGGGTACGGCGTCCGCCGCAGTGGTATGGGATTTTTTGAAGGCCTATGTAAGATCGCCGATCAAAGGGCTAGGTCTTACATTAAATCAATAAAAGGGGTAGATGGCCTGTCCTACACTCGATCGGTTGATATAGTGGAACATTTTAAGCTTTTTTACGCCGATTTATATGGTGAATCAACACCCTTTAGCCAACAAACTGCTCTGGATTATATCCAGGAGAATACAATGCCTGTTTTGAACTCACTGGACTTCGAGTCACTCCAAAAAGACGTTGATTTGGGGGAGGTTGAGGAAGCGATTAGTGCTCTGCCAGCAGGTAAGGCTGTTGGTGAGGACACTATTCCGCTGGAATTCTACAAAATGTTTAAAGTTGTTTTGGTACCCGTCTTATCTGCATTATTCAATAAAATCTTTGAAGGGGAGGGCAACCCTTGTTCCTGGAATACTACCAACATTATAGTTTTTCCCAAGAAGGGGAAATCGGTAGAAGATATGAGTTCGTATCGCCCTATATCGTTGATCAATGCCGATGCCAAAATTTGTTCTAAAATCCTCGCCTCTCGGCTGGCCCCTGTTATTCATCAGTTAGTCTCGGAACAACAACATGGCTTTGTTCCAGGCAGAGACACGGCAGCTCATATTAACACGGCTATTGCTGCATTTGACGTCTCTGGCCAATCAAAAATCAACATATAGGGATGTTGATACTGGACTCCGAGAAGGCCTTTGACCGAGTTGCCTGGGGAGCATTGTGGCCGACTATGTCAACATTCGGCCTTGGTCAAAGGTTCATCTCGGCGGTTCAGAAATTATACAGCAATTTGACAGCAGCAGTCAAGCTTAACGGCCTCTCTTCAGCTCATTTCGCTGTTAAAAGGGGTACGCGGCAGGGATGTCTGCTATCCCCACTACTGTTCGCTCTTTATATTGAGCCCTTTATAAAGCACTTGCTGCAAAACGCTAGGATTCCTTCTGTGTCTCTTAGTGGTCTGGAATTAAAATTAACCGCGTATGCGGATGACATTGCTATTTTTTCTACTAGACCAGTAGATGCTATAGTAGAAATTATGCAAGAGGCACAACGTTTTGGCTCTTTCTCCGGCTATAAATTGAATCCGAACAAGACCCAGACCATTTTAAATTTTCAACCTGGCGTGGCCCCATCAATATTAGGGATTACAACAATGGCAACTTATCTTGGAGTCTGTCTCAACAGCCGAGTGGAGGACGTGATCTCTTTGAACTACGAGCCACTGCTAAAAAAAAGTTGCGTCAAAATTACGCAGCTGGCACCGGCTTCCTCTCAGTATATTTGGGAGGTGCAACGTAGTAAAAATGAATATCCTCATCAAATTTTTGTATTTATATCGTACAATTCCCCTAAGGATGCTGTGGACGTTTTTTAAGCATCTAGAAAGCGCCATAGGTAGCTTCATATGGGGCTATAGACGTGCAAGGAGAGCTCTTCGGTATATAATATTATCATATAAACAAGGTGGCTTTAAGCTCCCAGATTTTAAAATATATTTTTGGGCTGCATTTGCTGGTCGAATTCGAAGCTTGCTTAATGGGCCTGATACTTGCACCGCGTGGCTGTCATACCAACTGGCCTGTGGACCAAATACGGGGTTCCTATTGTATAAAACGGCTGACCCTAACTACTATAAACGGGTCCGGTTCAAGATAGTAAGAGATATTACCAGGATATGACAAGATATCTGTAAGGAACATTCCTTGCCAGTGTTGCATTCGTACACGATGTTGTGGGGCAATCCAAAACTGCCGACATATTTCATGATCACACTGGTAGAGGCTGGCTGCGTAAGGGCTTATCTCAGCTCGGCCAATTTTACGATGGACAAGGGTTTCGATCTTTTTCAGCTTTGAAAGACGAGTTCGGGCTGCCGCAGAGTACATTTTTTAAATACTTGCAAGTAAGGGATTACTTTATAAATGGTCAGAGGCTATTAGAGATGTTGAGGCCCTCTGAAATATTATCTGTACTCTTCCAGACCTCAGGTCGAGGATCTATTGGTATAGTTTATCAGAGACTTCTGGCAGCTGTTAGCGATGACGGCATACAGGTAGCAGGAAAATTAAGTCGGATTTTTGAAACTGATATAACAAAGGAGGAAATACAGGATTCTTTGGAAACTATAGACGCAGCTGTAACATCTGTTAATTTGAAACTGCAACAACACAGGACGGTATTTATGTTGTATTACACTCCAGAGCTTATTTCTAAGTGGGCTACGACCCAACCAGCGGCTAAATCGTTCTGCCCAAAATGTCATAAGTATGCTGCAGATCTACATCATATGTTCGTTACTTGTCCAAAGCTGAATATATTCTGGTCAGATGTAACTGATGTGCTTACAATGCTGGCTGGTCATGATGTCCAGATAGCAGAGAAGGAAGTAGCATTAGGGGTAATACTGGACATGGGCAGCTATATGAGATCCTTAGTATCAATTATTATAGTGTGTGCTCGTTTATGTATAGCTCGAGCATGGATTCAAAATACGAGTCCAAGCATTAATGAATTTTGGGTATTACTCAGGCAAATATATGAAATGGAATTAGCACTAGCTAAAGCTAGAGGCCCACGCTCCTGGTCAAAATTTAAAAGGGTGTGGTCCAGCCTTCATTGGGATTAATAATTTACTGTTTTTTTGGATCTGTTTTGCATTAGCCTTATTTTTATTTTTTTTATCTACCACTTAAAAAAATGTGGTATTGGTTTTTTTGATGTTGTTTCTTCCCGGCTCATGTGTGGTAATTGTATTAAGCCCCAATTGATGCTACTTCTTTATTATTCTTGTGATTTGTATGCTCTACTTTTTGTTATTTGTTATCAGTGTTTTTTTGTGTATTTTTTTGTGCAATGTACTACATTTGTGGCTAAGAAAAAGAATAAAAATAATTCTTTTTAAAAAACAATGTGTGGTGTGTAAGGGTAGAGGGAGACGCAGGAGCAGTGTCGGGAAGGGCAAAGAGAACGAACTTTTAGTTGAGGGGGGCTTGGGCGCAGAGTGGGGTCAGGCATCCAGGGTTCATATTGAGTAGGGCTTCAGCTAAGTAGCATCTCGGGCTGCGGTGGGTGGCTGGTGGACCAAGGGTCCTGGCGCTGGGCACAGACAGGTACAGACAGCAGTGGCGGCTCCTACGCTAAGGCAGAGGAGCGCCGCCCCACTGCTGCAAAGCAGTGAAAGAAGAAACAAATAAAATGATAATAACTCGAGGTTATTATCATTGTATTTGTTCCTGCTGCGCAGCTTTGCGGGGCGGGTGGGGCTACTCTGCTCTCAGAGCAGGGGAGGAGTGATTTGCCCACTCCAAGTGCGCAATGACTGTTTGGCCGGCCCTTTCCGGCCGGCCAAACAGACATGCACACTTTGCATGTTCTCCATTCAGGCTGCATTACCCCCCCCCCCGTCCCGCCCCCCCTACCCTGATCGAGGCCAGCCGCAACTGGCAGACGGGCTGGCCTTAGGCACGCTTTTGGCACACCAGCGCTGGACCACTGTGTGTGTCCATGTTGCGGCCTCCATTAAAAAGGTCAGGAGAATGGAGGAGTACGTCGGGTGGGGCAGGCAGAGCTATTATACGCAGAGTGCAGGGTGGGAAGGTCGGACGAGAGCAGGTACAAGAGGTGGGAAAAAGGAAAAAAATCCAAAACAAGCACAAGCAAAAAAGCAATAATAAGAAAAGTGATAAAGAGTGTAAAACGGGGCAAAAGTGAACACGAGTGGAAACGGGGCAAAAGTGAAAACGACAAAGTTCTCTATCTAAGAGAGTCTGGCCAAGGACATTTTCATTAGATGAACTAAGAGGGCCTCTATTGGTGTCGACAGGGGCGGCTCCTCCACTAGGGCGGAGGAGCGTCGCCCCACTGCTTTCTCGCACTGCGAGAAGCAGAAACATAAAATGGTAAGGGCTGCAGCCTGCATTGAGAAAATGGCCTCCCCATAGGCAGCTGGCTGGGCGGCGTACCCACCAATCACAACGCTGCCATTGCAGCGTTGTGATTGGCTTAGCGGAGGGGAGGGAGGCTGCCTGCTTCCTGTTCCTGCTGGAGGCAGGTGAGCAGGAGCAGGCGCCGAGAAAACACGGGACCCAGTCGGCCGGCGGACAAGTACGTTTTTTAACAAAAATTAATTATTAATTTAACCCCCACGCCCCTCCCTGTGTGACCCCCCACCAGCGATTAATGCCGGCCGCGACTGGGTGTCGACCCTGTGATACTTACCTGGTGGCTCATTAGATGCGCCTACCCTGACCTGAAAATGTCAAGGAGAACCTGGGTAATTATTTACTGATACTTACCAGCCGTGAGTAACATTTGGATTACTTTACAATACTTTTTAACTTTTGTTTTTTTATCACACAGTACAGTTCTCGCTACTCCCTGTCGGTAAAGGCAAGAAGCCTTAGTTAGTGTTAATGGTGTAAAAAGTACCACAGAAAGTTAGTTGCTGAAAGACATCTTGATGCCAAAGCCCAGAAGAGACACAATTCAATGAACCGGATGGCAGCTTTTCTCCCCGCGGGAGGGGTAGACATTGCTTCCTGAGGCTGATTCACTCGGTACGGATTCTCGAATTAATGAACATCAAATTTCTGTGGAGAGTTCCTGGCTCATTTAGAGCACAGTATCTAATGCTCGTCGGGCACACGCTGCGCCTCGCTAATGTAGCGGCCACGCAGATGATAATGTATTTAAAATGACGAGCAGCTGACCCCCAGATCACTGCTGAAATTAGATGTTATGTGTGCGCGCGCCAGCAGGACGAACCAGCTATTCAACATGTCCCCTTGATTCTGTTTTCTGAAATTATCTTTGATGTTGCGCTGAATAGCCCGGGCTTTCCAATTTTTCAGTCGTGTCGGTAATGACAAAGTTTGAAACTCCAGCACAATCATCACAGCAAGGAGATATGAGCTAAAAACGAATTTGCAAAGAACTAGGGTTTAATTTAAGTTTGAACACGTGAAAATGTAATCATTTCTGGCACAACCCAGTTTTACGATTTTTTTCGATATTTACCAGTGCAAATGGTCACCAATACGCAAGCGTGCTTTCACAAAACCAACCTGCAAATATGCAGGGCCACTCGAAATATGCGAGTTTGTGTCTAAGGCGTTTTCCGCATAATTATGGATTTGCTGCTTTTGCGTCATACTCCATCATCATGCAAAAAATTGTTTCTAGCTCAAATGTATCAAACGCTACAAAAAATGCAGCAATGCACGCTGCTGCGCAGTGGAAGGCACTAAGTAAATGTTGACCTGTACTCTTTCTGTTGCTTATTGGTGTATTTGGGTGTAAGACTAATGTGGTAAAACTTTTGCCCAGATAGTGTTAATTTGTGTAAAAATGTCAAAATAATGAGGTAATACTTTCAAAAAATGTGCCACATTATTTGCATAATTATCCTTTTCTTACCGCATAATTTAGTAAACCCTGCTACATAATTTGGTATTCCCCTGACACACAATAATTCCAGTGGCCTTGTGGATATGTATAATACACTTAAGGTCTGCATATTGTGTTCCACACTTATTTTTTCCTGTGCTAAATCTGTGCCAATGGGTTTGCCAGGAGGTATGGTGTACAGAGATCTCTGTGTATACCCCATTCTCTGAGAGATGTGCTGAAACCTGTACCCACCGTTTTCCTATAGCAGCCCTGACTTAGCACAGATCTGCCGCCGAGAAAGACGCAGTGCAAGCAGGGACCATAATTGTCCCCTAGCTGCATAGCAGGCCCTCCAGCCCACTGCTCATACAGGGGCCAATCCTCAAAGAAATTAGTATATCTACACTGGGAGGTTTATATCTACGTCCGAGTGTAGATTTACCACGTTCTGGAATTTACAACTTCCTCATGGGGCATGGAATGCAGTCCCTGGCTCACGTTTCCATGTGGAGTCCTTGAAAAATGATGTCATTTCCAAACCTGGGTCCCTTTCCCTCTATACAGAAGGCTAACCGCGCTTAGAATGCCCTAATTTCCAACCCTTAAGTGGTATTTATCGGAGCGGAGATCTGTGCACCCATATCAGTGCTAATGCCTCTCAGGAGTCCCTGTACCAATCCCTGGCAGTTAAAAGTAACCCCGGGTGGGTAACTCCGCTCCGGCAGCGGAGTTTCCGGAGTTTTGCCTACTCCGCGTTTCCGTTGCGAACGCGGAGCTTAGGCAAGACTCCAACTCCGTGGCGGAGCGGAGTTAGCCGGCCCCTCCACCCTCCCAAAGTAATTATAATGTTTAAAAAAAGGCACTTACCTGCTGTGGCTGCCTCTACATTATAATTACTTTGGGAGGGGGGAGGGAGCGAAGCGGAGTTACACGGAGTTGTTTTCCAACTCCGTGGAACTCCACGTAGAGGCACTACACCTGCTCTGCCCGGGCTTAGTTAAAAGCAAGGTAAATTAGGTGATAAACTTATGTTTATAACCAAATTTACCTCTGTGAATAGGTCCCCTAATTCCCAAGTGAGGCAGTACAGGATTATATTTCTGACAGGACACAAGTCCTAAAAAAAGAACTAACCTAGTTCACCAGTATGTAAGTGACATCACGGCACTTGACATCACGGCATGTGACATCACAGCGCATGGCATCACAGGAATTCACATCACAGGAAGTGGCATTACAAGAAGTGACATCAGATCTTAAGCCCTCACATATATGTTTAACAGGTCTATCATGAGCACATTTCGAGTATACATGTAAACCCTTCTGATTTAGGCAGAAGATTGACACTTTTGTAAGCTACCCATAAAACAATGTTGCCTTTTGTCAGCATAAAGCTTCCTTTACCCAAGGATTGAACATGCTAACTCTACCGCCAGGCTACTCAACCAGACATAATGTTCCATATGCAGCACATTTCCATGTAGATGTGATTGCTTTAGCTGCCTGCGCTCTCCGGAAGTGAGACCACTCTCCTATGTGAAGTATTCTTACTCAGCCTTGCCCACCTGCACTCATTTTAGGAGACTGGGGCTCATTTTTCACCTACAGACCATGACCCGAAGTAAGAGAGAAAGACAGAAAGAGAAGAAAGGAGAGAAAATAATGATGAAGGCAGAAAAAGGGATGAAAAAACAACCTGCAAGAATAAGCAATTTTAGGGTAGTGAAAGAAAAAGGTTATGGCAATCTTAGCATTCAACAATACGACCCTAAGAAAAAGTTTGGGACTCCGCGTTTATGTTTTCACAAATTACACACTGCCCCCTAAAATGTCACCTCCACATTTAGCAGCCGACATCTCTCATGTACTTATTGTTGGCATAACTATATCTAAACCACCCTCACATTTACCAGCGCACCCTGACAGCTCACCCTGGAATCAGTACCCCCAGAATGCCCACACAATGGGCCATACATTTCAAAGTAAGAGGTATCAGCTCCACATCAAAATAAGTGTAAGCTGCACACTATCCAAGGATGAGACGGAAATGGTGACAAAGGTAACTAACAAGAAAAAGGCACATACAATTCTAATCCCAACTAGCACTTTCAAGAAAATATTGGCCTTCCAGAGGAAATATTACTAGTTTGCATAGAAAAACTACCCAAGTGGGGAGATGTAGGAACAGCAAGAGACACAACAAACTATTGCCAGTAATCAGAATCTACACTAGACTTTACTCGCTAATAAGACCTCTTCATCTTCTAGACATTTTACACTGCCAACATGGTGCACCATAGATGGCCTACTTGTTTACAGTAACACTGACCTGTGTGCTCACCTATTTACTGTAATCTCATCCTGAAGGAACCAGTCCTAGGTAAGCACACATGATCTTTCATTTCATAGATAGCATAACTCTGAATTATATCAGTCTCCCAAACCTAGGAGCATCATAACAACAAAGCTAACCTGTGTTATTGTGTTTTAATACAGTACATTGCAAATTTTGCAACATCGCTGCGGTAGGTGTGAGAAGGGCAAAAACAAAACCACACATACCTCGGAAATGGTAATAACTTGGCAAAATTTAACACAGCCATATCCAGTGCTCTTGAATTTCCAGAGTTACAAAAATGCCACTTGTCTTCCTTTCAAGGAAAACAGCTCTTCAACATTTAGTGATTGGAACTGGTTAATAAAGCACATAATTTCAAATGTTTGGAAATCATTTTCTGTAGTGGTGTGACCAATTTAGATACTTCTGCACAAAACTGAAATATTTGGGTCATTGATGAGCAAGCAGGAGTATGCAAGGTAGTTCTTATTTGAAATGAAAAGTGCACAGTTGCGGCATCTGCCTGCCACCCACACGTTAACCTAATTTGCCAAGAATTAAAGACAAAGCATTAACCTTTGATGTAAAACAGGAGAAATAAAGATATGTCCATCTAATGGCTGAAATGAACAATGGGAAAGCAGAAAACCTTAGATAAATCCCAGCTTACCGGCTTGACAAAATTCAGTGATCTTAGGCAAATCTCTCTTATGTTTGATTTAATAGGCTGTAATGTTGTACCCTGTATAATAAGATTCTAGGATGCGGGGAAAGGATGAACCAAATAGGTTCACAGCTGAGAAGAGATGCTTGATGAAAGTTTGACTACAAGGTCCGCCTGCCTCCTTACCCTCATGGAACTCAAAAGAGGACGCTTCTAAAGAAATGCTAACATAGTGACCAAATAGGTCGGTATGTATGGCATGTATGAGTATGTCGAATGGAAGTTTCACAACTGAATGCAAACAAAAAGGATTCTAACTAGGTCCTTGTGAGATCCTGATGAAAGCCAACTAAACACGGTGAGGCATTGGTGTGATGGCTGAAACATGTTGACGCAGGGTTACAGAGGATACTAATTTCCTTAGTGCATCCCTACCTATTTTCAACTCCGTCAGGGTGCCCTTTGATAATAAAATTAACCCTCAGTACATCCTAGACTATTTAAATCTAGGATCCCACCCAATAACCAAAGAGCTTCCTTGGCAACCAAGGTTGATCCCACCCAGATACATTAGGTATCTGGACGAGGACTCAATGATGAAGCATGCCACTTGGAATTCCAGTGGGTGAGTGCCCTTTTAATACCATAGGGTGATCCCCTTGGGTTGGCATGGAGAGATAGGCTAAGCACAGTAGGGGTTCACCTCTGTTATTTTTCTATGGTTAGGTGCTTGGAAAGGTGAACAAATCCTGTATCCCTTCTCACTCACTCCTTCCTGGACTATTGTATTAAGAATCTAAGCTACATATATAATGCATTTGACACAACTTTCAAGTGTCTTCTACCTGCCAGCCACACTCTAACCTGATGCACCAAAAATGAAAGACAAAACATTGTCCTCTGATGTGAAATAGGAGAAATAAAAAGATGTCTATTTAGTGTCTGAATCGCACAAAGTGTGCTGCCCATGACCTCTGTATGCCAGGTGGGGGCCACGGTGATTACTGAGGGCTGTCTTCCTGGTGCACTTCTCTGTTGAGAAGAGGGCAGTTGCATTGTGCAATGCTGTGACCTGGAGGAGACATATTCCTGTGTGTGCTGTCACAAATCCTGTATGCCAGGACGGGGGGCCGTGGTGAAGTGAGAGAGCTGTTGCCGTGGAGCAGCGTGCAGCTTTGAAGGAGAAGCAAGCCATAACTCGCGGAGGAAGTGCAACGATTCAACTACCCAACAATCAAGGAGGACCCAAGACCTGCCACTGAATTCAGGGATGCTTATTACATAGGCAGAGGAGAGTGTGAACGCCTGCCGCCTCCACCATAGCATCCAGTCTTCTGCTTACCTCTGGGCCACAGACGCATGACAGGGCACTTCTACCCTCCACTCCAGCGAGAACGAGTAAGACTGAATACTGGGCCACCAATACTGGACTTGCTCTGACTGACACACTACAGCGTGGAGGCACTTTGACTTTCTCAAAGCCATCATGGAACTTCTAAGACTTGAACTTACTAACGGGGTCTGGCTGGAATGCTGCTCTACATAAATTGGGAATAACCTTGTTCTTTTTATAGGAAAGTGGAACTCGAGATCTGATCCAAGGGAAGCTAATGTGCCTGCCTTTAGAAGAATACCTATATTATTTGCACACAATATACCTGGGTGGATGTATGGGAACACCAATTCACCACACATGTAAAACCTACCTGACGCACGGTAACGCAAGGCAGCTCAATGGGCTGCCTTGCGTTGACTTTTTTGGTTTTTTTTTCCCCAAAGCCACGCAAAAACTATCCTATAAGGCTATTTCCTCTTTGTATGTGTGCTGCAGAATGCAGCATACGTGCAAAGAGGAAGTAAAGTGGAAAAATAGATAGATTTCTCCTTGTGATGCCAGCCTCAGGTAGACTCACCAGTTTGGTACAAACCTAGGTTTACAAGTCTTTGAAAATATGGGTTTGCGCCAAAATACATTGATGGGATGAACAGGAACACCCTAGCACCACCCATGTAATGCCTACCTGACGTAAGGTAACGCAAGGCAAGGCAATGTGCTGGCGTGCGTTTTTTTTTTGTTTTTTTTTCACAAACCCACACGAAAGGGATTTGTGTGGTACTGTAAATCCCAAAATATATTTTACTTCAGGGTTGTGCCAGAAAAGTGACTCAACCCTGATGCAAAATCTGGGCCTCAACTTATTTATTTATGTTTTTTTTAACTCTGCCACAAAGAATGTGGCAACAAGGAGAAAACTGACAATAAATCTTTTCTGCTTAATTAGTTGCAAAGACTGTGTTTTAAAATATCTTGTGGGGTTAAGGCACATGCTGCAGAGATCTGTGTGTTCCCAGTAAATCTGAGTGAATAATAATGGTAACATAACTCTGGAGGTTAGTGCATTTGCTTGAAAGATCTGTGTTTAGTCTAGCCTCAGTTTTGACTCAAAGTAGCACAGAGGGTTAATGTGTCTCCTGCAAAGCAGTTCATGTAACATGTAAATGACAGATTTTCCTTTATGTAGGTAGGTATGTGGGTTACTGCTTTCAACACAGAGATCCTTATGTTAGTTGCATTGTAATCCTTCTAATACAACACAGTGAGCTATGAAAGATGACATGTGACTTCTGCACCTTGTAACCCCCACTGTTTTATGTAACACATCCTGTACATTGATTTACAAACGTATATGATTTATTGTATATGTAATATGTCCGAATGATGTAAAGCCCTGTGACATCCTACATTGGGATGAGTAGCGCTATACAAGAACAAATAGTAATATTTAAATTATTTCAACGCCTCCTCAGGAGTAGTAAGCACAATATAAAAGCTATTTAGTTTGTGTAAGTACTGGGAAAGACCAACACATCTGACATTCTTACAGTGCCATGCATATCTTGTAAACGGGAACTGAACAAAGTAAAAGGCCGCCTCTCTTAAGCATGTGTGAAGTGCTAACAAGGTGCTAACCTTTGTTTCCCTTCCGCTTCATTTGCATCTAGGTGTGAGGTTCCTGACTGCTACCAGCCAGGAGACTCGAACAAAAGGAGGCCTGATGACCCCTCAAATTCAGTCTTTGTTATGGGCCCAGCTGGAGTCTGAAATAAGAGAGCCCCCTACCCGCCTGCACATTGTTGTGGATCGAAAGCAGACGACAACGTGCAGGCACTGCTGAATGTGTCCCAGTGTTTGAAATTACAGCGGGACGAATTCAACACATTTTTCAGTGGGACCCAACTTCTTGGCAGGGTGGACGGCGTCCACCCTGTGAAAATAGTGGGTGAATGCCATCCACCTGCGTATACCCCTGACTTGTGCCCTGATTTCTGACTGTTGTTTAGGTGTACAAATGTATTTTTAGAAAGTGTCACTTGTGACGTATCAGTCCCGAACATATCAATGAGCTCTCAGTGGTGACAAACATTCAGGGGAGTGAGCGTGCTGACATCAGCACGCCAGAGCCGTAACCTAAAGTGACGGGGCCCTCTGCAGATTGTGATAAGACATCCTCCACCGACCCTCCTCCCCGAGGTTTCAATATCTAATAAATATTCATACACTTTGGGCTGAATGGGGGACACGTAAAGGGTTGGGGCCCCTGAAATTTGCCCCAACCCGCGCTGCAGGGGCCTGTGATACCGCCCTCCCCCTGCAACAGGCCCCTATCACTACACCCATGCAATTAATGGGCGCCAATGCAAGCATTTCTGCAGCTCTCATATGCAGGACTGGGCTGAATCTCCAGTACCCCCAGCAGTTGACACAGATGAGGTCAATAACAATATACATCTCCATTTGCACTGTTCATTAAATTATAAAAGTCACAATAGAAGTATTTTTAATCACCGTAAATCAATAAAAAACTTGTGTACATTAGCAATAGCTACGTATATTAATGATATGAATCTTTTTAAAATAAAAGATATAATATTAAAATACAAATTTCACTTGTGATTAATTTTTTCTCATAGTTGTTTCTTAAATTTCATATAAAGGAGAACCCATTCTAAAATGGCACCGCATTTATTTTCGATCTCAGACCAGCAAACTTTATTATTGTAATCCTTCTTTTGGGTCATTAGAAAGATAATTTTTCTACAGGAGAAAAGTGAACTGGAATCCCAAGACGATTTAATGATAATAAAAATGAATACTTTTCTGACGGAGTGCTGCTTTTTTATAGAAGTCAGTAAATATTACAGTTTTGCCCTTTGTAAATAATGAATGTTTAATACATACTGCTCTTCGTGAAACTCTGATGTTACTTGGAAGACTTCTTTTCCAGGGTCTGCCTGAACCAAACCTTTTCTGCATCTATTGCTGCTCCTGAACACAATCCATCTCTTGCATTGCAATGGCAGCACTCTGTCTGGGGCAGAATAACACGCACAATAGCCCTATGGTAAGAAGTGCATGATGTGAATGACACTGTCTCTAACCAATGGCTGAAGAGGGCTGACCCAAACAAGCCAATGGCAGAAGGGGGCTAACCTAGGTGCTTACTGTGTAACTCAATCAATCAATCAATCAGGTGTCTTGTAATGCGCAACTACTCACCCGTAAGGGTCTCAAGGCGCTGGGGGTGAGGGGGGGTGAGAGTTAGTGGAGGGGGTGACGACTGCTGATCTGTCGAAGGCACTGTGGTTCAGTCGAAGAGCCAGGTCTTGAGGTCCTTCTTGAATTGAGGCAGTGACGGTGCTTGCCTGAGGTGGAGAGGCAGGGTGTTCTAGGTCTTTGCTGCGAGGTAGGAGAAGGATCTGCCTCAGGCCATGGTCTTGCGGATGCGTGGGATGGTGGCCAGGGCTAGTTGGGCAGAGCGGAGGTCTCTGGTGGGTGCGTGGAATGCGATGCGGTGGTTGATGTATGCAGGTCCCGCCTCATGTAGGGCTTTGTAGGTGTGTGTGAGGAGCTTGAAGGTGGTTCTTTTGTTGACTGGGAGCCAGTGGAGGTCTCTCAGGTGGCTGGTGATGTGGCTGCGGCGGGAGATGTTGAGGATGAGTCTGGCGGAGGCGTTCTGAATGTTCTGTAGTTTCTTGAGGAGTTTCTGGGTGGTGCTGGCATAGAGTGTGTTGCCGTAGTCGAGTCTGCTGCTGATGAGTGCGTGGGTGATCGTCTTTCTGGACTCTGTGGGAATCTTTCGGAGCAGGAGTAGCGTGTGGAAGCAGGATGATGAGACAGCGTTGATCTGGCGATTCATGGTGAGTGAAGAGTCCAGGATGATGCCAAGGTTTCGTGCTTGGTCTGTGGGTGTGGGGGGTTCCAAGTGTATTTGGGCCACCAGGAGTCATCCTAGGCGGAGTGGGTGGAGCCCAGGATGAGTACTTCGGTCTTCTCTGAGTTGAGCTTGAGACAGCTGTCCTTCATCCAGGTGGCGACAGCTTTCATCCCATCGTGGAAGTTGTTCTTGGAACTGTGGGTTCGTTGGTGAGGGAGAGAATCAGCTGGGTGTCGTCGGTGTAGGAGACGATGTTGAGTCCGTGGTTCCTGACGATGGCTGTGAGCAGGGCCATGTAGATATTAAAGAGAGTGGGGCTCAGGGAGGAGCCCTGAGGCACTCCACAGCTGATCTCTGTGGGTTCAGAGTGGAACGGTGGTAGTCTGACTCTCGGCCAGTGAGGAAGGAGTGGATTCATTCCTGGGCTTTGTCGCAGATGCCGGCGTCGTGGAGTTTTGTGCATAGGGTGCGATGGGAGGCAGTATTGAAGGTGGCCGAGTGGTCTAGGAGGATGAGGGCTGCAGTTTCGCCTCGGTCGAGGAGGGTGCACACCTCATCTGTGACAGCGAGGAGGGCGGTCTCGGAGCTGTGGTTGCTTCGGAAGCCAGATTGGGAGAGGTCCAGGATGTGGTTCACTTCGATGAATGCGTAAAGTTGGGCGTTGATGGCCTTCTCGATGACCTTGGCTGGGAAGGGGAGCAGAGAGGTGGGTCTGAAGTTCTTGAGGTCCGTCAGGTTAGCAAAGGGTTTCTTCAGCAGGGGGTTAATCTCTTCATGTTTCCAGTCTTCCGGGAAGGGGGTGGAGTCGATGGAGCAGTTGATGTTGCGGCAGAGTTCGGGGGCATTGGAGGTGCCGACTCTGTTGAAGATGTGGTGCGGGCCGGGGTCCAAGGGTGCTCCGGAGTGGATGCTCTTCAGGATCTTGAGGGTGTTGTCAGTGGTGAGGGGAGTCCAGCTGAGAGGGTCTTCTGTGGTCCGATGTTGTTTGGTGCGGTGGTTGTGGATGGGGTGAGAGGGTCTTGGGTATCGAGGCTGTCAAAGCTGTTGTTGATCTCTTTAATCTTGCGGGGGAAGAAGGTGCCAAGGTTGTTGCAGAGGTCTTGGGGGGGTGGGATGTCTGCTGTTTCTGTGTTGGGTTTGGCGAATTCTTTGACCACAGCGAAGAGTTATTTGCTATTGAGCGTGTTGGTATTGATCCTTTCTTGTAGGGCCAGTGTTGGAAAACAAAAGGTCCTATATACGTCAGGCTTGAAAAAGAGGTCTAGACTTACTGTACGAACACACTAGAAAAAAATTAGAAGTAAGCTGAGCTGGTGTCTATGAGTGTGATCACACCACCTTCTGTAGACTAACTTACTATTTAATGCACTGCTAAGTACCTGGGTGACACAGGTGACAAGTAGCGCTCTACAGATGTACTGATTGATTGATTGGTTTGAACTTGATCAATACCAAGCCACAATGATCAAAATCAGTCACATTTACCAGAATGTGTGTGTTCAACTTACAGAAAGATACCTTAACAATTAGCACAAAGAAATTAAAATCGGAGCAGAGAGAGTTTTGACTGCACTCTGACTTTACTGAGACATTGTCATCATGCCAGTAGCCAGCATGGGCAAGCTGCACTGCTGACTTTACGCTCCTTTGCCACCTATTGACATACAAGATACCTTATAAACAAACAAAGAAGCTCTCAGGGTGAATTCAGTGTGCGGTGTGGATTATAAAAAAGAGTGTACAGAACTTTAAATTGTTGATACCTTCTTTGTTGACATTACAGAGACTTTTTGAAAAGTAAATATCTTAATCAAAGTATGAAACATCTATCTATCTATCTATCCATCTATCCATCTATCTATCTAGTATATTTATTTGATAAAATCCCTATTCTGCAAAACAAACAATCCCCAGTATACAATTGCTTAAAAATGTCCTTTGTAAACATATACCCCGCTCCAATCACCAAATCCCCATAATTCATTACTCCACCCCATACCCATTAAAATCCTACTCTAAACACCTATTATAGTTCCTACAATGTCTCACGGAGGTCATTCACTAGATGAAGCGGAACCATCTGAAATGTAATACTCAAAAAACTGAAATCATGCTCCTAGGCAAATCTAATAGTTTCACCCCTAGTTGCTGGTGGCCGGCAGACATCGCCCCCACACCCAACACGGTAGAAGTAGTTAACAATCTGGGGGTGAAATTTGACACAAACTTATCCTTTCGTCCTCAAGCGATATCAGTGGCCGGGAAGTGTTTTCAGTTGATTAAATCTCTAAAAAAAGTTCTCTAAGTTTCTCCCAGTCACCGTAAGAAAAACTGTTACAGCAGCCCTAGTAACCTCCAGATTGGACTATTGCAATAGCCTATATGCAGTTGCCAACAAGGCAATTTTCAAAAAACTACAGACTGTTCAACATGCAGCAGCCCGCCTAGTGCTCAAATTGCTGCGTTGCTCTTCAGCCTCAGCCGCCTTACAATCACTACACTGTCTGCCTATCCATAAAAGAGTACTTTTTAAGATACTCGTTATTACTTTTAGAGCTTTTAGGGCATCAGGACCAAAATACTTAAAATCCAGGTTTACTCCCTATGTTACCTCACGCCCTCTGAGGTCTTCCTCAGCGAATCTTCAAAAACACACACCATTTACATGTAAAACAAAGGGAGGGAGATCAGTACCTGTTCTTGGGGTAAAAGCATGGAATATTCTCCCTTGTCATCTACGGTTCATTCACTCAGAACCATCCTTCAGAAAGTCATTGAAAACATGGATTGAAATCCCAGCAGGCTCCCTGAAGCCTTTGTTCACAGCCACAGCTGTGAACAAAGAAACATTGGACTGTTGGAGCTCCGGGCTTATACCAGCCATTATAAGCCCGGAGCGACTCCATTGTTTTCAATGGAGCTCCCAACATTCCAATGTTCTAATACATCATAAAACAAAGAACGTTCATAACATCATAAGAAGACAGTGAACACTCCCATCTTCCTCTTTTGTTCGCTGCTCCTGACACAGCTAAGTATCTCTTACATTCGTGGCACGATTGCTAACTTATTGTACTATTGTTATAATACAGTTTTATCTTTTTAGAATTATTGTTATTATAACATTGTTTTTCATCCAATATTTTAATGTCTTACTTTTAGTATTTTGTTAATATTTATATTAACCTTTCCTTTCCAGTTTCATTCTAACCCTGTCCAATTTATGGCGGGGAATGGTAGGTATCTGCTTTAGTGATCGTTTGTCACAGATGCCTTCTTTGTATTACTACGGCAATTTGTCTCGTATATTTTTGTTTTATACGCCGCTTACTGGCTCTGCTCGTAGATGCGAGAGCGAGTCACTGCTTCCTAGCTACCACATGCGCCCTTAGTGATGCGAGGCCCGGGACTTCTCCGTCTCGGGAGGCACGTTGCCATAGTTACGGCTCCTCGCTCGAGCGCGTAACGGTGCCTGCTGAGTCGGAGGGCTCCTGTGCTTGTTCTTTGTTTTTAAACAACGTGAACGCCACCCGGTGGGCTTTTTATATTATTACTAACTATTCAAAGGATTTATTCCTAAGAGGAATCTAAGTTTGATTTCGGGGAGAGAATATCCCTGTATTTTGATTATAAAGGGTGAACAACCCCTCCTTAAGTCCTCCTTCAGCACTAACCGTGAGTAAGCCTTCTGGCATTTTTCTGATCTATTTATAACTGTTTTTAAAGAACCTTTTTAAAGAAAAATGGACATTAATAACCCAAAACAGCCCCCTAAGGAGGCGCTTATGGGTGAGAGCCTTAAGAGGTTCCTTGAGGAAGAGCTCAAATCTTCTGTTAAAGAAGCGGTGGACGCCGCTTTAACTAAGAGGAAGAGGGTGTCTCCTGTTGAGGAGATTTACTTCTCTCTCTCTGACAGAGACTCCCCTACTACCTCTGGACCCCTAAAAAAAGGGAAGGTTTCCCAGAAGAGGAAACACTTGAAGGAAGCATTCACCCATGCTAATGATTTTGGTAGCCCTTGCGCTACAATAGATAATGGTGCTCATAGCAGCACAAAAGATAAAACCCAACATCTTGGGACATTGAGGAAAGTTGCCCGTAGCAGTATGAGAGAAAGAAGTAACCTTCATGGTACAAATGATTTCGATGATTCCTTTAATTCCCATTCTGAATCCTTAGATTATGAGGACTTGGACATGGACGAATTTATTTTCGATCCTCAAGATACCTTTGATAATCTTGACGAAGATTTGGAGCAACCTTTCACTTCTTCTTCCGTTAAGGACCCCCTCGGAGGGGAAATGTTTAACCCTACATCTATCCGACATCCCCGCAGTTCTGAATGGTGGCCAATGGACCACGTTAGTAAACATTTATTTCAATGGGTGAGGAAATCTCTGGACAGAGAAACTCGCAACCTTTTGCGCAATGAGTGTCCTAGACCCTCCTCAGAGGACAAGGTGTGCAACACCCCCAACCTCGATCCAGAATTGATAACATTTCTTTTTAAATTCAGTAAGGACCCCAGGAAAGGGATAGAGAAATGATTGAAGCAGTGTCAAGATAAACTCCTTGATGTCCTTGGACCGTTAACCAAGATTCTGGATATGACTGAAGAGGCAAGGGCCAATAAAATTACAGTCAATATTGATCTTTTGAGGGGTTGGTCGCAACGTGCAATTTGTTTTCTTGGTAATGCAATCTAATTACGGAACGTCGTAAAGCGGTTCTCTTAGGGATAAACCCTAAACTTGCTGACCTGTCCTCTAAGGAGGACATGAACGATCCCAAAGGACTCCTATTCGGAGATAACTTTGTGAAATCTTTGGGCAAATATGTTTCCACCTTTAATGCTTTTAGCAAGGCACAGTCTAGCATGTGGAGAGTTTTTGGGGGACACCCAATTTTTGGAAGGGCTGACAAGAGGGTACTGGCTGTCAGCCACAACACCTATAGGTCCCATTTCTAACCCCAAGACCAGAGAGGGTTCTCCCACTTCAACAGATCAACTTCGATCAAACTCAAATTTCTACCCCCAAAGAGGGAGGAGTTCAAGATCCTGTGGCGGGAAACCCAGATTTTCAAATCAAAGTTACCATGGTAAGCCCGACTTCCTGTTCCCTTACAAAGGTGGGAGGAAGATTGAAACACTTTGCACACAATTGGTCAAGGATTACACAAGATCCTTGGGTTCTAGAAACTATAGTTGGCTTCAAAATAGAATTTTGGGAACGACCATTTCAAGTCAAGATTCCAAGAGAAATGACTCTAGACTCAGAGAATTCAAAACTAATAGAACTAGAGATTTCCCAGATGTTAGACAAGGGAGCCCTCATAAAGATACCTTTATCTGAGATTTCAAAGGGTTTTATAAGTACTATTTTCCTAGTCAAAAAGAAGGACAAAGGTTGGCGTCCTGTCATAAACCTAAAATACCTAAACAAGTTCTTAACTTACAGACATTTCAAGATGGAGAGGATCCATCTTTTGAGAGACATTTTACAAGCCATGGACTGGCTGGTAAAATTGGATCTCAAAGATGCCTATTGTACAATACTCATGGACGAGGACAGCCAAAAGTACCTTCGTTTTACTTGGAAAGAAACTCTTTATCAGTTCCTGTGTCTCCCCTTCGGCCTGTCCTCAGCCCCTTGGTGTTTTACCAAAGTCCTTCGTCCAGTAGTGAGCTACCTCAGGGAGAGAGGAGTTTGTCTAATTATTTACCTATACAATATTCTCATTATGTCTCAAGACAAAATAGAAATTCAGAAACACTTACAAATGGCTGTAGATCTTATTCAAAACCTGGGATTCATCATAAATACAGAGAAATCTATCATGGTTCCGACACAAGAGTTAGAATTCCTCGGATTCCAGGTAAATACTATCCTTTCCAATCTGATTCTCCCTCACAAAAAAGTTACCAAGATAAAGAAACACGTTTCTTCTAGCCTAACAAAAGAATCAATACGTCTAAAAGACCTAGCCAGGGTTCTAGGTCTTCTGTCATCCTCTATCCAAGCTATTTCTCCTGGCCCTCTTCATTACAGGGGTCTTCAAAGACTAAAGGCTCTAGGTCTGAGAAAGGGTTTGTGGTACGAAGACTCAGTTCCCCTCTCAGAAGACGCACAAGAGGATCTACTCTAGTGGCTAAAGAACCTTCAAGCATTCCAGACTTTACCCTAGAGTCAGATGCGAGCAACCGCGGCTGGGAAGCCCGCCTAAACAATCTAGAAACCGGAGGGAGGTGGTCCTTAGAGGAACAATCCCTACACATAAACTGCCTAGAGATGTTAGCAGCTCTAAATGCCCTTATGAGTTTCAAAAAGTTTCTAAAGAACTCCAATACCTTGATCCGCTTGGACAACTTCTCTGCTGTCTCATATATAAACCGTCTGGGGGGTGCGAGATCCAAGACTCTTTCAGATATTGCAAATCAGATATGGTATTTTTTGGGGGATCTAAAGATTACTCTCAGAGCAGAATTTATTCCAGGAATTCAAAACATAAGGGCAGCCTGGAATTCTCGTTTCCTCCACGATTCCAGCGATTGGAAATTGAATCCAGAGGCCTTTGCACTAATCCAGAAGTTATTCGGTCCAATTCAGATAGACCTGTTCGCCCGCAGATTAACTTACCAAGTTCAGAAGTATTTCAGCTGGAGACCAGATCCCAATGCATCGAGGGTAGATGCCTTTCTCCAACCTTGGGAAAGGATCAAGGGTTACGCATTTCCACCCTTCTCAATGATTCAGAGACTCTTGTGGAAAGTGAGACTGGAGTCATGCTCCATCATTCTTGTAACCCCCTTTTTGGAAGTCCCAAGTTTGGTTTCCTGGGGTAATGGAACTGGCGGTGGATTTTCCACGTCTGATCCCATCATCTTTAGGTCTACTCCAAGGTCCGGACGGAGAGGAACATCCTTTAGTTTTAGAAGGGAGGATGAACCTTCTTGTTTGGAAGATTTCAGGGGTTCTGACAGATATTCTGATCTTTCGGGAGAGGCTAAAAGCCTTTTGGAAGATTCATGGGCACCAGGAACTAGAAAAAGATATAGAGGTGTTTGGAGAAAATGGTGTTGTTGGTGCATGGAAAGGGATCTGGATCCCGTACAAAGCTCTCTACAACACATAGCCAATTATCTAGCTCATCTCTTTGAGTCAGGTCTCTCTTATAGAACTATCAATTGTTACAGATCGGCAATCTCTTCAGGTCATGCCTTGATTAATAATCTTGCAATTGGTAGCAATCCCTTAATCAAAAGAGTTATGAAAGGAGTTAGACTAAGGAGACCCCCTAAAGCACGTTACCAATCCCTATGGGATCTTAACTTAATTTTCAATCTCTTCCTGTCCTGGCCTAATAACCATTTACTCTCCCTTAAACAAATCTCCATGAAACTAGCGACACTTTTGTGCCTAATCTCCTTTAGAAGGGTCTCAGACATCAAAGCCTTAGAACTTTCTAATAGATTCTATTCCTCTGAAGGTGTCCATTTCGATATTTAGAAAAGAACAAAAACCATGTCAGAATCTATCTTCTACCCCTTTTTTCATGAGTGTGAAAAATTGTGCATTGTTAATTGTATGAAGTGTTATGAGAATAAAATTTCAACATTCAGACCCGTCAACACTGACCAACTTCTCCTTTCATACGTTAGTCCCTTTAGACCTGTTTCTTCAGCCACCTTAGCCAGATGGGTCCGTCTGATTATGCATGAAGCTGGTGTGGATCTCTCTAGATTTGGGGCTCATTCCTCTAGCGGTGCTATGGCTAGTGAAGTATTTTGGGCAGGAGGATCCTTACCCGAAATACTTAAAGCTGCTGATTGGTCAAATGCAAGTACCTGCTAACATGCTCTATTGGTCTATTTGAGATCAATAGAGCATGTTAGCAGTGAGGCCTTACATGGCTTTAAACATGCATAGTGGTAGCCTCTGGTCTTGTAATGAAATGACGATTCTCCAATTAATATGCAGAGAGAATCTTGATTTCATTAAAGACAAACGGAGGCTAACATTATCCCACCCTCCTCTCCCTGAGGAGCATGGGCTTGGTACTACTTTATTACCTTATGTTAATGTATTACTCACTGAGATTGTTCTTTTCTCTGATATGTTTATATATACATATTGTTTGCTTTTAATGTAATTGTGCTTATTATTTTTTCTATTATTCCTTCAGTATAGCCTTTCTTTATATCTTTACTATACAGTGTTTTTTTCCTTTTATCCTCAGATAACAATGCTTAGGAGCAATCGGATTGTCACGCTGTTTCCTTTATTTGGTGTCATCACAGCCTAAGAGGAAGATGGGAGTGTACACTGTCTTCTTTTGATGTTATGAACGTTCTTTGTTTTATGATGTATTAACATTCTTTAAAGGGCTGCATGTTTGGGCAGCAAATAAAAGTATTTGCATAATTTTAGCCTCCGTTTGTCTTTAATGAAATCAAGATTCTCTCTGCATATTAATTGGAGAATCGTCATTCCTCACCACAGATATTACTTCAATAACTTTCTGAATTTGCAGATATTTAAAAACTGGTATTAAAATAGTCCTTCTTTCCCTGACAAAATACGTACAGAAAAGGAACATATGCTTTTAGGATAAAGTGCCTGACTGACGAAATCTATATTTATCATTATCCATTTCTAACTTAGTCTCCCCCAGCTTCCACTTCATGCAAGCCGGGACTTGCCCTAGCCTTAATTTTAAGGCCCACCTACTGGCATTTCTATTCTGTATATTACCTAGGTAGGGTTGCACTTTTCCTAAGACTTGTGTCCTAATTCACTGTCCAGCTTGTGAAGGGTACTTGTTACTGGTCTTGTCTTTTGAGATACTTTCTCAAAGTGAAACTTAAAATTTAGGTTATATTTAAACATGACTCTCAGGTACTTATATTCCAAAACTGTTTCAAGTTGCCACCCGGCTCACCATGATTTTGGTGCCAGCTTCTAACTCCCATGTTTTGCAAAAATCATAGTTTTTGTTTTCTCTATACTGTTGAATCGATCGATAGCAATATTTTTCAAATTCATTTATTTGCCGCTGTACACCTACAGGTGTCAAATCTAGCAGTACAGTATCATCTGCATGGAAAAGGTGAGGGATAGCCACCTCGGCCAATTTAGTTGCAAATGCATGGACTGCCCTCATAGCCTTAGGAATATTTGAAAACAAGAGCAGTGCCAGGATGCAGCCCTGCCGCATACCATTTGGTGTGGAAATGTTTCGGGATAATGCAACATTGCTCTCTAGCTCGACCTGCGTCCAGGCTACTTCACGCATTTGGATAATCAAATTTAGTAAATCCTATGGTACGTTCCTATCTGCCAGTTTTTTCACAGCTTCCCTCTTTGTTGTATTGAATGCCGAAGTTAAGTCTTTATAGACCACATAAACCGGTTGGTTCCTTTTAAGAAGATGACTCACCCAATTTTAGTTCTATATGCTTTTATTGAAGATATCTGCAACGGCCCCTGGGAGCTCACCAACACAGCTGCCAGCTGTGCCCTGGACTCTCTCTGTCTCATAGTTGCATTCCAGAACCAGAGTCCAGAGCCTAGCTGCATCATAACATAGCAACAGTAACCCAGGGTAACATAATGTCGGGACATTACAAATAAATAGCATTCCAGGATATAACATATTTCCCTTCTTTTAACACATAGACAATTTGAATGACAATGAACAATAAATGCAACATTATGCAGATAGAACTTATAATAACAAAAAGAAATATGAAATATAGATGAACAAATACCTATACATGCTTTATGAGTTCAAGTAATAACTAACACCATACACAAACCAAAAGGATTCATGTACATACAAAGTCTTTGTGCCACACAGGTTTTTGTTTCAACCTTACACTAGGAGCTCTCTTCCCCGGAGCACACTTTCCATCACCCTCTCGGACTTCTTTTCATTTCTCAACACCCAAGCAATTTTTTAATATAGCCAACTTTCTTTTCGCAATATACACATCACCCCCAATAGCATCAATGTATGTGATGAAGGATTCTTTCCAATCATCCCAATCCATGAGGGGTGATCCTGGTTCTTGTAAAAAACATGGAGGTGGAGGAATATTCTGTAGTGACATTTTACTTCCCTAGATGTGTTAGTGTATAACTGTGATGCTCTCTTTGTATCCTAACACGTTGTGAAGATTTATTGCAGGAACGCTAAAGTAAACCAGATTTCCGCAACAATATTCCTGTGGTGGGTCTCCCGAAGGGGGCGGAAGGCCCCAACATGGACTTATTTCTTGAGGACTGGTTGCTCAACATGTAGCTGGGAGGAAAGAGGTCCACCTTCTTTTTGGCAGCGCAGGTCCCTAGGGTCCCTGGCAGGGCGCCTCCCTGGAGGCTTCACCCAGACCGGTGGTGGAACCTCTCTTTAATTTTGGTGAGTTGCCCACAAAAAAGGCACCTGGCAGGTGGACAATAGCCCATCGAACATATACCCACGCTTGCTACTACTTATACTCCTTGGATTCGTCCCTTTGTTTCTGTGCTTGTTTGCTTCCTGTCTAATTTGTTTAATTAAATTTGTATATTCATCAATGTTCTCCTTATTACTCCGCATTGTATGCTGATTTAAAATCTCTGTTATCTATTTGCATGACTGTCATTTTAATCATGTAAACCAGGCAATCCTCCTTTGATTTTTGTAACTTGATTGTCATGCCAGGATACTCTCTAAGTTACCTCAAGGATGCATAGATAATTATGATCACTTCCACACTCATCTCTTACTTCAAAGTCTTTTACCCACTGAAAATTAAAAGATGAGATCACCGCATAGTCTAACCGTGATGTTGACCTTCCATTGTTAACCTTATCCTTTGCAGGCTGATCACTCTGTGTTTTACCATTTTTTATTATTAAATTAAAGATTTTGAAAATGCTCATTATCTTTTCCCTTTCATATTCCCTTTCGCTTCCTCAAGAGTCTGAGGTGGGATTCCCAGGCCGTTTTTTCAATGTCGAGTTACCACAGTTGTTCCATTTTACTGCTCTTATTTTTGCATTTTTAGCAAGAAGAATACTGCTGTCCCTGAGCCTAATATCTAAGTACTGTAGTAGTGCAGTTAGCTTCTTTTCTACTGCCTCGGTACTCACATATGGTGGCAAATTTACGTTAACCACAATGAGTCGCTGTCTTTTGTTTACTCTAGGGAGTCTCTTGCGGCCCCAAGACCTATCAGAGTGACTACAAGGAAATCAGGGTGCTCTGTTACAATTCTCTCAGCCTTTAAATTTACCTTTGCGGAGATTAAGATAGCCAGGCCGCACGCCGGGCGGCCATTTATATCTTTCACTGCCCTTGTGGTAAAACATCTGTTGTCTTCCAGTAATACATCATCTGTTTCCTAGGGTTCTTGCAGGGCCATCACTCCACTTTCTTTTCCTTTTAAAATTTCTTTCTAGAAGTTCCAATTTCTTTTAAGACCAGCAATATTCCATGAGACTATTGCTAATAACTTCCAATAAGGAGCAGTATGACTTGGATTCTATTCTTTCGAGTTTGATCGTCGAGTCGATCCAAATCCAGTACTGTTGAGCTTTCTCCACATGTATTTACTTGACTTGTATAAATACATCTAATTGATTCTGTTTTAGTTATCAATAATCGCTCCATCTTTTTATTGATAGGATCGCATATCTCATTTTAGGTCTTTCCCTGTACCAGATCTTATGTTTGTGCTACAAATGTCTTTGTCCTTTGTCAACCCTGACCTAGTGGGGGTCCTTCTTTCAGTTCTTCACCTCTGGTCATAATGTCATACAAGCCATAGCCAAGGCAACTTAGGTCATCATTAGAAGTCAGGACTAAATCGTCGGAGTCGCCACCTCCTCTCAACAGTAGTATGGCAAAAGTCCGGCCTAGTAAAGAAAGTATGTCCATCGTAAGTCCTCTTGGAATCCGGCCTTGCCTTGTCTATGAGCGCCTGTCTGAGAAGAAAGTTGCCCACGTAAATCAGAATGGCTCTTGGTCGCCCGTCTTGCCCGGCACCCCTGTTCTTCTTCTGGGTAAAGGGGAAGCGATGCGCTCTCTGGATTTCAGCCTCCCAGTTCCACTGTGCCAAGTCCGGGAACGCACCCTTTAACAGAGCAACTACAAAAGACATAATGTTCTCCCCTTCGCCCTTTTCGGCAATACCCAGCAACCTCACATTATTGCGGCGCTGCCGATTTTCGAAGTCCTCGATCTTCCACATCACGTCTTCAGACATCTTCTCGTGCGCCACCTTAAAGCAAGAGGCCGGTTGTGAAGCATATTTGCTGTTCCCCTCGCGGCTCAAGGTTATTTAGGAATGGGAGGGCTAGAATGTTTTTTTCCCGAAGTCAAAGCGCAAGAATATTTGGGGGGACTGGGTGGAGAGGCAAGATGGCCGCTGAGTGATTGCTGTGAGGGCCAGTGCCGGCTCTCTCTTCCCCTACCTCACTCTTGATGGATAGTTTGATGGATAGTTTGACTTACCTTCTGCTTGCATTGGGGCTTGAGGCTCGTGTGGGGAGCACTGCGGATCGCCGGCTGACGGCTTGGAGGTCGCGGATCGGCGCGGTTTTCGGCGGCTCCCGCAGCTCCTCATTGGAATCGACTTGCAGTTGCGGTGCAATATGGCCCCGAAATCGAACAAGGCGGCCAAGGACTTGAAGTCCAAGGAATCCGGCGTGGCTGCTGGTACTCGCTTCCGTCTGGCTGCTGGGGGAGATGGAAGTATGCGGCAGCAGACAGTTGCTGAGGCGTTCCGGGCAACAACAGCTGACTCTGGAGCCATGACGGCACAAACTGCCCTGGTCATCCCGAATGTTGCTGGGCGGCAGAAGGCTCAAAGGGGCGCCGATACAACTGTGGATCTGGCCAGCTCGAGCTTGGTTGTTACCAGAGAGATGGATTCTGGGCAATGTAGTCCCCTGCCACAATTAGTTGATTTTTCTCTGGGGCCTGTTATGAATGAAGTGATGAACGACGTGCCCGGGTTATACGGCCAGGATAAGGGCAATGAGCTAAACAGTCTGGGGGATTCAACTGTTTTATGTGGTGGCGGGCAATTAGTTAACACTCGGCCTAATGAGGTGGGCTCGCTGCCAGCTGATATCCATACTGTTAATACTCAGGCAGAGGTGGTCACAGGATTGGAATCGGAGCCTGCTTTGCCTATTGATATCGGGCTGGCCACGAAGTCTGCTAGTCTTATCGGCAAAGATAAGGTCATAGACAAGGATGATTGTGATGGTGATGGTGGAGACCCCCCACTTTTGAATACGAGCCCTGTACAGAAGGACTTTCAGCTAGATTCTCATCCAGTCATATCTGAAATGCCACAGTCTCTGGTGCAGGTGGCAGTGGTGGAGACTCAAGGGAGTAACTGCAGCAGCACATTACGGGGTCGGAAAAACCAAGATCCATCGTGGCTAAGTGCTCCTCTGCTATCCCCAGAAGGTGATAAGTTCTTTTCGCTAAACGATGATTCAGAATCTTCTGTGCCTAGTGTGTTGATAACCTCAGAGGAAACCGATTCAGATGAATCTTCAGCGACCCAGATGACACATCGCAGTAGGTCCAATAATTCAAAACGTCGGGCTAAGCCCAAATTAAAATCTAAATCAATGGATCTAACTACTCGCAAACTTGAATGGGACTATTCGGCTGCAACATTGTCTTTTGGTATTACCCATGGTCCAGATACAGGAACTGAATTACAAAGTGGCAACGATGCTCCCTCAAATCCTGAAACAGTCGCTCCCTCCCCCACCCTAGAGTTGCTGTACACGACTCTTAAGCAGATGCAGGGGGAAGCAAGACAGGAGAGCAGAAGAGCTTCACAGGCAACTAAAAATTTACAGGGGGCAATCCGCAAGATGAACAAAATTTGTGCTGATACGACCGCACGAGTCACTCAAGTAGAGGAAAGAACGGCTAATGTAGAGACACAGGTTGATAAACTACAGGCTTTCCAGGAGTCTCAAGAAAAACAGTCCATGGATGTAAGCTGGAAGCTGGAAGAATTTGAAAATCGGCAGCGTCGCAATAATGTGCGGCTGCTTGGCTTGGAGGAAAGTGTTGAAGGGGAGAACATCATGGCCTTCGTTACTACGCTGCTGAAGGGTGCCTTTCCTGATCTTGCCCACTGGAACTGGGAGACGGAAATTCAACGGGCTCACCGCTTCCCAATGTTCAGAAAAGCTCAGCCTAAAGATCCAGGGGAGCGTCCCAGAGCCATTCTTATCTTTGTGGGCAACTTTTTACTAAGACAGGCAATAATAGATAGAGCTAGACCCGATTCAAAGAGGTCTTTTGGGGGACACACCTTCTTCGCTCGGCCTGATTTCTGCCACATGACTGTAGAAAGAAGGTGGCGTTTACGGCAGATGATATCTCTGTTTCAGGGGGAGTGTAGTGAAGCATATTTGCTATTTCCTGCACGGCTAAAAATTATTACTAAAGGGAGAGTTAGAATGTTTTTTTCTGAGATTAAGGCTCAAGAGTACCTCACTGAATTAAAAGAAACCAAAGGGCAGAGGGGGGTATCCTCTCTCTTGAAAAAAGGTGGTGCCACTACCACTGCTGATTAAGGCTTGACGGGATTCTCTGTTTATGTACGCTAAATTTTCTTTTGACTGACAGATGATTGACAGTTGGGTTCATAAGAAGCACTAAGATGTTATAAGTCACTGATTTAATAAGGTGGTTGGATAAATTTGGGAAAGTTATGATTTAATAGAGAGGGGGTCGGGGGAGGGGGTTGGTACGGTCTGAGCTGAGAGCTCAGCTGCCATATTTAGGTCATGTTTGACCTTTCTGCCTGTAAGGGGTGTAAGGGGGGGGTGGGGGCGGGGGGTCGCTTGTGGGTTTGGGGGGGCACGGTTTCAGCACAAAGCAGGTATATATATTTTTCGAGGCATGTTGATGAGGTTGGTACGTGGAGTCATAAAATATCTAACAAAAGGTTAGTAAGATCTATATGTAGTTTGGAGATACTAAGAAGTGGTAGGGCAGGGGTTTTTGGAAGGGAGTTTGGTAACACAATAATATGAGTTTACGAATAGGCACAATTAATATCAGTGGATTAAATGACCCAAATAAGAGGCAGCGCGCAGCAATTTTGTTTAAATCCTTGGGTATTGATATTCTTTGTCTCCAAGAGACTCACATTGAAGGTAACAGAAGCCGTATTATGGAGCAGTTAGGATATAATCTTATGGTAAATACGTCTCAGGGCACTCGAACAAGAGGGGTTGCTATTATGACTCGCAGAAATGACATAAAGGTTATTAAAAAAGCTGCAGATCAATGGGGGCGATGGGCGATGGTTGAGTGCTTAGTTGCTGAGGAAAATTTCACTATATGCTCTGTTTATGGATCTACGGGGGACGACCCCGAAGTCTTTGAATTTTTGGATACTGATCTTGCAATATGGTCAACTCCTATAATTGTATGTGGGGATTTTAATATTAATGGGCTGGGGGTACACTGGGGGTTTTTAGGAAGTAGATATGTTGGTAGGAAAAAAAGGGTTGGATCTGCCTTGACTAATCTGATTATAAATAATGGCCTTTTGGATGTCTGGTCTTATCTGAAACCTAATGATTTGGGCAGTATTTATTTTTCGGCACCACATAAGGTCATTTCTCGACTTGATTATTTTTTAGTATCACATCAGGGTATTGTGAAATCCAGGATTGAGAAGCTACCCAGGATACTTTCGGATCATAACCCCCTAGTCCTAACGGTTAGCTTTATAGGGGGGGCCAGGCAAACCCGTGTATGGACTTTTGAACGGAGGCTCTTATATGATCCAGAATATGTTTCTCATATGAAGGGTTGGATTCGGGAATTTTGGGAGTTTAACCGAGGGAGCACAAGTTTAGGGTTTGTTTGGGATGCTTTCAAAGCCGGGGTAAGAGGGGAAACAGCTAGTTATAGTAAGTTTCGGCAAAAGAAGGAGGTTCAACAAGAAGAGGTGGTAAGAGACAGCCTACTTAAACTAGAAGAGGCACTTGCTATGGCGGTTAATACAGGTAGTCCTACAGAAGAAAGTACATTTCAGTTGGCCATAAAAAAGGCTGAAGCAGGGGAGCGTATTGCTGTGAAAGCAGCGGAAACTTATTTGGCAAAAAAAGAGCACTGTCATGAGTTTAGTGAACGGGTGGGGCGTACCCTAGCTGTTAGGTTAAGACAAAAGGCCTCTTTAGGAGAGATTTCAGAAATATATGATGCTGATCAGAGATTAATCACCGATGGTTCTGGGATACGGGAGTCGTTCCATCAATTCTATCAACAGCTTTATAGTAAAGAATTATCAGAGACATCGATGATAATGCGAGAATATTTAGAGAAGATACCTAATCAGCGGGTTGAGTCTTTAGACATGGAGGCCCTTGAGGAAATTTTAACACAAGAGGAAATATTGACGTCCTTGCAAAATTTGCCATCTAATAAGGCTGCGGGCCCCGACCAGATCCCTCTTGAGTTTTATCAAATTTTTATTGATATAATTATATTGGATTTGGTCGAGATTATAAGGTTAGCTCAACGGGGAGGATCAACACCAGAGTCATGGGCGGGTGCAGATATTATAATATTTCTGAAAAAGGGCAAACCACCGAGAGAGCCAGGTTCTTATCGGCCTATCACACTTATTAATAGCGATGTTAAGATTTTTTCCTAAGGCTATGGCCACAAGGTTAAATAATATTCTCTATAAAACTATACATCCCGGCCAACATGGGTTTATAGTAGGCCGCGGAACGACGCAGCATGTGCGTCGAGTAATTACACTTTTTGATGCCACTGAGGTCTCAGGGGACCCTATGGCTGCTCTGTTGCTCGATGCAGAAAAAGCCTTTGATAGGGTCTCCTGGGATTTCTTATGGGAGACGCTGAAATGGTTCGGCCTGGGGTGTGGTTTTATTAAAGCCATACAGACATTATATAAGGCACCTACAGCCCGAATAAGGGTGAATGGCGGATACACGTCCTTTTTGTCTATTGAGAGAGGGACTCGACAGGGGTGTCCATGCTCACCTCTGCTCTTTGCCATATATATTGATCCATTAATACGTTTATTTGAGGCTAATAATGAAATTCTTCCTATTGTTTGTCATGGCCTGGAAACTAAAGTCTTCGCTTATGCGGATGACGTGGCTATTATTGCGGCAAATCCCTTACCGCACTAAGGGCTGTAGAGCAAGTTTCACAAGAATTCGGCAAACTCTCTGGGTATGCATTGAATAGATCTAAAACCCAAATTCTTAAAAATAGGCATGTTAATATAGACGACCCTCGAGTTGCAGAATCTGTAGTTTATTTGGGAATTACGATAATGGCAGATCTGGGGAAAATTGTAGGGAGAAATATTCATCCAATTATAAATAAAGCTAGATCTGACTTTGATAGAATTAACAATCTGCATTTATCTTTAGTTGGTCGTTGTAATGTGGTGAAGATGATGTTCTTACCTAAAATCCTTTATCTGTTCAGGGCAATACCTTTGGAGTTTGATAGACATTGGTTTATAACCTTGGAAAATATTGTGAATCGTTTTATATGGGCACAGAGGAAAACGAGGAGGGCTCTTAGATTTATGTTGTTACCTCGGGAGCGAGGAGGGTTTGCGGTTCCGGATTTTAGGCTTTATTATTGGTCGGCCGCCCTTCAATACATGAGTATATTGTTTGGTATATCTCCGGGGATCCTGATGAAATGGGACTCCCCGATATATATAAGTTATTGCTAGGGGATCATGCCGAGAACTGTTTTATGAAATTTAGCGAGCCCAGTTATTACAAAAAGACAAAATTTAAGACGTTGATGGCTGCTTTTAAAATCTGGGTAGCCTTGAAAAAAAGTTTGGTTTAGGTAGGCTTAATTATTATACCCAGTTATATAAAAACCCTATGTTTCCAGAAGTCTTTTCAGATCCGATAATGGCAGAATGGTCAGAGAAAGGGATTCGGATGGCCGGGGATCTAATACAGAATGATGGCTTTCGCCAATTTACGAATATACAGCTGGAGTTTGGATTGGATAGTAATAATTTTTTTAAATATTTGCAACTACGTAGTTTTTTCTATAAAAAAAGGGAGGGCTTAAGGGTTTCTCTAGGAATAAAGTTATAGACACCATAAGGAGTAAACCGAAGGGATTTATTGGAGTCCTGTATACTGAATTACTTAAAACAAAATTGGATGATTTGGGCAAGCATGCGGGAAAATGGCAGGTACGGGTGGGGGTAGAACCAGAGCGGTTCTTTGAATCTCTGGAATTAGGTCAGGTATCCTTTTGCTCTGCTGGGTTACAAACGCAACATTACAAGACTATCTTTGCTCTTTATTATACCCCAGCAAGGATTTCACAATGGGGTGGATCGGTTGGGATTACATGTTCACGGTGTGGCTTATTAGCAGCTGACCTGATACATATGTTCGCGGCCTGTCCACGTCTGGAAAACCTGTTAGAATCCATTATGAAATTTTTAGATTTATCATTAGGGCTGAAAGTCAAGCTTACCCCCGCTCTGATCTTATTGGGAGTTAGCTGTGGGGAACAGCAAAACCCGGCATATCAATTCCTTTTTGTGGCAATGGCGGTTCTGCGGTTAAGTATTGCCTCGGCCTGGCTTGATACTCAACCTCCCACATTTCAACAATGGGTATCACGGTTACTCTCATTATTTATCATTGAAAGAGCTATCTACGAGAGAAAGGGGAAAAGGACTAGAGGGATGGGGCTCAGCATATGGTCACCCCTGGTACGGTGGAAGGATTCTTAATTAGATTTATGATAAAATGATTTATTTGGTGAAATTGATTGTTTTGGATTGATATGGATATGTTTCTTTTTGTACTTATTATAATTTTTTGACAAATTGTTGTGATATTGGTTTATGCCTCATTGTTTACTCTGTTTTACGCTTTTGTGCTGATCTTTTAAAAAAAAAAAAAGAATAAAAAAAAAAAAAAAAAGAATATTTGGGGGAGTTAAAGGAAGCTAAAGGGAAGGTTTGAGGGGGATAGGCTAAGGCTGGCTAAGGCTGATGGAAATTCCTTAAAATGCATATCGATTTTGCACTGATGGATATTCCTTTCCCGCGGCTTCCTTGCTGTTCTCTTTATTTAGCTCTATAGCATGTCTCTCACTGCTAGTGGTTATCACAATACACCAAGTAGAATTTAGTGGGAATTATCACGAAAGACGGGTCACGGGGGGGGGGGAGTCAGGGACTATTCGAGGTGTTAGATGCGGCTTCCACACATAGGTCCGCCTGACCTATTTGCCTGTGTGGGATGGTGGGGGGGGGGGGGTGCCGATGGGGAAGAGGGAGGGGGGAGGGGGTGCTGGGAAGGTGGGGGTAAGAGCAAAGCACAGCTTGGTATGAAAGAAAAAATGGGGGCAGACCCAACAAACAATATTGCGCAAAGGAAAGTTCAAGGAAAGCTTAAAAGAAAACAAAAGTTGAATTGGGACGGCAAAATGAATATAGTAAACAAAAATAACACTTGATGAATTTGCGTGTTGCATCTCTGAATATATGTGGATTAAATGACCTAACCAAGAGACAGAGAGCCGCTATAATCTTGAAAGCACTGCATATCGATGTGCTTTGCCTTCAGGAAACCCATATAGAAGGCAGCCGCGGTAAGGTTTTGGAGCAGCTAGGTTTTGAGCTAGTTGTTAATACCAACCAGGGCACCAAAACAAGAGGGGTGGCTATTATGTCCCAGGGGCAAGGTGTTGTGTTTCGAAGGAAAGCGGCGGATAAGTGGGGTCGGTGGGTTTTGGCTGAAGGTTGGATAAATGGGGATGCCTTCACAATATGATCTGTCTATGGTTCAACAGGAAATGATCCCGAATTACTAGAATTTTTGGATGTGGAGTTAGCCTCCTGGCCCGCTCCGGTGATTATGTGCGGAGATTACAATATTAATGGCATGGGTGGTCTTTGGGGGGAAAATGGGGGAGGTTATGGGGGCAGAAAGAAGAGGGTATATAAGGCATTTACTAATCTGGTGCAGAATAACGCACTTAAGGATGTATGGGTATGCCAGCATCCTAAAGACCCGGGTAGTACCTACTTTTCGGCGCCTCATCGGGTATTGGTGAGACTGGATTATTTTTTTGTCACATATTCTTTAATACCTAGGTGTAAAATTGAGAAATACCCCCGACTACTCTCGGATCATAACCCGCTAGTGCTTACTGTTAACCTGGGGGGGAAACCTAAGCAAGAGCGGCCGTGGACATTTGAGAGAGGTTTATTAAAGGATCCTGAATATATTATGCATATAAGCGAATGGATTAAGACATTCTGGGAGATTAATAGGGGGAGCGCTAGCCCTGGGGTAGTATGGGACACCTTTAAGGCGGGAGTTAGGGGTGAAACAATGAGTTATAGCCTATTTAGACGTAAGAGGGAAATCCAGAGGGAGAAAGCGTTGAATGACAGATTGAAGGAGCTAGAGGAGGATCTGGCTGTGGGGGTTAGTAGGAATGACTCTCTGGACGGGATACTGTCCAATTTAGCTTTGACTAAAGCTGAATTGGGAGATTTAGCTACGGCTAAAGCGGCAGAAAGGTTTCTAACTAGAAGGGAGCATTGCTATGAGTATAATGAAAGAATTGGGCATACCCTGGCACTGCGACTGAGGCAAAAGAGCCTAGCGGCTGAGATTAGAGGGGTTTCAGATGCTAATGGGAGAGTAGTAGAAGACCCGCAGGAGATTCGGGAGGTGTTTCGCCTCTACTATGAAAAACTTTACTCCGATGATAAGAATAAAGAACTGGCTCCCAATCAGGCTCTCAGCCAGAATTATCTAAGTACGGCAGGTTTGCAAGGCGCAGATGTTAACGATAGAGATGCGTTGGGGAGATCACTAACCCTAGAAGAGACATTTGAGGCACTGCGAAGTCTTCCCTCGGGGAAAGCGCCAAGTCCCGATCAGATTCCGGTAGAGTTTTATAAAATCTTCGCTGAAGTAATAGGGCCGGATCTACTGGAAACGATGTGCCAGGCTCAGCAGGGGAGCTCAATTCCTGATTCATGGGGAGGGGTAGATATTATTGTATTTTTAAAAAAGGGGAAACCCCCGGAAGAACCTGGCTCTTACCGGCCGATAACACTTATGAATAGTGATGCTAAAATCTATTCCAAGGCATTGGCAACCAGGCTAAATAAAATAATAGGGAACTTAGTTCATTCGAATCAGCATGGCTTCATACCCGGCCGGGGGACAACGGAACACATCCGCAAGGTCATTACATTGTTTGACGCAGCCGAGATCTCAGGAGACCCTATGGCACTGATTTTATTAGATGCCGAAAAAGCATTTGATAGGGTCTCCTGGGACTACATCTGGGATCACTGAATAAGTATGGCTTGGGCACCGGCTTCATTAAGGCAGTGCAGGCCTTGTATAAAGCTCCGATGGCTCGGCTGAGAGTCAATGGGGGATATACGCTACCTATGAGAATTAATCGTGGTACACGGCAAGGGTGTCCATGCTCGCCCCTTTTGTTTGCCTTATATATTGACCCCTGATCAGGAAATTAGAGATTAACAACAGTATTAGACCAATTCGATTTCATGAGCTGGATGCAAAGATAATGGCATATGCAGATGATGTCGCCGTGGTTACTCCAGATCCAGCTGCAGCTTTAGTTAGTATAGAACGTGAAGCAGAAGCTTTCGGCTCAGTAGCCGGATACGCTTTAAATAGGGCTAAGAACCAAATAGTCTTAAATAAGGGGGTTCAACTTGATGATCCACGGGTGGTTGATTCAGCAATATATTTAGGCATTAATATAATGCCTGATTTGGGGAAATTAGTGGGGGAAAACATCGACCCAATTATTACCAAGGCTAAGAAAGATTTTGATCGAATAAATAATTTGCATATGTCGATTGTGGGACGCTGCAACGTAGTTAAGATGGTAATTTTGCCTATAATACTGTATTTGTTTAGAGCAATACCACTAGAATTCGAAAAACACTGGTTTAGGGTCCTGGAGCATATGGTGAACAGGTTTATTTGGGCGCATGGCAAAACCAGAAGGGCCCTGAGATTTATGTCCTTGCCGCGAGATGGAGGGGGCTGGGCGGTCCCTGATTTCAGAATGTATTATTGGGCTGTGGCTTTGCAATATATGATTAACCTGGTGGGTGGAAGTAAGGTAGATTGCTGGACTAAAACAGAGCCCCCGGATCCATATCAATATCTGATAGGAAAAGAAGCCAAGAATTGCTTCATGAAATTTAGCGAACCTAGCTATTTTAAAAAGACAAGGTTTAAAACGTTAAATGCTGCATTTAAAATCTGGACTGCATTTAAGAAGAGTCTGGGCCTTGGGAGAATTCACTTCTATATTTAGTTATATAAGAACCCCTCCTTCCCGGGGATTTTTGCAGACGCGACTATGAAGGTATGGGATGAGTGTGGAATACGGATGATAGGTATTTACTGGGGCAAGGTGGGATAAGATCATTTAGCGAAGTACAAAGTGAGCACGGTTTAAGTAAGAGGAGTTTTTTTAAGTATTTGCAATTAGCTAGGTTCCTAAAAGGGAAAAAAGGGGGATTATATCATTTTGGAAGAATTAGAATCATTGATAATATTCGATCAGGGGAGAATTGTACTATCAAGTGGATATATGCGGAATTGACCCAGCTTAAACCAGACGATCTAGACAAGCATGGGGGAAAGTGGGCTGAGAAGTTTGATATAGATAGGGATGATTTTCTTGACTCCCTCGAGCCAGGTAACACCATTCTGTGCTCAGCGGGACTTCAGGCGCAGCACTACAAGACTGTCTTCTCTTTATATATCACACCTGCTAAAATCGCACAATGGGGGGGTCAAGAGGGGATCAGATGTTCTCGTTGTGGTAGTTTAGAAGCGGATGCAATACATATGTTCGCGACCTGTCCGCAACTGGAAACCCTGATTAAAGAAATAGAAAAATGTATCAATCAAACTCTGAGACTTGGGGGCAGATCTACAAGAAAGTGCCGCAGCGTGGCGCTGCAAGCCCTTTGGCTGCGCCACGCTGCGGCACTTTCAGAGCACAGGAATGCGACATATTTACAAGAATATGTTGCATTCCTGTGCTCTCCCTGCGCTGGCGCACAAACAGCTGCCAAGCGCCGGCGCAGGCACCCTTGCACCATAGTGCAAGGATGCCTGCGCCATGGGGAGATTGTTTTTGTGCAGGAAGGGGCACCTTCCTGCACAAAAACAATCAGTACAGGCTTTTCCTCTTTCAATGCGTGCTGCAGAATGCAGCACGCATTGAAAGAGAAAACGAGGAGAAATGCAAACATTTCTCCTCGGTGCGCCTCGCTACGCCACCTCTAGGGTGGCGTAGCTTTCAGACTCATCTCCAGATTTACGATTTCTCGTAAATCTGGAGATGTGTCTTGTTCCATGGGTGTTGCGTGGGAACACCCACAGCAACACCCATGGAACGCCCCTTCAACGCAAAGTGCTGCGTGTGAAGGGACGGTATTTACAAGGAGAGGAAAAGTCACGCATGGTGGCTTTTCTTCTCCTTGTAAATATCGAGGAGCCCCCTGCGCCACCAGTACGTCACGAAAAGTGACGTACTGGTGGCGCAGGGGGCTTGTAAATCTGCCCCTAAGAGGCTCCCTGTCCCCTGCTTTAATGTTACTAGGGGTGAGAAATTCTGGTTTGCGAGATTCAGCGAGTTATTTTTGGTTTATTGCCATGGCTGTTCTACGTATATGTATCTCCTCTGCATGGTTGGATCGGGCAGCCCCTACTTTTCAGCAATGGCTAGCCAAACTACTGTCTATCTATAATCTTGAGAAAGGAATATACGAGAGGAGAGGTAAAAGAGGCAGGAAGCTTGGTAGGACAATATGGGCCCCTATTTATAGTTGGAAAGAAGAAATGAGCAACTAATGGCTTTTTATGGGTCTGTATAATTAATTAGTTTTTGTTTTAAGCTGTCCTAGTTTATAGAATGAATTTTGTATGTTATTACAATATGGAATTTATGTTAAGTACTGTATTAACTAAGTGGGTCGACTCCCTAAGTAGCTAATTGTGTAATGAATTTTAATGCTGTGCATTTAAAAACCCAATAAAAGTATTAAAAAAATAAAAAAAGAAGTCAGGACTAAATCAACAAAAATCATTGAATACAATTCAATTATTGATGACCCTCTCTGGGCATCTCTTGTCCAGGGTCTTTCTGAAAGGGAAGCCAAAGCAATATCTCTTGACACAATCTTTGTTAGCTTTGGAATCGAATGAAAAATTGTTAATATGCTTGAACAATTCAAATATTTGTCAGGATCCCCATCTCCAAAATTTTCTCCAAAGATATTAACCAATTTCAGCTCAAGTGAGTTTGTTTAGAGGGATTTTGTCCCCATGTCCTCTCTTCCATCTTTCACCAACTGCATCTGCTGGGAGTCCTCCTGCCTTGCTTGCCTGTACTCCTACCTGAACCTTGGGTCACCTATCTGCAAATCATTCAGATGCTTGTTTGTTATGTTCGTATCCCAGGCAGCTGCTTTTCCCTCTTTTTTGCAAGGGGGGCCTTGGGACACCTGCTGCCAATCTACATAGGCTCTCGCCAAGCATAGATTATCTAAGACATTCCCGTCTTGATGCTGAGGTGGGTTCTGCTTTGAGGTATAAGATACTTCTAGCACCTGCATGATTTTGTCTTGCAAGACGCTCTCCAAGTCCGGATTGTCTGTGACTTCCCCATCAAATCGCTGAGGAGACATCTGAATTTATGTTTGAGATACAGCTAGGACTTGTGTGATTTTGTATTTTTTTTTTCCAGCTTTTGTGTAACCCTCTTGGGTTCTTTATTTTTACATATCGAAAATACTTCTTTTGGTTTGCCTAGTTCTTTCTTTTTCTCATTGGTGTCTTCCTGGAGAACTGTCACCTCTGGAGTATAACTTTCCCCATTTGTTGCCAAGCACTTCTGCAGATGCTAGCTAGTGATGGTGCTCTGTTGTGGTCTTGGTCCAAACACGACTGGGAGACTCTGGATCCAGAATACTTGAAGTTTATTCAGCAGATGCAATCCTGTGCCTGGCAAACACAACACCAACAGCTTCTCTCTGTCAAGCTCAACCACCGTAGAACTTTAGCACGTCATAAAGCTTACATAATTACCTTCCATCACTTCCATGTACACATTACACCAGAGATGACACAACCATGTACATATAAGATTGAACCCAAACAGGAATCCACATTATAACGGGCTCCTACTTACCTCATGCTCCACAAGCTCCCTACGTCTCCCGGCTTTATCGTGGATTTCGACTTGGCTTAACGACACACTTTGCCACTTTCTTGTAATTATGCCCCTCTGTTCTAAGTCTCTAACCACCTTCATTAGTAATTGCAGCATGACTTCCAGTGTCCTTGCTACCACCAGGTCCATGCTTGCATTTTCCACAGTTCCTGTTTCTACAGAACTTAGTACTGCATCGTTCCTGCCCTCTTTTTTTTATTTACATCAAACACACGATTTTACAGACAGAAACTCCCTTTCTCAAAAGATACATCCGATAGATATGATAGTGAATATCTTCTTGGTTAAATGTCAGAAGCCCTCTTCTGTTCACAGCTGCTGAGGGTAGGACATTTCACGATGGGGCTAGAAGTAGTCTAAGCCAACCCAACTTCTATCTTCTCTGAAAGTACAGAGCGAAGAGGCATTCCACACTGTCCACTTGTGTTTTATCTTCTAAAAGTGTTGCTAGGAGAGACTGAGTTATCACTTACAACGTGCAACACTCACTGTGTACTTTGTTTTTCCTATAAATATTTCCATGCAGTTTGTGAGCAGGTGCTCTCCTTTAATATGATTGACTTCTCTTTTGACATTATTTTCAGCTCCCTTTTTTCAGTTTAATCGAACTATTTAAGTCCCCTTCTTCTTTGTGGAGGATGGATTACTGACTTAGTCTTATTTTTTTTTCCGGAGGCCTCCCTTTGGTTCGGGCGCTGGAAAAACAATATTATCTTGTTTAATTCCTCTGGGTTGTAACTCTGCGTTGAAAGTAAGATTTCCCATCTCGTCATTGCACCTCTGTATGTGTTCATTACCATTCTTTAGACTTGATAGGTCATCTATAAGTGGTTCCTCTTTTACTGCTGCTATTGTCCTGCGATTTATCTTAGGATCATTTAAATCAAGTACAGGAAAAAAATAGTCCTTTATTGACTTGAACTTCTGAGTGGGGTTGCCTTTACTAATACTTTCTTCTTTTAGTGGCCTACCGCCCCATCCCCCAATATTATTAATATTAGCATCACCCACAAATTGAACAGCCCCTCTGATGGCAGAACCCTCACAATGTGCTTCTACCTTTATTTCCTTCCATCCTCCCTTTCCTTTGGGAACAATCCTTTGTTGTTTAATAATCATGTTATGTTCCGGGGACTTTCTGGAATGAGTAGATTATCCATTGTCTTTACTTTCTTGTCATCCTTTGCTGATAACTATGGCTGCCTTGTTCTTGTTCCAAGCCCATATGGGCATACGTCATTCTTTGTAATCCTTTTTAGTATCCTCTCGATTCTTCAACTTTTGTGTTTTTTTCCCTTTGGCTTTCGCAATCGATGTTCACGAAACATCTATGACATCTGTGATTTCTCTTACCTTCTTATCCCTGCTGCCTTTGTTGCTCTCCATCTCTTCCCTATCCACCACCATATGGTTCTGTCCACTCACAGGCCTGTTTCTTTTAGGTTTCCCCATCAGCCTCACTGTGAGGTTTGGGATGTTCCTTCCAGCTGACATAGAGAGTCCCAATAATAGCCACAGTTGTCAGTAATCTGTGCCTTAAACAGGGCTTTACAAGATTTAAAGATTGACTCCCCCTGATTTTACCTGTACCTGTTACTCTCCCTCAACACTGGTTGAAAAATCAACCAGTCTGCATTTGGACTGCGGTCGCCATTGTCTCAACAATGGGCTCTCATTCTCCCTAAATGCAGGAGTACAGCAATGCCAAAAATGCAAAACCTCAGGAAGCAGATACAGCAGCCAAAACAGAAGAAGAAAAGCACTTGGCGAGGGGACACCATCTCTGCTGATCTTACCGCCACCAAAGCCAGCATCCTTGTCCACGTCTCTTCTTGAAGCCTCTCCCTGGAGCCTCTTTGAGGGGCAAGAGCCACAGCACCAGGAGTGTTAGTCACCCCAGCTGATGCCAACTACTTCACGCTTCCCACCGTTGCAGATAAAACACCGGAAGGCCTTTAGGCAGGTGATAATGGTGAGGTCAAAATAGCGGCGGTGCTCAAATAACGCAAGCAGCAGTGGTGAGTTGCTGACCGGTGGGCACTCTGCTTGCCTCCTGCTGCACCTTGCTTCGCCTCCACAATACTTCTGGGCAGAGCTAGCACAACATGAAAAATGTAATGTACTGTAATCCAAAATGATTTTATAGAGTGCACTGTTACTGAAAAGTTGTCCTGGTGCTAATACTAAGAACAGTAAGGGGAGAGGCCATACAACTTGTTAGAGAAAAGCCAGGTTTTCAAGGCTTTTCTGAGGGGCAAGGGATGATTAGAAGATGATTAGAAGATTGGGGCATGACCAAGATGGCGACCGGGATGGACGTGCTGTGAACAGCTCTGAGCTGTCGCCTGCTCAACACCATACTGCATAGCAGTGCCCTCTTCTGGCTGATCTGGAGCCCTCTGGAGGTTTGGCTGATGATGGTCGAGCTGTTTAGGGTGTTGTGCAGCTGACGCTTTGCAGCAGGGCCTGAAGAGGTGGTGCGGCAGTTGCCTCACGTGAGAGCTGTCCCAGGAGGTGCGACTGGGCCGGACCCGTAGATGAGGGGCTTCGGCTGCAAACCCAGGCGGTGCTGTTGTGGAGGACCTGGGCGACTGCACCCCCCTGCACCCCCGGGTGCCTTGTCAAGATTCGTTGGCAGGTAGCTCCACGAGACTTCAAGGTGTGCCGGTGGCCTGAGGAGAGCTGTGCTGTAGGCCATCTGGTGTGCCTTAAAACGACTTCCTCCTGCTTGACTCAGACTGGCAGCGCTGGGGCTGAGATGACCGCAGGCCTCTTCTCTTCGTTCCTCACCACCCATGTCTCCGCCCTGCTGGAGGAGAATGTGGGGAGATACTTCTTCTTGCTGGGCCAACATGGGAGACAGCGATCCTCCTTTGCGACGGCGTGGACCATTTTGGTGTTACCCACTGCTATGGTGATCGGCCACCTCCCACCAGTAGTGAGAAGTGCACACTTTGTAGGGTACGGATACTGTACTTGGCCACCCCAATCACAGAGCAGGGACTGTGCAGCGCACAGATTGCTACAGTATGAGCAGGGCCTCCTATGATCTGCCCAACAGGGAGGCCCTTGAAATGGTGACATTTTGGGAGCATTTGGTGAGCGCTGCCCCCGTCTTCTCCTGCCGCCCTACTTCCTCCATTTCCGCTGCCCAGTAGGCACGACAGTCTTGAGGATCCTGCTGCTAGGGTGAAGCAGCACATCTCAAAGGTGGTTCAGGCGGAGGGGTTTGCTGCTGCCTCCTCGGTGGCGGGGGAATGGAGGATGCTGACGTTTCTGCTTCCACCAGGGCTGCGTTGCCGGATAGGTTTGATGAACACCTACAAACGGACAAGGATGTCAAGACCACGCTAGAACCCAAGTTGGACGCCTTGACAATCGAAATGGGCCTGCTGTGGGGTGACCAAGCCAAACTACGAGATAGAGTGGAATCCAAAGAATCGGCCATGGCAGGCATGCAGCTGTCGATGGTGCATATGCAGTCCCAATTAAAGGCCCTGCAGTCTGAGGTGTCTTCGCTACGTGCTAGAGCAGAGGGCATGGAGGGCCGATCATGCCGCAACAATATTCCTGGGGTGGGTCTCCCGGAGCGGGCGGAAGGCCCAAACATGGACTTATTTCTTGAGGATTAGTTGCTCAACATGCAGCTGGGAGGAAAGAGGTCCACTTTCTTTTTGGTAAAGATGGCCCATATGGTCCCTGGCAGGGCGCCTCCCAGAGGGCTTCACGCAGACCAGTGGTGGAACCTCTCTTTAATTTTGGCAACTGCGACCATATTTTACAAGTTGCCTGCAAAAAAGGCCCCTGGCAGGTGGGCAATGGCCCATTGAGCACATACCCATGCTATACAGCAGATGTGCAAAAACGGCGAGTATCGTTAAAAAGGAAACTTCATCAACTCGGCCTATGATATTCACTTATGTTCCCAGCCAAACTACATGTCATGGACTCCGGACACATGCTCTTCTTTATGACAACTACCGAGGCCTGAGAGTGGCTTGAATCAAAGGAGGTTGCCCTGCCACTATGGGACTCACTTCTACTGGCTGGTTGGCGACATCGGTGGCCCCGACGGCGGCAATGCTGAAACAGAAACTCCACAAGTAAACCTGCGGAGGAACAGGTAGCGAAGGAGCGTGCACAGACGATAGCTGAACTGGAATCTCACCACAGTCAGTCTGTGAGTTCATCTAACCGCACAGCGGACTCCCCTAAGAGGGAGTTAGCCCATGCTCTAGAGGACATACCCCCGGATCTCTGCTCAGGTCCAGCTCTAACTCCTATGACTGAGGATCAAGGGTTCTGATCTGAAGCGCTATATCCTTTTTCTCTGTTTGTAGAACTGGGTTCTGTGTTGGGGCGGGGTGTCCTACACATTGTAATATCATGGGCGTGGCACAGTACCATCTTCTTAAGCACAATCCACACCCCCCCAAGATGATTCCGAAGGGAACCTTTACTACTGTTGCTCTATGCAGTTAATAACTGGTCCATGGCTTGTTGTTGCCCTGACCTGAGTTTGGATTTATGTTATTGCTTTATTCTTTTGTGTAACTCGACAACGCTACAATGTCAATAACAGGCGGGTTTGGGAACAATGGTGGGTTTGGGGGACCTCACGGATTGGGACAGAGGGGCGTAATCTGCATGCAATCATGACAGCATGCTGTCACATGGATTTTGGACCTCGTTTAGAGTTGGTATACAGGGGGCCAGCTACAACTGTGGCGGGTACCCTGCTTGCCAAACTGACGGTCCACCTACTTCCACCGGCAGAAACCTTAGACTATCCGGCCTATTTAAAGCAGATGACCTGTCATACATTTTGTTCTTCGGACTGCCAGGAAAAAGATGTCTGTCCTTAACAGAAAAATAAAACATGACACCCACAGCCTAGGATAAATCTCCCAGGTCAATATCTGTTTGTTTTTCTAAAACAAACTCCTGCTTTGGGAGGTTTTTGTTTCTGAAAAACAAAAAAGTTTGCTGAGAGGCCACATGAAATACTTACCAGAGAGCCTGTAATGCCTTCAGAGGAGCCGCCATGGCCGTGACAGCTCTGAAGACATAGAGACCTCCCCTAAGAAGGTGGAGATCTCTAAATATGATAGTTAAACCTCCACGCCCTTCCATCCTGGTGGAAGGTGGGCCGCCCACCAATCTCTCGATGAGACCCTTTATTCTCTGTAAAGTGCACAAATATCTTATGATGCAGTAATCCTATGATGAACCATAAATAAAATAAATGAATGAAGTGGTGTGCAAGGGCAAAGGCTCTTACTTACTCTTAAATGCACAAAGAAAGCCTACAGCTGATGCCCTTTGTGTAAGAAGGAAGGAAGCAATTTGATGTAAGGAGAGGCAATGAGGAGAGAAGTAGGGGGGTGTTGGGGCAGAGAAGCATTAAGGCAGACCGTTAACATGCAGCAGGAAAGGAGAGTACCTACAGTTATATCCGCTGCATCAGTAAGCGAGCAGGGTGTGAGGATAATACCAGTTCCTAAATGAACAATGCAACAAAAGGTAGCAGTAAAGACATCTGCTTAAGTAGGAAGCACATGAAATCGAGAGAGTGTTGAGTTAGCCTAAATCTATTACTAGCTAAATTATAAGTTTCAGAGTGGAAAAAGGTGCAGAAAGGGCAGGATAGTAGGCAAAAGGTTAAGGGAACAGTGAGTAGGTGTGGGTTGAAGATGGGTGTATGGGTGTGGAGGCCTCTCCTTCACCCCTTTCGCCTTCTGAAGGTCCTAATGGAAGTCAAGATGTCAGCTTAGAAATTAGACTCTCTGAGGTTTTAGTTGAATAGGGATGTCCCAAGCTCTATAAGCCACACATTAAATCAGCATAAGCAATAGCATAAAGCCCGATTAAAGGCCAAAAGAGCACTGTGCAGCAGCCTACTGTGACACCACCGGGTGTGGGGGGGGAGGGGTGTACCTGCATGCTAATACTTCCAGCGAAGGCTGCTTTGTATAGAGCAGCAAAAACTCTAGCACTGGTCAGCGAACCTCCTAATGGTGTTGGTGTACTAGAGAGAAAGATAAGGGTATCCATTGCTGAAAAAAGGGGCACCCCCATATCTTAACTCCTACTGCTCAGCTCTTCTCTGACATGTTGCCCAATTTATGAAGCAAAGCTGTGGCAAACAAACATTCTGTACACATGATTCATGTCTCTAAATTGCCATTAATAAAGCATCCAACAGAACTCAATGGACTCCTTTCTTTCTTATTGCTGTGTTCAGCCCTCTGTGCCAGGTGCACAATCCTATTTCCCCCCTGATCATGGCTAAGGAGTGTGCTTCTCTAAATTGATGGAAGCGAAGGATCCAGTAATGAGAAACAGCCCATGTATTAAACACACTTTTCACGAGACTCCACTTTTATACTCATACACTTACTGCCTAATACTCTTCTTTGATGTTCTATTTACTTATCTGTAATCTTCATTACTACTGGTCCTGCTTGTTCTCGCCCCAGTTATATTTTTAGGTGAATCCCATTTCTAGGCCACAGAAAAAGCCTAAAAATCTGGGTACCCAACTGGGTACCATAAAAAGACAATCCTTCCCAGCATTCGTACTGGAATACTAAGCAAACACGAAGACCAGGGAGGTTGGTGGGGTTACTGACTGGGACGACGACCAGTAAGATAAGGAATAATGAAGACAAACGGTAAGTAATCAAAACATTGTCTCTACGTTGATCATCCTCGTCCCAGCCATTACGTTTGAGGTAAAACAAAGCTAAATAGGTGGATTTCAAAAATAAAATATGGTAAACCACTGATCAATGCAACACCATAGTGATTTGTTCACAACGTTAAGTAGTTGATTAAGAAATGATAGAACTCCTATACCCATACCAAAATTCTTTCCATCATTCAATAAATTTTACAGTTAACAATAATACTGAACAAAAGTATTTGAGGAAGCCCAGGTAGCTGCCCTGTAAATCTCAAACAATGAAATTCCATTTGTTTTAGCCCAGAAGCCGCTATTCCTTTAGTAGACCTTCTTTTGATATCTGGTGGTAGAGAAACCTCAGCTAAGGAATAGACTGAAGCAATAGTAGACCTTATCCAGAAGTTAATAAACACAGGGGATGTTTTATTGCCCTGACCGCTGACCCTAATATATTACACAAATGATCAAACAGCCTAAAACAATGAGATCTTTCAAGATAAATCAAAGGGGCTCTTTTTGAATTCAACAAATATAATTTCTCTTCTTGTGGACCAGACGAGGAAGGATAAAAGACTGGATGTACAAAGTTCCAAGGCCTGTACAATGTTAGCACAATTTTAGGAATAAAGGCTGATCATATCTTAAAATTCACCATGTCTCTGAATAGACAAAAATGGAGCTCACCAATCCATTGTGCCAAGCAAATTGCCACCAGAAATAATACAACGTTCCTAATCAAATCTTTAAGATCAGCTGAAGAATGTGACTCAAAAATGAGACATTGAAAAGCTTTCAATACCAAAGGAAGATACTATGGTGTAATAAAGGTATTACAACAGGACGAGAGGGAAGGAAACTCTTAAATAAACAAGCAGCTATAGCTTCATCATCATTCAAATTAGCCCAAGGATTGCAAAACGTTTAGCTGATCACTGAGCTCTTAGCATGGAAGCAACCACATTCTGCTCAAAGCATCCCTAAAAACTAATAATGCTGGAAATAGTTCATTCTCGAGAGGAGATAAAGAATGCGCAACACACCACATCTGAAAATACCCAAATAGTCCCTCCTCTTCACTTCAAGACGGATACGAATAATATTCCTTGTAGATCAATTCTGGGAAGGTCAGAGATGGAACTACCAGAAGCTTCCAGTGATGCTCCACTGAAAAGAATCTTAGCAGTGGAAACCACGGTTTGCGGGGACAAAGCAGAGCCATTACAATTACCGCCTTGACCTCCGTCCAAATTCCTGGATAGCAAATTAGTAATTAGAGGGAAAAATGCAATGTATGTTTTTTTGGCCCAGGCGTTATAAATGCATTTACTCTCCATGTTCCCTCTGTTGGAAACCAGGAACAAAATCAAGACAGCTGAGCATTTAGAGGGGATGCAAAGAGATGAAGAATCTACTCCAGATGGACAGAGACGGAGATAACTCCTCTCTTCCTAGACATTGTCACCATATTGTCTGATCACAGCACTACATGACTACCTGATACATTTCTGGAAATGCCACAAAGCTCGCCAAACTGGTGCTAATTCGCTGCAATTCGAGGAACACTGGCTCTCTGTCATGGACCATTGTGCTTGAAAAGTCAATGAAATCAGAGGGGCCCCATATCCAAAGGAACTGGCATCTGTTGTAACTCTCCACACCACCCCAAAGTACTCAATGGGCATGAAGAAGGGACAACATTGGACATACATCAAAGCATGCCCAACTTACCATGAACCCACATGAGGTCATGTGCACTTGTGCTTTCAGTGGCAGTCATGCTGGTATCACTAGCGTCACCATTAGCGATGATAAAACTTGGGAGATAAAACTTGGGAGAATTAGATTTGTTTCTGGTGATAGAGAAAACTGGCATTTCATTACATTTACAAGAAATCTGTGATCTATTTGGACATGCACATCGTACTGTTACGTTCATTCATCTGTCACACCACAGGCAAGTTGGTTGAAGTTTTTCTTGATTCAAGTTACTGGAATACGGACCACTGGCTCTCCAGCCTCTAACCAACCACCCTTGCTTCTCTTCTCTCCCAGCTCTGGAATCTCATCTTCAGAGTTCTACCACCCAAAGTTCCATCATTGCACAGTTCTACATGAATATAACAGGTACCTTCACCTCTTATGCAACCCAAGTCTTTCTGGGACAATGCAGAAGCTGATCATCAAGGTAAATATATATCGGCCATCCCTGGAAGTGCAAAAGAGCTACTACTGAAGCTACAATTTTCATGAAGATTCAAGGTACCGACTTCAACACGAATGACCCTAAATTCTGAAGAGTCAACCCCAGCAAATATATTCTACTTTGTAATTTAAGATCCATTTCTCAGTTGTTGTTTAAGATTCCTCTTTTCAAGTTCAGAGGGTGGTCGAGCCTATTTTTATTCAAGGTGCCCTAGTTTGGAGCATCTTACCATATGAACAGTGCTTTGAGCCCTCCTACGTCAATTTAAAAAAGTGCTGAAAACATTGATGTTTAACAACTAGCGACTCATTTGCCAGTTTGTATAGAGCTATTTTACAGCAACAGGGAATAGTTCTTTAATGTCTGATATCAATAATTGGGATATAAACATATACATCAGCTCTGAGTCCTAGATGAGACCTTGAGTATACTTTCGTGAGTGCTGAGTCTGCTTTCTGGTGGATCTTGAATATTGATTCCTCCACCGAGGCTGTATGCCCACTAGACTTGCCACCAGCTGATCCACTAGAACAGTTTAGGGGCATATTTACAATAAACGGGCGGAGCACGGTGGTACTCCAGAATTGGTAATGCCGTGCTCTGACAATTGTAAAATGTAGGGATGCGCTGTATTTGCAAAAATACGGTGCACCCCTGCGTTTACCCACCCTAGCGCTTGCGCCAAAGAAGCTGCCTAGCGGCAGCACAGGCTTCCTTGCAGCATGTTGCAAGGGTGCCTGTGCTGCAGGGGCAATTGTTTAGGTGCAAGAAGGCATACCTTCCTGCACATAAACGATCTTAACAGATGATTTGCTCTGTCCATGTGTGCAGCAGAATGCAGCACACGTGGAAAGAGCAATATACGAGGAGAAATACATTTCTTTTCCTCATATCGCCTGTTTGAGACCAGGTATTGCCTGGCCTTATTTTTGGCGCTGCCCCATTCCTTGCAAATATGGGGCAGCATCAAAAAGCAATGGGTGTTGCTGCGGAACGCCCACTGCAACACCCATTGCACACCCCTTTCAGGCTAAGTGCTGTGTGAATAGGAGCATTATTTACAAGGCGGCGTTAAGCCAAAGCGAAGGAGTTAACACCACCAGAAGGTCACAAAAAGTGACGTTCTGGTGGCATCCAGTCCTTATATATACGCCCCTTAGTTTCATGTCTGCCAGAGGATAAAGCCTAAATGTAAAACAAGGTATGGTGTTCCTATTAGGAACCTTCCATTGGTAAGAATCCTATTACATGTGGTTGCATAGGCAAACACAATGGTGGGAACGCTGATGCTGAGGGTAATATGTTGCGATGCTTAGAGGCTCATCCTTCTAGAAACATATTTTCCTTGAGATGCTCCAGGTTGCCAAGAAGAAGATTTTTCTCTTTTGATCGACTGGCAAAACTTTGTTTTCTCCTCCCCCCTCACCAGAAGAGTTTGAATCAAAACACTGCTATGTGGAAACTCTGCCTAAGAGAAGAAGTTTATTGAAGACAGCAGTGGCGGCTGCCTCGGAACAGGGGTGGTGAACCAGGGGAATGGATAAAAAAATTAATTTAAAAAACGTACCTTCCCTGCGCCGCAGCCGCCGCCCGCCTCTTTTCCGTCCTCTTCGTCTGCACTGGCAGTACCGGAAGTGGACTATCCCGGCCATTCACGATGCTGTATGAGCAGTGTCATGATTGGTCTGAGCGGCCTGTTTGGCTGCTCAGGCAGTGCCTAGGAGCCTGGGCATGTTCTCCATCGGGCTGTGCAACACAGCCAGGTGGAGAACATGCTAAGTGCGCATGACTGTTTGGCCGGCCCAAGAGGGCCAGCCAAACAGTCATGTGCACTTAGGTAGTGCAAACCATTCCTCGGTCTGCTCTGGTGAGCTCAGCCTCGCCCCGACCTGGCTCCAGTCCCGCACAGAAAAATAATATGATAATAACGTCTTGGGACTTTCATTTTCTTTTTCTTTTTGCACTTCTCAAATAGCAGTGGGGCGACGCTCCTCTGCCTTAGCGAAGGAGCCGCCACTGTCAAGACAGCAATAATCTCCCAGCAGATTTTACTCACCCTCTCCTCCTCCTCTTCTATTTTATGTTTCTTCTTTGAAGGAGAGCGAGAACCATAGGATGAGAAAGAAGATTCAATCTGACGTTTTCTTGAATGTTTCCCCATGTTGCTCAACAAGTCTCTAAGTGCAGCAGCCACAGATAATAACAAAAGGCAACGACAAAAAGAGCCTCTTGAAAGCTTGAGCCCAATTATCTCCAAATTGCAACATATTGCGGTTTGCAAGAAACACGAGTAAGTGCTCATCCTCTTATGAGGACAGCTCAGGTCATCCTCTCATCGAGACCGCTCACAGCATATTGGTTGAGCATGCGCAGTACAAGCGCTGTAGATTTTCATCATGCGAGTTAAAAAAATGCTGCTTGCCTGTCTGCAAAGATATTACTCTGTGTCTCCAATATCTTAAAGCCACCTTCAATGAATAACAAAATTAAATCAATAGCGGGGATCAGTTCCACAACTGTCCTTTATAAGGTCCCTCCCAGCACCAACATATTTCTTACAAGCTGGACAGGGAAGGAACCAAGGAAGCAAGAATGTCACAGGTTCAAGCCCAGCAACCTGCTAGGCATGTAATAAATTAATAAATCAATCAAGGTTTATATAGCGCAACTACTCACCCGTGAGGGTCTCAAGGCGCTGAGGGGGTATGGCGGGCTGCTGATCCGCCTGGGCGCTAGGGTTCAGTCGAAGAGCCAGGCCTTGAGATCCTTCCTGAATTGAGTCAGCGACAGGGCTTGCCTGAGGCGGAGAGGCAGGGTTATAAAACACAGCATTTCCGTCATCTATGTCTCATGTGAAACACACAAAACAAGGCCAGTGCTAGGAAGGATAGCCTCTCTATGGCACTCAGTCCGGTGGACGGAGCTTCCTTTACAGCATTCCTGGCTTTGCCTGTTTCGAAGATGAGAGATTCACCGCAAATAATGACTGGGATGAGGGAAGTGGATGGAATGGTCACGACTGATGCTGACGCGCCTGCTCCTCAGGGCAGGGAGACTGGCTCACCACTTTAAGCAGCTCTTAGAGGAAAACCAGATAAATGGAACAAGGCTCACAAGGGAAGGATACAGAGAAGCTTGCATCCTTTAACTGCGCACTCAACTTGTTTCAGTGCCTACAACACTTAGCTGACCTTACCAAACCTTTTCTTTGCGTGCATGTGAGCTTGCAGGTGGCTCACAAAACCACTGGAAAGGATTACCCTAGTTTCTGCTCCTGAACTCCGATTCATCTCGGTTTTACTCAAAGACAGCATGCAGCTCTGGGGTCACGACAGGAACAGCTGGAACCAGCTTGGTGCTTTTCATACAGAGCCTCTCTGCTGGTTAAATGACTATGCATATGATTGGCATGTGCAGGCTTCTCTCATTACCAGGGTCTGCTCAGGAGCTGAAAGCCCTCAGAGGGGGTGAACCGGATGTGCACTTCACAACCTAGTGGTGTGACATGTTTTTTAAAAGTGAAACATGCTTTAGTGATGAACTCCAGCCAATTAGAGAATCAGGTTCCTGCGCGTTCCTGTAAAAAGTAGCAAGTCGTCTCCAAGGGTGTGTGTGAAGAGCGCTAATTAGATTTCTAGACTTCAGACTGAACAAGGGAATGTCACTCTAACGTCAAAGGAAACAAGCATTGGCAACACCAGTAGACCTGGCCTCAATAAGCTATGTATGCTACAAAAAAAGGAAAACTTGTTGTCACCAAAATGTGGCAGCCATATGTTTGCAATAAAAATGTAAATGTTAATTCATGTAAATTAAACAAAGTAGCAATTGAATATATAATTTGAATAGAACATTGATGATCCAGGTAAATCCTCATCTCTCTGGGAATTCTAGGGGTTTAAATTTGAACCCCCATGAATTTAGCAACTCCAAATTTAACGGGACCCCTGGGATAACTCTAGTGATGAGGAATTAAGACCTCAGTATCAGGGGCACTTGTAATGGGTCCCTAAATTTGGATTATGATTGAAATTAGAGCAGTGCTTAATCTTTGCCAGTGGTTGCAGGGACAGGGCACCCACGCTCATTTTTCTGACCTTGACTTGTTTTTCATGATTAGACCTTGCCCTAGAACAAGACAAAGAAAGGCAGAAAAGGGAGAAAGAATGAGTAGAAGGAAGATAGGGAAACAGCGGCAAAGGACAGAAGAAAAAAGAACCGAAAGATTGAGCTAAAGGCACAGGTAGTATGAGGCGGTGGTAGAAAAAGGCAGGAAGTGGTATCGACACTAGGCAATCATGGTTTTTGGACACCAAGGCCAGCACCGTAACTTCTACCCGGTGCAAGAATCTATATGAGAAAATGATGCAGAAATATCCATTGCAGACATAATTTGTTTATTTCGCCACTAGAAAAATCTATTTGCTGCTGAAAATTCACCCCATGCACCCATTTCTTTATCCCACCCTGAAAGTGTACTTACGAGTTCATACTCGTATTTTTGAATGTTTTTCCAAGATGGGACACAACCTGGTCATTCTTTGTGTATAACCACAACATTTCTTGTTGTGGGTTTATTTTGAACATCTGTATTCCCATCCCAGGACCACAATTTACTAATACGGAAAATACACTACAACAGTGAATTTTCTCCAGGCATAGTGCAATTTATCAGAGTAAAGCTAAACAAATCCTAATTTTGTAAATAATGGCTTCTGGTTGTACACTTTATATAATGTTCATGAAGGTCTAATGTCCACCAAGGTCGAAACACCTAGAACTGAACTGAAACACACAAAACCGGTAAAATACAGTATGAAACCCGTAATACATTTACAGAAGGTTTTGAAACATCTAATTGTCTCAAACAGTGGTGAAGACACACAGAAAACTGTAACAAAAGGGGGGAACGAAACAGGCTACCATCTTCTGGATACCTCTGAACTAAATCTGTTTGGGGAAGCCAGCAGGCAACTCTCGAGGTAAAACTAGGACCAGTGGCGGCTACTCCGCTAAGGCGGAGGAGCATTGCCCCACTGCTCAAAGGAAAAATATAATGATAATAATGTATTGTTATTATCATTTTAGTTTTCCTATTGAGTCAGTGGCTCTTGCAGCGGGGCGAGGCTGGGCTGGCCAGAGCAGTGGGAGAAGTTGTGTGCAATCCCTAAGTGCAGAGGACTGCTTGGTCGGCCCTCTTGGGCGGGCCAAACAGTCATGCGCACTTTGCATCTTCCCCACCAGGCTGTAATGCACAGCCTGGTGAGGAACATGCAAAGCCCCCCATTCCCCATCTGAGCACTGATCCACGTCACTCAGAACAATCACAACGCTGTATTGCAGCGTTGTGATTAGCTCAGGGGAGCCTGGGAGCTTCCTGCTGCTTCCTGCTGCCGGACCGGAGACAGGAAGAAGAGGGCGGAGGAGATGCAACAGCCCCACAACACGGGTCCGGTAGCAGGCGCTACTCCCTAGGACACCCAAAATTGTGAGTAAACTGTCACGAGGCCGGACTGACAGCGAGGGTGTGGGGGGTCAAGGAGGGACACGCCTATACAGCGGGTAAGCCAATCAAAGAGCTCCCCTCTTCATGATGCACCAAACAGTGTCAATGGGAAGCACCAAATCAGCAGTTTCTGGGGACCATAGTGAATGGGAGCCCCACAAAATCTACCACAAAGCAATATTCAAGGGAAACATTTTGGGACAAATAAAAAACGGCAGGCACACAATGAGTTTTCTTCGCTTCATGGTCATTTGCGAATGTAGTGAAAACCCACAAACCTGTTGGGAATGTAGTGACCACCAACAAACCCCTCCCAAGCGGCGAGTCACCTCCCCCGCCCTCCAAAATTTCCAACTGCGTCCATCTTCACCTTCGAAACACACCAGTGACAACGTGCTTGGTGCCTTAAAAGGTCACAGTTTATTATAACATAACATTTATACATATTGCCAATTTCATGCTCATGCATAACATTCTGTTGACACATCTACTCTTTTTTTATAATTATAGTTCCTTTAGTTCATTATCTGCCTTCGGACAGACCAATCTCTGGGGAGGGGCCCAACCACCTGGGCCATTGTTTCCACGGTGTTAGGCTTCAACCTGATACCGACTTGGTGGGTGTCCGTCAGGACCAGCCGGGGCTGGAAGTGCAGTCCCGCTTGCCTTCGACCCCATTCTTGGCCCCTCCCTGCTCCTCCGGGTCCCTGCCGTGTGGCATCCCAAGGACCCTGTGTGAGCACTTTATCTATTCAGCCTGATGCTGAGTTCTGACATCTCGCTCCTTTGGTACCCCTGCCGTGAGGCATCCTAAAGGCCCAGCGGGAGCGTCCCATCTACTCTGTCTGTGGCTGATTGCCACCATTGGCTCCCTCAGTGCCCCTGCCGTGAGGCATCCCAAGGACACTGTGTGAGCCTTCCATCTACCTCTAGCAATTTACCTCCTTTTTCTATCTTTCTAGAGTTTTCTCCGCCACGCTACGTATGGTTTTCCGATCACAGGAAGCTCCCCCCTTGCTCCGCTTACCCCTTCCTTCCTTTCACGCGAAACCCATCTGTTCTAGTATTCCCACGATGTTAACCGCTTCGGTGCTCGGGACGGACCCCGGCCGTCCGACGTCACAGTGGGCGTGTGCGGAGTACGGCCGTGGGTCGTCCTAAACACGCCCACTCAATAAATCACCCGCACTGCAGCGGAATTCGCGCCGCGGTCAACGGGTTAAGCAGGAACATGTCCATCCCTACCCCTGTTAGGTGCACCCCGTCCTCCATGTGATAGCCTGGCGAACGCAGGTTTATGTAACCGTGTCTTACGAAACCCCAGCCGTTTGCCTTACATATCTTTGTCATTGTGATATTCAGTTTGCGTCTGGATTTCTCCACCACGCCTGGGTCTATGGCCCCCCTCCATGCTCTCCGCACTATTATTTCTGAGAAAATTATTTGGGCTGGGCGCACTATTCTCGCCAAGGCTGATGGGCCCTCCTGCATCTTTTGTAGCAGACCCCTCCTCCCCAGCGCGGCCAGGTCGTTGCCTCCCAGGTGGACCACCACCGCATCGGGTCTGCCACCGTGCCCCATTCCTTCCCGCACCCCGGGGAGTAGCTGGTCCCATTTCATTCCCGATCGTCCCAGCCAGATTATGTTGGTGTCCCGCAGCCAGAGTCCGCTGAATTCGCGTCTGGCCGCTGCCCATTTTTGTGCTCGCGTTATGTAGGAGTGCCCCACAATCCATACCTTCCTGCGCCGCTCGGTCGGACCTAGACGGGTGTCGGGGGGAAGGAGAGACCGGATTAGTACAGGGTGGGGTGTATGTAACGTTTAAAAGTGCCGGAGGCCCACCTCCCGATACTTTTGATTTGTTCGCTACCCATGCCCAGGCCTGCAGCCGTGGTGGCAGCCCCGATCCTGAATGAGTGGGAACCGAATGCCCTGGCCGGGAGTCCCACCGCCTCCAATGCCTTTCTCATCACCGCTATAAATTGGAACCTGCTCAGAAATGACCCGTCCCTATGTCTGAAAAGCGGCCCGTGTCGGAGTTCCTCGGTTGCCAAGTATCTCTGAACTAGGCACACTGGGCAGCAGGATTCATCCTTGATGCAATTTATCCTGGTCCACTTCCCCCTGCCCGCCTGGTCTGTCTTTAATCGCCTCAGCTTAACATACATATGCCCTTCCTTGAGCTCCACGTCGGTCGCCTGAATGCATGCCGTCTCCGGGTCCCCCAACGCTGGGGCCACCAACTCGCTGACTCTGTATGCCCCAAAAAATGCCAGCGCGAAAGCTGCCCGGAGGAGTATGGCTTCCCTCTCTGAGGTGCATAATCCCCCAAGGGCCCCTATCATATGCCGTAGTATGTCGAAGTGGATGGGCCGTCTCGTGTCCTTTCTTGTCTGTTGGATCCTACCCCAACCCTTCATTGCCATTCTACATTGGAAACCCCTAGTCGGGTCCTCACCTGTTGCCATCTTCGTGTAGTATGCCGAGGCATTAAGGTGGGCCTGGGCCCAGGATTTTGTCCTCCCTGCTATGAAGGCCCATTCTATGAAGTTCAGGACCTCCCTTTACCCAGCTGGCTGGCCCTGCACTAGCCCTGCTGCGGTAGTAAATGTTGCCTAGTACTTACGGTAACGCTTCCTTGTTTTTGGGGCCAGTGCGTTGTCCAGCATCTCCTCTAACCCAGGTCCACCCATGCCCATGCATCATCCGGCACTAGGGTCATTGCTTGGTCCGCGTCCAAGGCGAGTTCTCGGAATCTTGCCCACTGAAAATGAGAAATAGCATCCGCAATTGAGTTGTCTACCCCTGGGATGTGGCGTGCCCTAAGCGCGATGTTGGCTCTCAGCTGGCAGTCAACTAGTCTGCGCAGCAAGCTGACCACCGCTGCATATTTTGCTGTTCCCGCATAGATCGCCTGCACCACTGCGTGGTTGTCGGACCATAGTGTTATCTGCCTGTTCGCCAGCCGTTCTGCCCAAATATGAAATGCCACTACGGTAGGGAACAATTCCAGCAAAGAGATGTTTGCGGTGGCCCCTGCTTCTCTCCAAGTCACAGGCCATGCCCCCGCTGTCCATGCCATCCCTAGGATGGCCCCGAAGCCGAAGCCCCCGGCTGAGTCTGTGTAAAGCTCGAGCTGGTTTGCCGGCACCCATGGTTTGCGCCACATGAGTGTGCCATTGAATTCGGCCAGGAAGGTTTCCCACTGCCCCAGGTCCTCCTTCACCCCTTGCGTCAGGCGGACCCTATGGTGCCTCTGTGTCATCCCCCTTGTTAGCCAAGCCAGTCTTCTCGCAAAGGCGCGCCCCGCGGGGATCACCCGTGTGGCAAAATTCAATTTGCCCAGCAGCTGCTGTACCTCGCCTAGCGTGGCCTTTTTTTGCTGCCTCAGTCTACTAATAATCTCTCTTAGCTCCACCACCTTCTCGGGTGGCAATTTGCATGTCCCCGCTACCGAGTCCAGCTCTATCCCGAGGAAGGATAGTTTCGTGGCCGGGCCCTCTGTCTTGTCTTGTGCTAGGGGGATTCCCAATTCCCGGGCCAGTTCTATGAAGGTCTGCAGGAGGTCGGCGCACTCCCCTGTGCCCGCCCTGCCGATAAAGAGAAAGTCGTCTAAGTAGTGAACCCGCCCTCCAACCGGGACGCATGTACCTAGCTCCCATTTCAGAAAACTGCTAAAAGCCTCGAAGTATGCGCAGGATACTGAGCAACCTATCGGTAGGCATTTGTCATAATAGTATTGCCCGTCTAGCTGGAAACCTAGCAAATGTTAGCTGTCTGGGTGTACTGGCAGGAGGCGGAATGCTGATTCTATGTCTGTCTTAGCCAGCAGGGCCCCCACCCCTGCTTGTCTTATCAGGTCCACCGCGTCGTCCACCGATGCGTAGGCGACTGAGCAACTCCCCTGTTCAAGCCAGTTGTTGACGGACTCGCCGAGGGGATGGGACAGGTGATGTATTAGCCAGAATTTGCCTACCTCCTTCTTGGGTACCACGCCCAAAGGGGATATCACTAGCTCCTTTAGGGGGGCAATCGAAAGGGCAGGCCACCCGGCCCAGCTGGACTTCCTTCTCTACCTTCTGCCGCGCCACCCCAGGGTTGTCCCTTATGGATTATAAGTTCCGGCTTTCTCGGGCGCCCATGGGACCTTTGTAGGGGATTGGAAAACCTTGTGTGAAACTGTCTGCTAATTTTTGTTTGTCCGTTGTTTTGGGATAATGACTTAATAGGTATAGTAGCCTGCCTGCGTGAATTGGGGTTGGTAGCGGCTGTCCCCCAGTCACCCCCACTAGGGGGGGGCCCTCTCCTCATTTCTTAATGGCTGCCTTGTCTTTGCCGGTCCCGGGTCCCTGGGCCTGCCTGCAGCGTATTGTGGGATGCCCCCCCCCGCAAGACCCGCATGCGTGCTTAAACCTGCATGCTGCACCCCATTTACACTCATCCTTGCCGAACTTACAGCACGGTTTCCCTGCCTTGTCACTTCCCTGGTTCTTTCCCTGGAACCCCTGCCCTTGCCCTTCGTATTTACATTTACTCCTGAGGGGACGAAAATTGTGATCTTTATTGCTGACTCCCTCTCTGGCAGCTACCATATGTGTCGTGAAACCCTCCATGTCCTGGCAGTCCCATTCAATCACTGGCCATGTCTGCATCTTCTCCCTGAAGCACTCGTCGTATCTCAACCATGCATCCCCCTGATATTGCTGTTGTGCATCATGCACCTTTTGTTCATATAAAATAAGTGCTGCAGCACTTTGGGGGAACTTTTCAATGAAAACGCAGGCCAGGGTCCTGAATGCTCTCAGCCAATTCTCTAGTGATCGCTCTACCCTGGGTTTACGTCTTTCCCTCTTGTCCTCATCTTTTTTGTCGTGTGCCGTCAGGTCCAAGCCTGCCTGGCGCACCTCCAGCAAGGAAAAAATGTCTAGAAATTCTTTCCTCCATATTCTCTCCTTTACTGCTAATGGGATGAGATTGCCCAACCCTAGGAGTTTCGTTGTGGTGGGAGGGTCTCCCGGGGATGGGCGCAGGTATTCGCTGGCCAGCTTCCCTTTTGGGTCCAGACCCTGTTCTGCCCCCCTTTTCCCTGCATTAGTGCCCCTCGGGGCTGCTGCCCCTCCTTGCCCAGTCTCCTCCTGTACTGTTTTCTCACTCTGCTTGCCTGTTATCTTTCTCATTGCCTGTCGCCCCTTCCGGGTCCCCACCTCTATTTGACCTTTGTTCTGGTACCTGGCTAGCCCTATTCCTCTCTGTGCCCCATGGGGGGCCTCCCCAAAGGGGAAACCTGCCCCTGGCCATTGCCACCAGGGCATCCATGCTGCTGGGTGCGCCAGACCCTGCCCCCATGCTTCGCCCTGGAAACTCTGCTGGTCCCTTCCAAGCCTGTGCTGCCATGGAGGGTGCATGGGCCAAGGCCCTTGCATTGCCACATTACTTACGCCTTGCTGCCTGCCCAAGTTCACAATCTGCCCTGGCTCCCCATCGGCTGGGCCCGTATGCCACCCCTTATTGCACCCTCTCCCATCGCCCTGGGTGCATTGCTTACCGTCCTCCTTGCTGACTGCGTTGCTCTGCCCTCCGCGTGAAACCTGAGGGGCCGCTGTGCCGGCTACAGACCCCTCATCATCACTGCTCTCTGCTGTGTCCGAGGCGGACGTCATCTCCGGGGTTACGTCCCTCCGGCCCTTGGCCTTCTTGCCTGTGCCCCCGCAGAGCTCTGGCCTCCTGGCCGTGGGAGTTTTGGCCTTCGCCTTGTTGCTCTTTGAGGGGGCCGCCGTTCTGGCTACATGCCCTTTGCCTCCCGGTTTCCTGTGAGGTGGTGCTGGAGGGGATGCCCACCACTGCCTCTTCCCTTTGCCGTGGGCACCCTCGCTGATCTGCTGATCCATCCATGTTTTCCCTTTGAGGGTTACCAAAGCCCTAGCCTTATCCAGCATTGCCTGCAAGTCATTGTCCAGAGCAGGCCCTGTGTCCCCTCTGCGCCTTTTTTGCCCCTTCTGGGGGGCCTCTGGGCGCTCCTGCGCTTCTCCAAAATGTGCTGGGGGGCGTTTCCCTTCCAGTCGCCCCACGCCTGTTGGCCATCTTGTGGGGCCTTGTGTGCCCTTCTTGCTTGCTTCTGTGAGATGGAGGGTGCAGCACTTCCCTACTGTAGTAGCCCCACTGCCCTGTAGTCCTCACAAATTATCTTCGAGCCCCAGCCAAGCGCACTGTTCCTGGGGCTTCAGATGCCCACTGTCTCCACACGCCTGCGGTGCTGCCGCGGTGTGTAGCCCTCTTCCCAAAAGGAAAAAAATCTCTCCTTTCCCTCGCTCCCCGCCGCTCGCTGCCTTCGGAGCGTGGAGCAGCTGAGGGGGTGACTGTTCCTTTAAGCGAGCCTCTCCCTAGGCCCCGCCCAGCTCGCCGCCGTGCCGCGTCTTATTGCTCCGGCCTTCCCGCTGTGCAGCCAGCTCCTCAGCTCCCTCCTGCCGATGCCTTGGAAAAAACCACCTTGCTGCCTCCTGGTCGATGCCTTCCAGCACTCGGGGCCCCGGTGGAAAACAGGGCTTCAGGCGCCGATGCCGGATCCTCCTGTCCGCAGTTGCAGGTAGGCCTGAAGGCGTAGTCCTTCGCCGCCCGCTGTGATGCCTGCCGTCCGGTCCCGCTGACCCAATGCGCTGCTCCACGTCGATCCGGCGATTCTTTCTTCCTTCTTCCAGCGAGGGGGAGTGTGTGCTTTGGGAGGCCTTCCGCCCCCTTCTTAATCACCCTCATGGCAACAATCTCGCCCCCTGATTGGGGGGTCGTAGACTGCCCTGGGGCGACCAATCCTGGTCGCCCCATTTTCACGGGCTTGCCCCCTGGGGGGGGGGGGGAGGGGAGGGAGGAGGGCTTCCCGCCTCCGGGCGGCATTTGTCCCGGGCCCCCATTGGGTCCGGCTTCGCCTTCCCCGGCCCGGGCTCCTACCTCTAACTTTGTTTCTATTCACAAACTTTCTCAATGATTTTTCACACCCATTTTACACACTTCCAAACTATGGTAAATAAATGGTGGAGTAATTGCAGACATTGGGAATGAAAGTGCCTCAAACACTCCCTTAATGTCTTGGCTTGTAGGGGAAGGGTTTTCAACAAGTGGAAAAATATCTTGCAAGTGGAGAAAAAAGGTTAAAAGGAACATGTGTCTTTTTGCTATACGTACCTAAAGGCTAGATTTTAAAAAAATTCATGTAACGCACCAAGACAACTTGCTGCGCTGCATGAAAAGTAGCAGCAGGAATACACCATATCTAATAAGATATGGTGCATTCCTGTCCTCTGCCTGCCCTGGCGCACAATCTGCAGCCTAGCGCCAACGCAGGCATCCTTGCGCCCTCGAGCAAGGGTGCCAGCATTACAGGCAGGATTGTTTTTGTGTAGGAAGGGACAAGGCACAAAAACAATCCTCTGTGACCTTTTCCCCTTTGTAAGTGTGCTGCAAAATGCAGCACACTTACAAAGAGGAAATAACGAGGAGAAATAAAGAGATTTCTACTTGTTGTACCTCTGGTGGGAAGGCATAAAATTCGGACCCATTACCAGGTCTCCCAGTGTTAGTAAATCTGGGAATGCCTCAGAATACATGGGTGGATGCATGGGAACATCCACGCATCCATGCATGGAATGCCCCCACCACGCAGAGTAGCGTAAGGAAGCGACTTGTGCTGCCTTGTGTTACTCCAGATTTACCAAGCGACGCAGGGCCACACAAGAGACACACAAAGCCTTAATAAATCTAGGCCTAACGGGCATATTTACAAGGACTTAAAGCCACCAGAACGTCACTTTTAGTGACGTTCTGGTGGCGTTAACTCCTTCGCCTTATTTACAAGGCGGCGTTGAGCACCTTAACTTGGCTTAACGCCGCCTTGAAATAATGACCCTATTCACGTAGAACTTAGCGTGAAAGGGACGTGCAATGGGTGTTGCAGTGGGAGTTCCGCCGCAACACCCATTGCTTTTTGACACTGCCCCATATTTAGAAGGTATGGGGTAATGCCAAAAATAAGACCAGCAAACACCTGGTCTTAAGCAGGCGATACGAGGAGAAATGTTTTATTGCTCCTCGTATATTGCTCTTTTCACTTGTGCTATATGAATAGAGCAAATCGCGTGCTAAGATTGTTTATGTGCAGGAAGGTATGCCTTCCTGCACATAAACAATCGCCCCTGCAGCGCAGGCACCCTAGAAAATGGCGCTAGACAGCTTTTTTAGTGCCAGCACTAGGGGAAAAACAGGGGTGCGTCGTTTTTTTGTAAATACGGCGCATCCCTGCCTTGTAAAACTGTCAGAGCATGACGTTACCAATTTTGGCGTAATACCGCGCACCACCAGTTTATTGTAATTATGCCCCTAAGTGTGGCAGAAGCGCTGCAGGAAAGCTACACCTTGTCTATAATTTCTACCGGCAGATGATTAACCTTAGTTAACACCAACTTTATTATTTTTAGTTAGCTTTTTAGGTCGCTTATATCTGACCTCTGTTCTTGGTTAGTGCCTTAAACCCTCAGAATTAGTGGTGTTTTTCTTCTCTTTTTCTCATTTTGCAGCTCATTATTTCAGCAGAGGGCCTACGTATAATATGTGTCACCTGTTTGTGTTTAATTTCACTAACAAGACATGTCTTTTCTGCTAGGGTACTGAAATATGATTTCTATTATGCAGGGCCTTATTAAGATGTATGTCTCATTAACCACCGTTTTAATAAACATATGCTGCTCTCATTTACTGTTAATGTACATTTATCTGTTACACAGACCCGCTGCTGGCAATGTAAATTGGCTGCATCACTGTATGATTGAGTGTTTAGAGTGTACCAGTGTACCTAGCAGAATTAAACAGTTTTTTGACAGTGGAGATAGATAGATAGATAGATAGATAGATAGATAGATAGATAGATAGATAGATAGATAGATAGATAGATAGATGCAATCAGTTAGAGCTCAGATAAAGAATAAACATATACTGAGGATAATGTGAAACTGGGCATATGTGAATCCCTACATAAACATCAACAGAAAACCAGAGGCACAACCCTATTGTCTAGTTAGCTCTAATATTTATTTGGCAGAACATCACATACGTGAACCAGAAACTATATCTAAATAAGAGTGGAATAGAGTGAAACAAAAAGAAGATTCAACTATCATAAAGCAGTAAAAATTCGCAATATTGACTGTGTGAAAGGGAGAAATGTGAACACAATATTGTGAATGGGCTACAATAATTTATGGGGATCCCATCGGTAAATGGGCTAGTTTAACACTCAACACATTTCATCTGAATAATGTTAGGCTTTACTTTTGGAAAACAAGCAATAGTCAACAAATAGAATTATTTAACCCTCAGCAAACACAAACAACGCACTTGTAATGGAGTTGACGAGGCCATCATGAAAGAGCCAATCAGCTGCCCATGATAAAATAAAAAATCCGAGACTTGTCAGTACACAAATTTCAAGTAAACAGCTTACGTAGGTGATCCTTGTGAATGATCTGCTCCAAATGTTTACCTGTTGTCTTAGTAAGATTTCATCAAGGCCTGATCACTCTCCAGACCATGCCAATGGAATCTGCCTTAGTGCCCCAGCCATGCTTACATCTAAGTTAAAGAAGGTTCAGAACACCACAATGTTTCATATTCCTATTTCTCAACTAGGCTTTGTTTGTTTTCTGTACCAGATTGTGCAACTGGATTTATAAAGGTAATGGTGTTGGATATATTGAGGGTTCTCTCTCAGTTGCCACCCACTGCTTTCCTGTTCTAAGGATCATATTGCATTTTTTCAGTGCTTAATTTGTAAAACTTTAAGTTCCAAGGCCCGTAGCCCGAAGCCACTGTGGTTGGCACTGCCCACTGTCTCTGCCTGTTCTGACACATGCTAGCCATCACTCAATGTAAGTGTGGCATCTCGACTATTTGAGGTCACTTAGCTCTATAAATATGGCCTGGACTCACTGCTTTTATGTACATTTTTTAACGTATATTGAATAGGTTGTTGATGAGTTCTGCTCAGATATACAGACAGAGCTAACATGCGGTAGACTGTCATAAATTGGTGCCGGTGTTTACAATAAGCGCCAGTGCTATGCACCAGCAAGCACCGGCACAAATCAAGCACTGCATTTCTCTCAGTATATAAAATGATAGATCTGTAAGGTAACTATCAAAGACATGGTTGTTTTCTACCAGGCGGATGCAAGTGACATTCATGTTGAAAGAGTGAACCTTGTGTTGTCTATGATGTCACTAGGGACCCTGACGTGGCAAGCTCGGTGAAACAATTTTATGTTGAGTACATCCAACATCCACCAGCACAGCCTGGAAGGTAAAATCACAGAGCAACCGGACCAATGAAGGTGAGCCAGTAGAGAGCCATAGACTGCATTACCACATCCAGGGAGCTCTTTCCACCTCAACCCACATATCAGTCTTAGTCACTCCTCCGTATTAAATATCCACACATGAAAAAGCAATACCTGTCTCCCTGCAGCCCTCCACCAACACCTTCTGCAGCATCTTATATCCCTCCTCTCAGATTTTAAATGAGAATACCGGTGTCCTGCCACCCTCTGTCACCACCCTCTTGGCCATTCCTTCCACTCCCCACCAATAGCCATATTATCCGTACTCAATGAGTAAGCAGAGAGCCGACAGCACGATGACAGTGGTTCTAAAAGAGCTGCATCAACATGGATTGAAAGTCTCTTATTGCCCACTGGTCCACTCTGCAGATACCCACAATGACCCACAGCAGACAGAGGAAATGGCGGATGGTGGCAACACAGAACCAGACTCTTTCGCTCACTTCTATCGGATCTGTGGAGACCACGGAGAGGCGAGCGAGAAAGTACTTATAAGAACTGAGGAATCAAGTGCTTCCCCATGACATCACAACAGTGGAAAACAACTTTTGTTTTAAAGTTGTGATGTAATAGCAATGAAGAGTTCGAATTTGTATCTTGCATTCAAGCAAATGTCACAACATGAAATATTTTCTTTTATCATAACAGAGATCTTCCTCCCTTTCCACTGAAGTTTTCTGGTAGGTTTTGGGAGCTGGGATCACTCTGACATGGATTGTTCTTACACTGTATGTACAAAAAGGAAGATTTTCAAAACAATATTGTATTAATCCCTCATGTCTCATTCTCAAATATACTGGGCGTCCTCTAATCCAGAAATCTAGTCCACTCTCTCTCTGTAAATTATGAGGTGGAATTTTCATTTTAAAGGGAATAGGAAACAAATCAAGTTGTATTTCTAAAACTAATTATTGCTTGGGTATGAATTTATTTAATTTGTGAGTGCAAATCTGGAAATTGTTAAGTACAAGAAAGTTAGTAAATTAGAAACAGAGGGTGCTCTGCCACGAAGATGAGTTTTTCTATTGCCCTGCAACAATATCTTTAACCATACAAGAACCATTCTTACAAATACATCGTAACAAGGTGGTTCTTAGAACAAATCCTAAATTCCTTCCCAAAGTAATCTCTGCTTTCCATCTTAATCAATCTGTAGAGTTACCAGTATTTTTCCAAAACCCAGATTCCGTAGCAGAGAGAGGTCTTCACACACTTGACGTCAAAAGAGCTTTACTTTATTATATTGACAGGACTAAACCTTTTAGAAAGACAAACCAACTGTTTGTAGCTTTCTCTCCACCTCATAAAGGCAACCCCATCTCCAAACCAGGAATTGCCAGGTGGATAGTCAAATGCATTCAAATATGCTACCAGAAGGCAAAACGCACATTAACAATTTCCCCTAGAGCGCACTCAACACGCAAACTAGGGGCTTCCATGGCATTCTTAGGGAACATTCCCCTAGAAGACATTTGTAAAGCAGCGACATGGTCTACTACACACACCTTCACCAAACACTATTGTGTAGACGTGCAGGCGAAGCAACAGGCTTCTGTAGGCCAGGCTGTTCTTAAGACGCTTTTCCAAACCACTGCAACAGGTACAGGTGACCACCGCTAGGGGAGACACTGCTGTACAGTCTATGCAAAAGTATCAATTCTGCAGCTCATATGCCTCGAACGGAAAATGCTACTTACCAGTATGCATCTGTTCTTGGCATGTAGAGCTGCAGAATATCATACGCCCACCCGCCTCCCCGTAACCTGTACCTGTTCCAGTGTTATCTTACTTAGATACATTCACATGGACATCTTTTCTGTTTCTTACAAACTCCATCATTTCCCATCATGGCGAAAAGCGGTCTGGGGATGGAGTCGATGCCCATGCGCGCTGTCGTCCGGGGGGGGAGTCACCTGTCTCGTGGCTGCGGGGGACTTCTTCCGGGGCGGCGGCGGGGTGCGGGCGTCCGGGCCCGGTACCAGATGGCGGTCTGTGCGGAAGTGTGATATTCTGCAGCTCTACATGCCAAGAACAGATGCATACTGGTAAGTAGCATTTTCCTTTCTAAACTCTTCCCTCTGACTCTTCCCCCTCCAAAAACCCTTTTTACTCATCCAAAAGCCTCCTCCTACTGCTATGACCTAAAAATAAAAAAATCCCTCCACTATCCTCTTCAATCAAAATAAAAGACTAACATGTTCACTTCTCAAATTCCATATTCCACTATACTAATTCACCACTAATCCTTTATGGGTTCCAGAGTAGCGTGCTACTCGCCAATAAAGCGTTTCAACGCCCCATCAGGGTTACAAGCACTATATAAATGCAAACCTTTTTCCCTTTTCTACCCCTCCCCAACCCTTCTCAATCCAAATAACTGAATAACATATCCACCACTCAAATTAATTTCATGTTTCACCATACTAATTCAACACTAATCCTTATGGGTTCCAGAGTAGCGTGCTACTCGCCAAAAAAGCGCTTCAAAACCCCATCAGGGGTAGCAAGCGCTATATAAATACAAACCTTTTTCCCTCTTCTATCCCTCCACCTACCCTTCTCTATCCAAAAAACTGAATAACATATCCACCACTCAAATTACTTCATATTTCACTACACTAATTTTCTACACTAATCCTTTATGGGTTCCGGAGTAGCGTGCTAATCGCCAGAAAAGCGCTTCAACACCCATCAGGGGTAACAGGTGCTATATGAATGCAAACCTTTCTTCCCCTTCTATCCCTCCGCTATCCTTCTCACTCCAAATAACTGACTAATATCCACCACTCAAATTACTTTCATATTTCACCATACTAATTCACCACTAATCCTTTATGGGTTTCCGGAGTAGCATGCTTCAGCACCCCATCAGGGGTAACGAGTGCTATATAAATACAAACCTTTTTTCCTCTTCTATCCTTCTGCTATCCTTCCGAATCCAAATAATTGACTAACCTATCCACCACTTAAAAATTTACTTGCATGTTTCACTATACTATTCAACACTAATCCTCTATGGGTCCCGGAGTAGCATGCTACTCGCCGAAAAAGCGCTTCGACGCCTCGTCAGGGGTAGTAAGCGCTATACAAATGCAATTACAATACAATACAATATCGAAACCAGAATATTGACTAGTACAATATCATCAAGATAAGGTAAGTATGCATAGGTAAAAGTAGATTTACTATCCTTAACTCTACATCTACGTACCTTGAAGATATATCTGTTTCTAAAAGGTATTCAGTCGCATACCTCCAGGTGTAAAGTGCAGAAACGTTAGAAGAAATTAAAACATTTCTCCTTGCTAGCACCTGCCTCGAGGAGGCGATATTTTTTGTCACAAATTACTGTCTACAACGATTAGTAGATAGGGCTTTGTGTCAAAAGCCATGGGTGGCAGCTTGGAAACGCGCATGTACCTACCAGACATGGGACTTCCCTTTGACGCAAAGTACTATTTGCGAAACTTGTAGATCTATTTTACAGTACAAAAAAGGTTTTGCACTGGAAAGTAAATACTTTACCAATAGTTTGCACCAGTGTGTGTCGCTTTTTGTGACTTTGCAAGAGCACAAAGTGGTGATAAATTTGCCCGTTAGTGTTGGTCAAGAGAGACTTCATGTCTAGACACCAGGTGGGTTTGCTCTTCACGAACTAACTAAAATGAGAAAAGCCGTTTTTGATCCATTAATATGTGAAACATAATTAAACACGGGGAAGCAGGGCCACAATACTGTGTCTAAATATCCCTTGTCTTTGTCAGGCTCATTGACAGGTGTTTGCCATAATACTGTTGGTCACATCATGCAAGCAATGAACGTTTGGATCTTAGACGGCAGGTATGGATGTAAATCATTTTACTTTGAGGAGTTTGCACACTGCCAATGTTTAGAGAACTGCGGGTAAAAACAGCTGTCTTATTACATAAAAGTCTATTAGAAATAAGCACATGTTGTAAGTCCTGTGCTCTTTCCAGCTATCAGGAATGCATTTGTGTTAACCTCATTCCATTCCAGTCAATTTAAAGCTCTTCTTGGGGAAAAATACAAACTATATTATACTTAAAAGTGTACTTAATGTATTTCCCGACCCTGTCGATTGAATCAGTTTGAAATGATTTGCAGTGTAGCTCAGTTTGTAATTTTTGACTTTTTTCTGAAAAATACCATGGTAAGAAGGGCCCAAAAAAGGAACATTTAAGGTGGGCACAGATTATAAATAACGGATTTCATTATATAAAGTTGAGTATGTGCAATTAGAAAATTAAAGAAATCAAGCATTAAGAAAGAACATCTAAACCCAAAATGGCAATTTGTAATATTTTTTCAGAGGGGGTTCTCATCATATCTTTCAATTTTTTATCAGGAATGTCCACAGTCTTCCTTCCCTCGTTTACCACCCCAACACACATTGATATCTTTGCTGTGTCTGCCACTGTACCACTGTTAGGTGCAATGATTTATTTTTGCTTTCCTTTTTTTTCGTTCTTATCCCTGTGTGCCAGCCCCTTTAGCGAGCCCTTCATTTAATTTGATTAAAATATTTCTGTACCCTAAAAACAGCTAATCAAAAGTGACAGATGTTCCAGGGGGTCTCAATGTTTCGCTCTCTCATTACATTTACTAATTTATAATGTGTAGATGTTCAGATAGACCAAGGGCATTGTATTGTGATAATGCTCTATCTGGCAGAATAAGAGTTAACAGAGTAAGAACATTGATTCTATATAAAAAGATTGCAGAGTGTGCTAAAAGTTTCACTGTTTTCTGAACAACTGTGACGCTCTCACTACAGCCTTTGAAATGCAGATGAAATTACACATAACTCCATTATGTATAGTGAAGCTCTCATCACACCTTAGGGGTGTATTCCAGAAAAAGTAAAGTTGAATCAAATATAAACAGATAGGGTCAACTATATAGATTTTATTTTTAGAAAATGCCCACTGAACATGGGATTTAGATGTCTCCTCCAAAGGGCTCAATTCTTATAAAGAGAAATATTTGTAAAGGTAAATCTGGAGAAAGTTTGTTTTTTTAATCGTGTAAAAACATAGAAACATAGTTAATGAAATGTAACTGCATTTACATGGAAGCACAGTAGAATAATTTTCTTAAAACATCTTATGAATGTTTTATGGCATAACATATGTCAATAGGTAAGGAGCAATGCTGCGCCTGCAAAAAGTCCACACCATGACTGATAAATCAATACAAAGTACAGACTGGTACAGGATAGTATACAAAGTAATTGTGACAAGGTGAACAATCTACCAATAAAGAACCAATACCAGTGGACACATGTAAAAAGGTAAGTTATGCAACCATGTTACATCGAAAAATAAAAAATAACAGGATTAGATGCGTGTAAGGGAGGGGAGCAAAATCAAACAATAAACTCAAACAACATTGCAACAAGCTCTCACTGAGGTGTAAATCACACTAGAATCATGCTAGAGTTATGAAATGTCTCCTCAGACGCCTTTTGATTTTTCCCTCAGAAAACAAGAGAGTGGCAATATGCTATTCATGATATCCTCTTGGAGAGAGGATGTGGCCTAACGGCTAGGGCAGTCGACCTCAAAGCTGGGGAACTGGATTCGAGTCTCGGCAACGACGCTGAACATCCTGTGATTCTGGGCAAATCACATAATCTCCCCGTGCCTAACAAAAATGAATATGTCCTCATGTAACGCAACTGGTGCTCATGTAAAGCGCTCTGATACCCGATACCCTTTGGGTCAAGTTTGCGCTATATAAAACTCTGTAAAAATTTTAAAGAAAAGATTTGCAAGAATGAATTTAGAAGACAATTAGAATTGCTCTCAAACCAGCATGAAATTCCCTACGTGAGCAATAAAATTGCTCCATGCATTATTATTAGATCTGCCATTGTAGCCATTATCAATTCGAGATCAATACCTGAGTAGCAGTGGTAGTAATCCCCTGTACACCTTTATTGTTCCGTTTGTTTTATGACAGAATATCGAGAACAACAATATCAAATGGCATGAATATTGTGGCAAAAATATCATATACATAATATCGCGTTTACATACTTTCCATGTAAACTATCAAAATATTTTGTCAGAATTATCATGGAACTGGGGGGCAAGGCTACCGCCCGAGGAAGATGGCCATTTAGACTGCGAGCTCCGCCATGCCCGTCCTCAAGATCAGCATACCCTACCGCCAAATATGACCACATCGATCCCGCATGGAGGTTCTTGACCCATCTGGCATGCGGGGATCATGGTGAGCTGTTCGGCGGCAACATAGCTGCATTTGGGACCGTTTTCCAGCCTGTAGCTCTGAGGCGATCACGTCCCTTGTGTAGGCCTGATTGCAAAATGACCTACGTGAGGACATTATCCTAACGACATGTTCTCCCGAGCTGCATGGATTTTAACAAGCTGCGCTATATTACAGTAAGTGCTCCTTCTCTGGTATACTGCATGCATTATACTTAGGTGCGCTTGCCCATGATCTCCTGCCCTCCTCATGAACTCTCATACAGGCTCCACTCGACACTATGCCTGACCCTAAGATGGCCATCATGGAAACATGCTCCTGCTGCTAGATCTTTCCAACGCTGTGATGCTCTCGTCAATCATTAGGTAGTGTTGCAGGCACTACTTGTCCAACTATTAGCTACCCATCTACCATCTTTGTGCACATTGATGAGGCACTTTGAGCCTTTGTGACATTGAGTCACTGTGGGTGCCTCTGTGAACCATTTGGGACCATGTTCCAATTTTGGGTCTTCTCTCACCAGTTTCCACGCTCTGCTCTGGCCAACATATACACCTACCCAGCAAACCCAGCCAACCGGCCTTAGTAAGAAACCTAGTTGCCCCCAGATAGCCTCACAAGGGAGGATTACTCAACGAGGGAGGTTTACTCCACCAACATCATGGATAAAAGAGCACATAATGCAAGGGGGGGTGTTAAAGCAGGAGCCTCCCACACCAGACTCCCCCATCAAGCCTAAAGTGACAACAGCGCAACATTGGACCTAGTTATGCAAAAAATTGACACACTCCACACCCTTGCACAATCCACATAGAACACCACGGAATCTATGCAAACTGATCTAACCTCCCTGAAACAAGACGTCCTATTGCTGGGAGGCAGAGTCACTGAAGCAGAAATGCATATAAATCACCTGGAAGACCACAAACACATCTCTGCTAGGGCAATTGCAACTACTACTGCGAGATTGGCCCGCTTGGAGAAGAATATCACTGAGTTAGAGGACAGAAACAGAAGGGGTAACCTGTGAGTTCTTGGGCTCCCAGAAGGTGCAGAGCATCAGGCCCCATCCTGCACTGCTCGCGTTCAGAGAATAATGGATCTCCCAAGTCCTAGGAATAGACTTTGTAAAAGACTTCAAAATAACACACACTCACAGAGTGCCCACCTACATCCCTAAAAACTCTGATGTTCCTAGAGTCTTTGTCTTCAGACCACTCTGTTACTCGCACACCAAGGCTATCCTCACCCAGATAAAGAAAATGCAAAGGATCAAATGGCAAGGCTCCTCCTTTGGGATTCTCACAAGGCTACTCAAAAGACGCTGCAAAAAAAGGAAAGCACTCCTGTTCCAACATCAGGCTCTAGAAGACTAAAAGACTTAACAATACAGTTCTCTTTCATTGGATCAGTGCGACTAAAGACAATCCACAATGGAAAGACTACCATCTTCGAGGACCCCAACCATTTGGACTACTATATTGCTGATGTTCAAGATTTGAAGATGAGCTCCTAACACCTCATCGGAAGGCTTTATAGCTTACTCCTACCTACCTCCTCCATCCTAACGTCCTCTATTAATCCCATATATCATTAATCCCATTAATGTGCACCTCCCTGTTGTACGTCAGGAAATCTGACTGCCATCATACCAGATCCCTGTCTTTTTACGTGGTTGCACATTACTCGGCCTACAACTAACGACTCCTATAAGTCATTATTCCTGCCTAGCCTTCCACACAACTTATTCCAGTGCTCCGTTTGACACACTAAACTTGAGGTATTGGGCACTTAGCACACTAACCTAAAAGAAGAGTTTCTCCTGTTACAAGCCTCCCTCACCCACATCTCTTTACGTTTTGTCCCGCCCCATTAGGGGTTCTCTACTGCATTACTGTAGTGGTATTATTTCGGTCTATTAATGTTCTGTCTCATCAGGATTTCCAACTGCTTTATTGCATACTACTGCGTATTTCTCTAATGCATATTTCTTTACTGCTTTAATTATGCCTTCTTAGGTAATCTGGTTGTGTGCCTAGGTGGCTTATGCTCTTGTTTGTTTATCAACTACAAGCATACCAAACTACAAGCAGCATTCTTGGACTGTTTAAAGTTATAGTAATTTCACACAGTTTACTGTTATCTCAGTTACCAACTTTTATCTCACCCACCATTACCAAATCACTCTCTAACATACACTCACTCACTCACTCACCTGCAACCCGGCACCAACCTCATAGATACAAACCTAGCTGTCCTTGCTATAATAATATCTCACGGAAATTACAACATAACCTGTTACATCATAGATACATCTCTGCCTAATGGGCTTCTCACTTTGAGTACAACTTAACGTGTTATAGCCTCTCATTTTTGACCAACAGCATTTGTACAACCCCTGTCGATATACTATACTTATTCATAATCTCGCTACAGGCTACTCAGAGGGCGGGGCCCTCAGTTTCTTGTCTCTAGGGTCAACCTCAGGTGGCCTCCACTGCCCATCCCCTGGACTGATTCTAGGTACCCCATCAGGTTACCCAACCATATGCTATTGCTCTCTACTCTAACTATACGCTATCTATTCCCCATTCTCAGTTTGCTCTCTCTTGCTCTCTTTTTCTTCCTTCCTTTCTCGCTACTTCTCCGCCCTACTCTCTTTCATTTCCCTATCCTCCATCCCATGCCCCCCCATTCCCCATCTTCCTCAATCCTCCCCTCTACCTCAGTCTTCACCCTTCCCCACCCATCTACCCTCCCATCCTACCCGCTCTCCCTGGCAAGATACATGGGACATTTATGACATAACCTACACCACCTCTCCATGCATAACTTAAAGATTCTCTCCCTTAACTTTAAGGGATTAAACCACCCAACAAGGCGGCAAAAAAATCCTAGACTACACACATAAGCTGAAGGGTGACCTAGTACTCCTGCAGGAGAAGAAAGTCACCTTAAAACTAGCTCTACTCCTAAAGAAGTCCTGGTGGGTGACATATCCTGTGCCCCAGCCGTCAATAAGAAAAGTGGCCTAATCGCCCTCATCTCCACTCCCTTGGGCCTTACTATTACTGCAGCGGAGGCAGACCCCGAAGGCAGATGAGTCATTACCAAACTCCAAAAAGATAATACTGATCTTTCAGTTGTGAATAACTACGCCACAACAGCGATAATCCAATGTTTTGGTCAAACCTCACCAAAAAAAGTCACTCTTACCCCCTCACTGCAGACTCATCGTGGGCGGGGACTTTAACCTCCCTTGGGACGGTACACTAGATAGAAACTCAGCTTGCTCTTTTAAACCCAACAAGTCTCACAAACAAATACAGAACCTCTGCAAAACCCACAAACTGAGAGATGTCTGGAGACTATTCAACCCCACAGGCAAGGACTACTCATTCTTCTCCCATAATTCCTTCTCCCATTTTGACTATATCTTAGTAGATGAGGTGCACGTCCCAGCTACGTCAAACCTCTCCATTGAACCAATCTTAGTATCTGACCACGCCTGCATCTCCCTACATTACGACATTTCAAGTTCTGCACCTAAATCCAAAACATGGAGAATGAATGACCTTCTCACAGAAGACCCTACTTTTAGAGAAATAATCAGGAAAGATATTGACCAATACATGGAACTCAACAGAAATTTGGTTTCTAATCCCCAAATTGTGTGAGATGCTCTGAAAACCACCATTAGGGGACATATGGTCAATCTAATGTCAAGGAAAAACAAGCAAGACGCCCAGCCCTAGACCAACTGGAAAGCCAAATAAAGTTTCCAGAAAAATCCCTTAAGCTCTCCAGAGATAAGTTGCAACTAAACCAACTGATCAAACTAAAATACGAACACAACAAAATCTTAAGCAACAAAGCCCATCTACTGGTTCAAAGATACAAAGGCATCAAAGTGTGCGGACGAAATAAAATAGGGAGAATACTAGCTTCTTATCTAAAACAAAACTATTGCAGACCTAGGATCACTCCATAACAACGAACATGGTGTACTCTCTAATAAAGAGAAAGACATTTTTGACGCCTTTGAAAACATCTATTGTTCTCTTTACACAAAAAGTGATGACACTTCCTATGAATCCTACTTAGAATACCTTCAAAAGATTAACATCATCAAAATAGAAGAGGCTACCAAGCTCTCCTTAGAAAACCCTATCTCTCGATACAAAATCCTATAGACAATCAAAAAATCAAAGCTAGAAAAGCACCAGGCCCGGTTGGCTTCCCAGTCTCCTTCTACAAAACATGGACCTCATCCCTGATTTCCCCGCTAGAGGACCTTTTTACACACTTCGCCTCCGCAGACACTATTAAAGGAACGGCTGCAGAGGCAACGATAGTAGTCATTCCCACAGAAGGGAAAGACCCATCCAAACCCACAAACTACAGTCCCATCTACCTAATAAATATCGACTGTAAAATCTACGTGAAATTCTTTGCGCTCAGACAGGAGCCCGTCCTCAACAAAATTATACATCCCTCTCAAATGGGATTCATCAGAGGCAGATTTAGCAAAGATAACATTAGACTCTTCACTCACACTATCGAGAAAGCCCACCACCTTGAGCACCCGGCCTGTGATATAGCACTAGACACGGAGAAGGCCTTTGATATGGTCTTGTGGCCTTTCTTACCATGCCACTCTCACCGCCTTTAACCTAGCCCCTTCCCTTATTAAAATGATTCTCGCCTTATACAAGGAGCCCAGAGCCAGAATTAACATTAACGGTTCTTTAGCTAATACCTTTAACCTCCAACAAGGTACCAGAAAAGAGTTCATACCCTACTAGTTCTACTAACACTAGAACCCCTCCTCACTTAAATTAGGGAGAACCCTTCTATTCCAGGCATCCCCTTCATTTCAGGTCCACAGAAAATGGCCGACTATGCTGACGATATTCTCCTATTTACAACCCCGGCAGATCTTGCAGCGCTGCTCAACATCATGTCCACTATTAACGAATATGCCCACGTTTCAGGATATTGTCTTAACAATGATAAAACAGAAGTCCTCCCTCTTAATATCCACTGTCCCAGGTCCAGTATAGGCGACCAGGGTCTTAACTGCGCTCCCGACAAAATAAAATTCCTGGGTTTATGGCTCTCTCAAAATCTTAGAGAGTCCATTGACCATAAGGAGAAAATGATCTTAAGCAAAATTAAAGACATCATAGACAATTGGTCCTCTAAATATATCACATGGCGAGGAAGGATAGAGCCATTAAAATGTTGCTGCTTATCAACTTCCTAATCACTATGTCACCTGTATGCCTCTCAGACATTTTCATTGCTAAAATAGATGCAATTCTCACTGAACTGTTATGGCAATCCAAAAACCCAGAACTGCCCTGAAGAAACTAAGACTGCTGAAAACATTGGCCTAAATTTACCAGACTATAGGAGATATCAGCACACCTTTCTAGCTAAACAAGGAAGCCTTTTCTCTCTCCACCCCGCCAACACCACCGCCCCTTCATGGCTAGAGATTGAAAAAGCACTGGCTAGACCACTCTACCTTACTTCCTTTATTACAACTAAGAAAATAATAACAGAACACTCAGCAAGCAGCCTCACTTGCAGAGTGCAAGCCCTTCGAAAGATTGATAACAAACTCCCTAACATAATGTGAAACTCACCCCTTGCCTCACTATGGCAGTAAGAGAACACCTAAAATTAAATGGCAAAATGATTTTCCTAGAGACTTGGGCACAAAAAGTCATACTGCTAATAGGGGTACCCCACACATTACCATGTCTTTCTCCCATCTTTCTCCCATCTCACAGCCAAACTCTACCTAAATGATCTAGACTTTTATAGTTTTCTAAAAATTAAAGCAATTATCTCCAGACACAAATCCCCTATCAATGCTGATCTTCCTATTACTTTACGCTCATACAGCAATGGAGGCCATGTAGCTCCCAAACTTTACTCTCTTCTGCACTAACCAAATCAATACACAACAAATGGGAATCACTCCTACAGATTACAAATAGCCCTTTTGCAGCACTGTTGAACTGGTTGTTCATCTGGGCGAACCTTATCTCGAATAGAATTACACCATCCTTAGCTCAAACCTGGTCTCCAAAACTCTGACTCTTGCTGGAGTTGCGAAAAAGAGCCACGAGACCTGGAACACATGCTGCTGGATTGCACCTTCGCTAAGAACATTTGGGCACAAATGGGTAAAACCATATCACAAATTCAAAATCTAAATTAGACTCCAAAACTAGCCTCTATTTCCTTGGGAATCCTTCCCTTCGATATGCACTCTATGCTAAACAAAGAAGACCGCCTTTTATGGGACATCTTTGTCTCAACCGGCGTTAAAGTAATTCTTTCTGAATGGAAAGACCTATCCAAACTTTCAACACACACTTGGTGGGAATGGGTACAATTCAACAGAGGGGTGGATAATTCACTAAGCACATACCTAAAGACTACATCCAGGAAAAAAGATAAAATTGGTCCAAGTTAGACAACCTCATTCTTAATACATCCCCATAACTGTTGCCAATCAATCCCCCTTCTTAACTACCACTATCCTACCCATATCCTACCTTCCCAATCACATAACCCCCAAACATACCTCTCCATCAACTTTGCTCTCACTCTTCTCTTGGCTGTCCTATCTCTTCTCTATCCTAAGTTTTCTTTCCTGCTCCAACCTCATTACGAGATCAGTTGGGGTAACCCATACCAGAACTCCTCCAATCAGCTCTTCAACTTCCTCCATACAAATAACAGCAGAACGTTCACCCTCATCTTAAACACATACGGGATACACATATCCACTGTTTTATCTGTCATCTCTCTCAACAAAACCTATAATGTTGTACCTAACTGCAGGGGCGGCTCCTCCACTAGGGCAGAGGAGCGTCACCCCACTGCTTTCTTGCAGTGCGAGAAGCAGAAACATAAAATGGTAATAACTACCATTTTATGTTTATGCTTCTTGCACTGCGAGAAAGCAGAAGGGTTTGGTTGGGGGCGGGCGGGTCTACTCTAGGGCAGGGGAGGACCCACTGCTGAGGGCGCTGACTGTTTGGTCGGCCTTCTGGGGCCACCCAAACCAGTCATGTGCACTCTATAGTTCTCCATGCAGACTGCAATGCAGCCTACATGGAGAACATGGCCTCCCCGTAAGCCCCTATCCTGGGCGGCGGCCCGACCAATCACAATACTCCACTGTAGCATTGTGATTGGCTTAAGGGAGGGAAGGGAGGCTGCCTGCTTCCTGAAGACGCAGGACCCGGCCGGCGAAAAGGTAGGTTTCAATTTTGTTGTTGTTATTATTAATTAAATTAACAACCCCCTGCGTGTCTTCCCCCCACGCGACTCCCCCCTTCCTGCGCGGCCCCTCCCACCCTAGAGACATGCCAGCTGCGACTGCCTAACTGCATTTCTGTTATGTTATGTTAAAACAATTTATAGAGCGCACAAATACCAACAAAGGTGTCTCGACGCTAGCTACTCCTGATACAGGACAGAGTGAAAGAAGACAGTTAAAGAGAACCTAATTATTAAAAAGCCAGGTTTTTAATTTTTTCCTGAACATTAAGGCGAAGGCATTTATGACTCCCCAATGGGAAATTGTACTTCAGTGTATATCTACCTTGCCTGTACTCTTTTGCTCAAATAAAATCTTAATAAAAATGACTTGTATAAAAACTAAATAAAAAATAAATAAGAATCGCGAAACTGAATATCACCAAAAAAGAGTCACAATATGATTTTTTAATATATAATACATTATAAATAATAATTTATTTCAAATATTAAAGTAGTAAATAATAATATTATTTAAAATAATTGTTTTAATAAGTAATATTATTTTTTTACATATATATATATATAATATATATTACAGAAGATGTCATAAATGTCCTCCTCACATCCACCCTTTAGGGCGCAGGTGCACACGGCAGTTCGTTGCAGCCACCACAGTATTTAAAGACAGTGTCCTGAGTTTTCTGAAGACAACACGTGGTACTCCATCCCTGGTATGCAGATTTATTTGTGGAAATTTGTTATTTATTTGCACAAATAAACCTGCATACCAGGGATGGAGTGCATTTGGGTACATTGGAGTGATTTACGATTCCCACTCCAATCTACGCAATAGTAGGAAAAGTGATGGACATTGAACTGGTTAGATTTAGTATTCCCATTCTAATTCACACAACAGCAGGGAAAGTGTTGTACTTCGGAGGGCTTAGATTTACTATTCCCATTTCAATCTATGCAATAGTAGGGAAAGTGTTACACATTGGAGGGGTTAGATTTGCTATTCCCACTCTAACATAAGCAAAATCAGGGAAAGTGTTGGACTTCGGAGGGTTGGATTCAATAGTTTCACCCCAACGTAAGCAAAATCAGGGAAAGAGTTTGGACTTTGGAAGGTATACATATACAATTCCAACTCCTAAAATAAATGTATACTACAACAATAAGTTACCAAATAAAACACAAAATAAATTTATTTAAACAAATAATTTCCCTCCCCACATCCGAAAAAAACACAAACACCCAAAAAATAAAAAATCAGAACAATCAAAATAGTGCTTAAATGAAACATATTAAAAACAATAAAAAATACAAAGTGCATTTTACAAAGTTTAACACTTATTAGTCAATTACAAAATCATTAAAATATAACAAATAATTTACATAACATAAAAAATGTAATATCTTACACAATGTTTTACCAACTAAATATATAAAATTAACAAAAGAAAAAAATTAAAAAATATAATTTAAATAACTTCCTACCATTTTCTTTTGGAAATGTTACAACCCACTACTAAAATGTAAATTAGCAATGTAATTGTGCAAAAAAACAAATATTAAAATCATAAAGTAAACTTAAATAAATAAATCAGCAATTACTCAATTAACAATTTTACATAAATAATATTCAATAAAATATTTAATTAACATCAAAATAAATTAGAAATAAAAATAATAATTAATTTTTTAAATACATTCCTACACTGTTCCCCTAGAAAACAACTACCCACTGCTAAAGAAATTACTAATTATATATGGACAAAAACACATTTGAATTTGCAAACTATACAAATAGGAATATAACAATTATATTGGTAATACTAGAACATAAAATAATATACTAACTAATATATATTTAATTAAACAATATTTAATACCACTATATCAAAATAAACTGTATGAAATACAACAATATTTAAAAAAAAAACTATATTATATACAACAAATAAGATACTTACCTTTCCTTGATATTCTGTTCCTTGATATTTTTGTAGTCACAATATGTTCGACACAATATTCACATCACACAATATTTCTGACTCGATATTTATAGCATTCTTCGTTCCTTCGTGTCTAAAGAGAAAAAGATCCATTGGCCACTAGGATACTAGTATACAATGAACCCACTGCTCAGGAAATAGTACTCATGCATTTCTTTTCAATTCTTCAAATGAATATGTGAAGAAGCACCCCATTTGTGATTTGATTGTAGCATGTGATGCACAGTGCTGTATTGTAATTATTAAGCCCAAGTACAAACCAGTCTAAAAAAGACAATAACGAGAATGCTTGTGCAATTCCTGCTGCCCAATAACCACCAATTGCATGGATGTAAAAAATACAAAAACTATTTTGTTACATTGCAAAGATAATGTGCAAAAACAGTGGGGGCTTTGTTAAGTCATGTGATGTGTGTGTGTATATATATATATATATATATATATATATATATATATATACTCCAAACACTCTGCATAACACAGTGTGGTGCACACTCGAGAAAAATATATTAAATTTACTTTATTGTAGTCCCGTAGCTAGACAAACGCGTTTCGGCCATGGCGGCCTTCGTCAATGTCATATATATATATATAATCTAATCTCTTTCTAACTCTCTCCCTCTCTCGCCCGAGGATACGAAGGAGCAATCCAGGAAGAGGCAAAATCGCAAATGCAGGCAGAGGAGAAAAGCGGGAAGAAAATCCAACCGTCAACAAGAAACGCGGGAGATGGAGATGGAACCGCAAATAAATGATGAGGAAGAAACTACAAAAACAGTAATCAATCTGGCCAACATCAATTTAAAGAAAGCAAAAAAACAACTACTTGCATTGGGTCTTTCTTTCTGCCCGGAGTCTAACTTCAATTATGCCAAAACTAGAATGGATGTCTATCGCTTCGTACGCAAATTAAAATTGAAAAAATTCCATGCCTTACAACAACAAAACATAAGAACAGGAACAGAGAGCCAGTTGCCGATAGGCTCCCCACTAGGCAACTTAACAACTTCAGATATACCTCTGCAGGAAACCCTAAGAGAACTACAGGAAGAAAACAACGATGCCAGTAGTCAAGCAGACTCCCAACTCAGAGGGGGTCATCATCATGAATTCAGCCACGACATTGAGGCATATAATATGGGCAAAAAAATCACACCGTTCAAATTAAAGCCTACTTTCAATCCGATAGCACCAAGAGACGCGATTGACATTTTTAGTGAACAAGTGACAGGTGAGATCAAGAAGCTAAATCATAAAGTACAAAATGCCAAATATAAAATAAACAAAAGGAATTTGCAGTATAACCAATTAATGACAAAATTGCGAAAAGATAATCAAATTGTCATCAGAAATTTGGACAAGGGAGGCAATATAGTCATATGGGCCAGAGATGATTATATTAAAGAAGCCTTATCCCAACTGAATGATCGAACATGCTACAGAAAAAGTAATGCACTGGCACTAAGAACGATCTATAATGAATTCGATAGCAAGTTGTTGGCATGGAAAAGCGCGGGACTTATCACCACAGATGAATACAAATTCATCAAAAAAGAAAACCCCACAGTCCCCAATATATATTTTATACCAAAAATTCACAAAAATGCGCAAAAGCCACCAGGAAGGTCCATTATATCGGCACAGAACATTCTCTTGGAAAATGCCTCACAATATATTGACTTTTATTTACAGGATCACGTACAGATGCTACCATCATACATAAAAGATACCAACGACTTTATCTCCAAACTAAAAGATTTTGTATGGCAAGAAAACTATTTAATAATGACACTAGATGTGGTGTCATTGTATACCAGTATAAACCACAAGGATGGAATACGAGCACTGGAATTTTATTTGGGGAAAAATACATCATTGACCCCACACAATGTGATGTTAGTCAATATGGTAAATATTTGCTTAAATAACAACATTTTCATGTTTGACAAATCATATTATCAACAAATGCGTGGCGTTGCCATGGGTGCCAGCTTCTCCCCCAGCTACGCGTGCTTACACATGGGTTGGTGGGAGGAGCTGGTCCTGGGCAACATACACAAAAGCTATATGGAAAAGAATGTCAAACTGTGGCTACGTTTTATTGATGATTTGTTCATTGTGTGGGACGGGACATTCCTACAAGCCACACAATTTGTATCAGCCATCAATATTAATTTGGGTTTCACATCAGTCATCAGTGACAGAAGGGTGCACTTTCTAGATGTAGAGGTATACTTAGAAAACAACACAATAGAAACAAAAATATACCGCAAGGAAACGGTGGGTAACTCAGTGTTACACTCATCTAGTTTTCATCCTAGACACCTGGTAGAAAGCATCCCTACGGGGAAATGCTTAGATTAAAAAGAGTGTGTAGTAACCCTAAAGACCTACAAATAGTGCAGCAAGCCAGCAAAAAGAGATTTTTTGCTCGGGGCTACTCTAAAAAAAACATTAGATGCTGCCATCGCCAAAACCATCAGTTTAGATAGATCCAATCTCTTAACAGCAAAAGACAAAAACAGCAGTCAAAAAGAAAACCCTATGAATTTGAGATTAATTCTGGCATACAATAAACAAGACAGAGCACTCAAAAACATCATGAGACACAACTGGCCGATAGTCCAGAGCGATCCAATTATAGGAGCTACACTGCCTCAAAACTTAGGCATTACCTACAGACGAGCATCCTCTATGAGCAAATGTTTGGTCAAGAGCAGTCCAGAAACAATAGACCACCATACTTGTCTGATGCAACTCAATGGCTTTGTTAAATGTAAGAGCTGTAAGGCGTGCCAATATGGAATCAATAAAACTACATATAGCACACCATTTAACGAAAGGGAACACAAAATCACAAAACCGCTACACTGCAAAACAGACCATGCCATATATGTGCTAGAATGCTCCTGCAATCTAAGATATGTAGGGAGCACTAAGTTGCAGGCAAATAAAAGAATTTTGCAGCACATACGTGCCATAGTGAATCACGACCCAACGTACCCAGTGGCTCGCCACTTTAAAGAAATACATAAAAACAACCTGGACCACTTAACCTACTACCTAATAGATGTTGTACCAATCAATAGGAGGGGAGGGGACAGAGAGGGAACCCTGAGGAAACTGGAAACCAGATATATTTTAGATCTTGACTGCAAATCTCCGGGGGGTCTCAATACAACAGAGGATTTGTTCACCTGCTTACATTTGAAAAAATTGCTCTCCCTCCTCTAAACATTCTAGACACCACATGGTTTGAGGATGTGGTCTTTTACAGCAATTGTTCAATGAAACCACCATGTTTTACCACCTTTTATCATGATATATATTTTTTATATATAGAGAGTTAAAATATATAACAATTTTTTTTATATATATATTGTTTGTTGATGGTTTTATGACGACCAGTTATGTAGATTTGTGTAGACTTAGGGTATCAGATATGAGACATACATAGATAGAACATTTACAAAAAAGGATAAAAACGCAGTAGGAGGCTGCCAATCCGACCTGAACCACGAAAATAGTGTTTTTTTAACAAATCTTAGCACTATTGCACTTTATTAGTAATACGGGTAACTATTATTTAATTGATGTGTTGCACTGATTAATGTTGCACTAGCACTTTATTTTGTTTGTGTTTTTTTTTAAAAGCAGGCAGGATCCAAAAACCACGGCTAGAGTTGTATGGCAAATTAATGATATGTATTTATACAGGCCTGAAATTATAGGGACAAATTGTAGGGATGTCATAACACATTACGCGACTATTTTCAAAAACGCACCGACTCCACAAGATCAAGATATTGTATTTACGATATTTATTGTTGTTACAGTATTTATTGCACGTTGAGTATTTTAGAATGAGAAGTATATATTTATATATTTATATATGCATGTATCTTTAACCCATTGAAATGATCAATTATAATTTCAAATCCATTTTTGTCGATAACAATTGAGTGCGTGGTTTACATATCCAGATAGTTTCGAAGTATGTCTTTCCTGTCTATGCTAATTCATTATTTGCATCATGCACGCGTCACTTTAAAAAGGGAAAATACTATGGCAGCGCTGTCATGTGATCAAGGTCCGGCTGGACTGAAACGCGTTATGGCCGACAAATAAAGAAGTAAATCTTATTGCACAAACCTTGTGTTCCGCGCCTGCTTCCAACAAAGGATTGAAGTTATAGTGAGCGGAGAATCTGGATATATATATATATATATATATATATATATATATATATATATATGCTCAAACAAAAGGTATCCCACCTTTGAGGACAAACTTGAATGAACCAGCGAATCCTGCACCTTGAAGCAGCATTCCTTTATTCTTTCAAACCGGACATCAAAAGTGCTCATTAAAATATACAGCCCTACACGTTTCGGAGCTCCTGCTCCTTGCTTACAGGCTCCCGGCAATGTTCAAAGGCAGATTAGCATGGAAAAACGAGTCATCCATTACAAGTCCTTTAATCGGTTCCGACCCCTGGTGGGCTTCGTTGACGACAGAGTTCTGGGACTCGTAGTTTTCCCCACGCTTTAATTTATGTCCTCCAGTGGATTCCGCCTTCATGAACAGCAATACTGCACAAATTAAACTCTCCAATGAGTTACAAACACACGATTCCGGCTGCTGACTTGATACCAGTTCAAACCTGCATACGCGAACCACAGGCAGTCTGTGCGCGGCAGCCCACATTCTTTTCGTGGTAGTTCAGTCCTCCCGACCGGGACTGGCCATAAAATATGCTCAAACAAAAGGTATCCCACCTTTGAGGACGAACTTGAATGAACCAGCGAATCCTGCACCTTGAAGCAGCATTCCTTTATTCTTTAAAACCGGACATCAAAAGTGCTCATTACAATATACAGCCCTACGCGTTTCGGAGCTCCTGCTCCTTGCTCACGGGCTCCCGGCAATGTTCAAAGGCAGATTAGCATGGAAAAACGAGTCATCCATTACAAGTCCTTTAATAGGTTCCGCCCCCTGGTGGGCTTCGTTGACGACAGAGTTCTGGGACTCGTAGTTTATGAAGGCGTCGCTCCTCCAGGGTCCAACGCGAGGACCGCCCTGTGGATATTTGGCCTTTGCACCATTGTTGTGCTTCTGTAGATGGTACCCGTATGTACCCTACAGCCTCTGGATCACCCTGTAACTCCGCCACAGCTCTGGGTGTGGCCACCGTCACCCCACAGCCCCCCACCAAGATAGCCTCCATTACTTACCCCCTGCTGTCTCCAAGACCTCCCCCAGATCAAGTAAGAACTGGTCCATACCCATTCTGTACAGGTGTACCCCATCTTCATCAAAACACCCTGTGGCCTTAGTGTGCAGCAACCCATGACGGATGAAGCCAAAAACCCCTTTGCTCAGTGAATTTCCTCATGGCGCTGTTAACCTTCCTGCGAGAGACCTCCATGGCTTCCTTAGATTGTGCGCCCTGCCATACCCGCCGGGGCGTTATCTCAGACCACCATATTGCACAGGTCCCCAGCTGGTTGCTCAATTTACACATGGTGACCGTCATTTCTTGAAGCAGTACCCTTCTCCCCAGCGCTGCCAGGTCATTCCCTCTCAGGTGTATGACCATCACATTAGGAGGAGGAATCGCCCCCCCCAGTTTCTGCTGAAGCAGGTCCAGCGCATGCCTGGGTATCCTAGCCAGATAATGTCTGTGGCCGTGAGGCCGTTAACTCTCCTGCGCGAGGATTCCTGGCCTCCCCTGACTGGGCTCCTTGCCCCATTAAGCGAGGGGTTATGCCTGACCCCTAATAACTCACATGCCCCCCAATTAGTTGCTTATCTTACGCATGGAGGACTTCTGTTAGGAGGGGAGACCCCCCCCACCCCCGGTCTGTGCTGCAGCTATCTTCAGCAAGCTGTGCTTAGCGCAAGCCTAGGCCCCCCAACCGAATTAACTCAGTGGTGGAAACAACCCATGCTTCTGTTTCCTGCATTCCGCCCCTCGTGCCACCCTCAAGACGCATGATAGGCCATATACCCAAACCATTGATCCTGGCAAAATAAAGAAATGCTGGGTTGCTTCACACTCTATATTGAGTACTGCACACCTTCCTATACACTCTGCTTTACACTTAAGCATCTTTACCTGCCTTCTGCTGGTTCGAGGGCCTCTCCCAGCTCCAGCAAACACGTCCATACCCACTCTGGACAAGGGTAGGCATCTTTACCTCCATCCCGCTGATACCCGGGCCTCTCACCGGTCCAGCAAATAAGTCCAAGGCCACTATTAGCAGGTGAAACCCCATCTTCTTCAAAGTACTCCCCTAGGACTAGGCAAGCAAAAGCATAACTTCCATGCCCCCAATTGTTGCCTAACTTACACATGGAGGACTTCATCTCTTGCAACCGATCCCTCTCCCCCACGAGATTCAAGTGTGTACACGGGGCCAGTGCTCTTGGCTAGTGGAGCCCTGTAGTAAATCATACGCAGAACTTGCCTGCCCTTTCTTTTCCTATTTCCTGCCAGACCATCACCGTCTGCAAGCGATCTACAGATGCTGAGTCACCATGCTACTGTCCCCACCCTGGCGTGAGTGGCCCCGTGCCGAACTTCTGCTAATGTAAACCAGTAAGCTGACAAGTGGATGGTGAGAACGGGAGGACAGTTTGAAACGAATCCCCCCCAGTCTGACTGCGTACTTTGAACTTCTGTTAATGTAAACCAGGAAGCGGACCAGTGGATGGTGAGAACGGGAGTTCAGTTTGAACCGAATCCCCCCCAGTCTGACTGCGGACTTTTACGTTTGTTGTGTAGCCGTCACGGTGTACCCACCCTGGTGTGGATTACCCAGCCCCCAGATTGGGATGTTGCTGGGATGCAGGAGAGGAGATGTAGGAGCTCTAATACACTTTATCATTTAGAGCCCTCCAACCAGTGTACCCCACACCCTGAGGACCTTGCCCCCCTCTAAGGGCAACCACTCCTACCCATCTGGCTGGGCCAACTATGGGGCAGGCAGTCTCATAACCATAAGTGAAGCGTCCTGTGGTGCCCACTGCTTATTTTGCGGGGCATCCCCGTTAACTGGCCACTTCCTAACATGGCGATCGCACGCTAGCCCCCACACCTTCTGCCTGCGAATATAAGAGCTGGTATTCCTGGCTGATGTCCCCTCCTAGCGCAAGACATGCACTTACAAAACTTCTGCCAGTGTGAAATCACTGCACTGTGCCCTATATGCAGTGAAACTTACACCCCCACCAGGCTACCTAGTTTGCTTCATTATTCCCGGCATTGCTAACCCTCCCCCGAATAAAACCTGGATAGTTTCCCTCCTAGTTGGAAGGACCTGCCCACTTTACTTAAACCATCGTAGCCTTTTAGTGCTTTAATACCTTGTTTCCCCAACTCTGAGGCAGCAGCCCCTAGTGGATGGCAACTTACCCCACCTGCCTAGCTCAAATGGCTAACCGGGAAGGGGATGCTTACTGAAGCACCTGCCACCTGGCCACGGGGCGAATGAGCCACTACTTTGCTGAGTTGGCACGACCTTTACACACCTATTCCAAACCTACCCAGGGCGTGTTTGCGCACCTTCAGCCCGGGGGACATCCTGTCCATGATTAACAGGTTAACATTGCTACCCAACTTGAAGGGACTCATTTTATCGTCCTCAGGAGGGAAAATGTCTGAGGGGGCGGCACCCTATCTGATGGGATGGCCGTAGCAAAAGGTTGCCCCTACGTACTTACACTATGCCCTATGTTTAATGGTCATGTGTGCAAAACCTGTCTCCTTGAGTGCGGGGCTTGCTAAATCCCCTCCTGCTAGCATAAAAATCCGGATGCCCTACTAATACCAACCAAAAGAAAGCGTGCCCCGGCAGCCTTTCGCCCTTGTATGCTAGCACCTCTGTCTTCCTCCTAGCGCTGTCCCCGCACTTGGCGCCACTGCTGCCCGTACTCCACTGGGTTGCCTGGACATCTGCCCTCGCCCAGGATGCCACACTCGTAGCCCGGTTCAACTCCCCAAATTCGCATGCCGATCTCATGCAAGATCAGTAAAACACAGAAAATAAGTGCTCTCCAAATGGCCTAGGAAAAGCTCACCTGCCCGCTAATTTTTTGCTACGTAACCCAGGTTTCCCCCTTATCCCCGCACCAAGTCGAGCCCCCCCTACAAAGGGGACCCCAACCCTATGGAAGGGTAACGCTCATCCGGTGGTGCAGCACCTAAGGGGGTAATGAAAGAGTGAGCAATGGGCGGCAGGTGTATTGAAGGTAACTGCGGGATGTGTGGATATTGCAGGTCTTGTACTATGCCGTGCCTTCCTAAAACTTAACATTAGATTCATGATATGAATACAAGGAGCTCTGCCCCTGGAACGGCCCACGTGAATCGAGACCCGGGCAGGAAGGCACGCGACCCGCCCCGATCCCTATAACCCACATCAGCCCAGCTGTGCCCCAAAGACCTCACGGATTACGCACGTGCAGTGCTTAACCTGTATAAAACCATCTGCCAGGACTGCGTGCGGCAGCCACTTCAGTTGCACCACTCATAGCTCCTGTCCTGCTGCCCAAACATATTAACATCGCAACTACTGACCCTGGCACTGTGCAACTATGTGCCTGGACTGCAGTCAGGCGGCCCCTTCAGTTTGGCCCACACATTGCTCCTGCTGTGTTGCCACTCCTGGTAACCTCACAACTCCTACCCTGACAATAGTCCAATTGTGACAAAACAGACTATTCCAGGCCCCAACGGCTAAAAGAATGGAATGGGCAGCATGCACTAGTAATTTCAATATGGTCCGCCCTGCCCAAGGACTGGTGCAATTAGGAGCATGGGGCCTAGCAATGGGTGTCTTTATGAAAAGAAAACAATAACTGGCCACGCAAAGAACCATGGTCAGACCCTTAGATGTCTCTGCGGTGGGAAGTTGTGGAACACCAGACGGGCCATATGCAAAAGACTAGGATGCCGTTAAGCTTCAACCCAGGGATAGTGGCTTGTGTTTTCAAAATTGTAACACAGCAGCAGCTCACTGAAAATACTGCAAATAATATCTGTGACACCCACCACCCCATTTTTGAGGTCCTGCTTTGGTCTAAGAGATACTTTTACGGATGTTGTGTGGAACCAACACAATAATTCTCTGCAAATTAATGAATATCTTCTCACACATCGCCCACGTTCCCTCTCTTCTGTCATTGCCTCCAAATCTCTGATCCGCCCAACCTTGCCCCTCAAGCAAGCCTGAAAGTTGTGAGTTATTCTGCAGGACTCCTGCTATGATTATGATTTCCCTAAACATGCCACTAATTCACATGCTGAGTACCGCAGAGGGCCCTGCCAATGAATGGCTTTGCACACTTGAACATTGGCGGCAAACTCCCAAGGCGGTCTGCTACTCGTGACCAGCCAGGGTAAATGGAAAGAATACCCGCAGGCCCCTCTGCCTGAATACAACAGGTTGTGGGCCCCACGGACTAACCAAAAGACATGTCCCCGACCCATGACCAGGGCCATCTCTAAGCCGAGACTCACAGCCGGCCCATGCCAAGCCATGTTCCCGGTGGCGTCTCTCCCGAGAACATGTGCGGGTATTGCTCACGGAGTCCATGCTTATAATGCCAGGTTCCAGCGCCACCCAGATCTCGGGTGCGTGCTGGTGGAGGGGGGAAAGGAAAATGTTTCTTCCCGCGGGCGTGATACAGGAGTAAGGTAAAGCTGTACTTGAACTGCAGTACCCCGTAGCCAACAAAAGAGAGAACATGTGCCTTCGGTCTAGTTGCCTAAGGATCAAACGGCCACGAAGAGCTCCCGGACCAGCCAAAGGCATGACCAGGCGGCGTGGTGCCCGGGACCTCCGCCGTGCCTGCAAAGATCACCTGGCCACCAATGCTGGAGCGTGATCACTTGCCCCTGCCCGAAATAGATTAAGATTGCCACATTTCGTAGTACCGCCACAGCTAGGCCAAACCTTACTTTTGCCCGGCCCAGACACAAACCTGCATCGAAGATAAGCTTATTGGCTGGAAATATTTAATTGCCTCCTTCCTATCCCCAGGCCCAACGTGGGCACAGGAGACTTGACCTACCATGTAGACTTCACAAGACCAGGCTTAAATACTAGATCGGCCTCTAAATCAATCGTCCTTCATTCTAAACCTGTCTTTGCTCTGTGCTGTTAAACAATCCGCCCTTGGTAACCTGGGGCTCTAGCGTTCCATTCAAGCCCAAGAATTCAAGAACCGTGTTGAATTAAACATTGGCGTCAGAGAACTCCTCGCGCCCGTCGACCCCCGCGGCCAACCCTCCCACTCGGGATATGCGGTTGGCCAGTGATACAGCGCTAATCGCTTATAACGTAACGCTGCGTGCTCTGCGCTACCTTTTACAAAAGCAAGGCAAGTACCTCCGTTCACCTACAATCGGCGTGCTAGACAACATCTGATCATCTCGTCCCTCCAACCACGCGCTACGACTCATTCAAGCAGCGGTCGGCAGCTGCTACACGTTACTCAATACTTAGTGCTCCAAGTACATCAAGATACGCACTTGGCCTTGAAAACACGCTACTCAATTCATAGCTCCCGTGATACATCCAAAGAAGCGCCCAAAACGACAAGAGCTGCGGACAGCCTCACGACCCGCTGTCCTGAACGCCACCTTATACCTTTGCTCAACGTTTGTGCGATACGATACCAATTATCGTCGCACCCCAAGGCCCCTCAGGGATCGGACCCACGACCTCATGAACCTTGGTGCCTAAACTCTACACGCTTGGGCTATGTCGCAAATGAGACAACAATTCATCATACAGGCACAAGTAACTACTTGCCTCCCTAACCGTTCATCTATAGCGTCACAATAGCCGTTAGCACATGAGAACAATTCAGCCTACGGGCACCAGCGAATAACCTGCCTGCCTAACAGATCGTATAAAGCGTCACAATAGCCCGGGCAACAAGCACGCGGCTCAAATTGTTCCCCGCCCCAACGCTGACTGCGGACACCACTCGACAAAGTGCAGCGGGACCCTGCTGGCAAACCCCATCGTTTCTCCCGATGGTGCCGGGCACGAAGGGGCCCAGAGCCATGGCCGGCAGTCCCAAAAAAGGGGGGGGGGCGCCCGGAGGCCAAATGTAATTGCCCCAGCGGGCCCCGAACTCCCCATCTAATGCCCACCTGTGTGCAACGCAGGCCGGTTGTGCAAGTTTCCCCCTCGGGCCGGTACACGCGCAGGTTCTACATTGAGACATATCACGGCCCGCGTGCACTCACCCCATGGTACACTAATCCGGTTGTAACCACCTCTGCCCCGGCTACTGGCACTAAAGCTCCGACACACCAAATGGTCACACCCAGGCCCAATTCACGGCGACGAGGCCCTTGCAGCGGAGATCTTAGCGCGCCCGTTGCCCCCGAGGCGACTGACCGCATCAACAATGCCAGCGAGGGGCACGCTGCCCTGGCCCCATGCTCGCTAGCCACAAGAAAAAGCTGTCTCACTCCCCGGGACAACCGAGACCCGATTCCAATCCCTTTGCTTTGGAGCACCGCTGATGGGCAACAGCGGGGGCTCAAAGCTTTCCCCGCTCACGGTACCGAGTATATACCAGTCCCCCCATGTCGGCCGCCAGCCCTCGACCCATTGGGCCCCGCTAAGAAATCGCTCACCCATCTGCTAACTGGCAGCCCAGTTGACGTGATGCGATAAAATTATCGCGACGAGGGAGTAGCTGGGGGAATAACCTTAATACCCATTCGAAGCACAGCCTAAATGCGCACGGTGAAATTGACTCATTCTTTCCATGAGTCGTGCCAGCCTTGTCCCTTAGCACATGATCGGAACTTGTGAGCCGCAACTGCCCGACAAAAAGTGTGCCCTGCCCCGGCCACTGCAGGCGAAAGAGGCGACCTGCACAGCTGGACATTTACACCAGTGACCGCGTCGGACGCGCGATCCGTAGGGCCCAACGCGTTGGACGCGCGATCCGTAGGGCCCAACGCGTCGGACGCGCGATGCGTAGGGCCCACCGGCCACTCAGACCGAACACCACTGGTCCCTCCACCAGACGGGAACCACGAGAATGCGGTGCCTCTGAGGGCCGCATACCACAAATTGCAGCAACCCCCCTAGAAGAAAAGCCCGAACTCAGGACCCTGGGGCCTCGAAACTGACGCTCTGCCCACTGTGCCAAGCAGGCTGCACCGCATTGGCTGTCCCCCACTGCTCAGGGGCCCCGACTCACCGCTAACCCGACGAGGACGGCCACCGCTCACGAAACAGCGGGATGAAGACAGCCAGACACCGACGCAAGACCCAAACGGCGTCAGGGTAGTGGGCAAAGAGGGCGCCCAGAGGGCGGGGAGAGGTATATGTACCTCACCCCCCTCCCCCTCTACCCGGAAGTGACGCGGCACACCGGACCCCTGAGGGTCCCAAACACTGGGAGGCTGCCTCCTGTGCCATCTTGTGGCACTAAGGCGGCCGCCCTCTTAGCGGGTCTCCTTCGTGGACCCCGGGCAGCCTGCATAGTGCCAATATCGGCAACACTCGCCATCCCCCCATACAGCAATCTCCTAGAGAAATAACCAGACAAGACACCTTCTTTGTGGAGAAAACTGCTGCAGGTTTATTAGCATTACAAATATGCCAACATGGTGGGTTATCTTACGGGCGATCCCAAGGCAGGCAGCCCCTCGCCGCCTGCCACCTGATGAGCCAAATTACACCGTAGCCCTACCCAACGGTGTTTGCCATATTTTGGGGGAGGGAAGTCCCCTCCCACCGGAGGACCAACAGCCCACGCCCTTGCTCACGCCCCATAAGGGGGCGGAGCCTGCCAGGCAACCCCCGGTTGCTCAGGTCCACAACCACCCGTAGGACTAACGGCGCGCCGTCGCTCCTCCAGGGTCCAACGCGAGGACCTCCCTGTGGATATTTGCCCTTTGCACCCTTGTTGTGCTTCTGCAGATGGTACCCGTATGTACCTTACAGCCTCTGGATCGCCCTGTAACTCCGCCTGCAACACAAAAGAATACATTAGACAAAAAAAAAACCCCACACACTGCCTGACCGCCGGGTATGCGGTAGGGAGGGAAACGGCGTCAGGGTAGTGGGCAAAGAGGGCGCCCAGAGGGCGGGGAGAGGTATATGTACCTCACCTCCCTCCCCCTCTACCCAGAAGTGACGCGGCACACCGGACCCCTGAGGGTCCCAAACACTGGGAGGCTGCCTCCTGTGCCATCTTGTGGCACTAAGGGGCCGCCCTCTTAGCGGGTCTCCTTCGTGGAACCCGGGCAGCCTGCATAGTGCCAATATCGGCAACACTCGCCATCCCCCCATACAGCAATCTCCTAGAGAAATAACCAGACAAGACACCTTCTTTGTGGAGAAAACTGCTGCAGGTTTATTAGCATTACAAATATGCCAACATGGTGGGTTATCTTACGGGCGATCCCAAGGCAGGCAGCCCCTCGCCGCCTGCCACCTGATGAGCCAAATTACACCGTGGCCCTACCCAACGGTGTTTGCCATATTTTGGGGGAGGGAAGACCCCTCCCACCGGTGGACCAACAGCCCACGCCCTTGCTCACGCCCCATAAGGGGGCGGAGCCTGCCAGGCAACCCCCGGTTGCTCAGGTCCACAACCGCCCATAGGACTAACGGGGCGCCGTCGCTCCTCCAGGGTCCAACGCGAGGACTTCCCTGTGGATATTTGGCCTTTGCACCCTTGTTGTGCTTCTGCAGATGGTACCCGTATGTACCTTACAGCCTCTGGATCGCCCTGTAACTTCGCCACAGCTCTGGGTGTGGCCACCGTCACCCCACAGCCCCCCACCAAGATAGCCTCCATTACTTACCCCCTGCTGTCTCCAAGGCCTCCCCCAGATCAGGTAAGAACTGGTCCATACCCATTCTGTACAGGTGTACCCCATCTTCATCAAAACACCCTGTGGCCTTAGTGTGCAGTAACCCGTGACGGATGAAGCCAAAAACCCCTTTGCTCAGTGAATTTCCTCATGGCGCTGTTAACCTTCCTGCGAGAGACCTCCATGACTTCCTTAGATCGTGCGCCCTGCCATACCCGCCGGGGCGTTATCTCAGACCACCATATTTCATAGGTCCCCAGCTGGTTGCTCAATTTACACATGGTGCCCGTCATTTCTTGAAGCAGTACCCTTCTCCCCAGCGCTGCCAGGTCATTCCCTCTCAGGTGTATGACCATCACATTAGGAGGAGGAATCCCCCCCCCCCCAGTTTCTGCTAAAGCAGGTCCAGCGCATGCCTGGTATCCTAGCCAGATAATGTCTGTGGCCGTGAGGCCGTTAACTCTCCTGCGCGAGGATTCCTGGCCTCCCCTGACTGGGCTCCTTGCCCCATTAAGCGAGGGGTTATGCCTGACCCCTAATAACTCACATGCCCCCCAATTAGTTGCTTATCTTACGCATGGAGAACTTCTGTTTGGAGGGGAGACACCCCCCTCCCCCGGTCTGTGCTGCAGCTATCTTCAGCAGGCTGTGCTTAGCGCAAGCCTAGGCCCCCCAACCGAATTAACTCAGTGGTGGAAACAACCCATGCTTCTGTTTCCTGCATTCCGCCCCTCGTGCCACTCTCAAGACGCATGATAGGCCATATACCCAAACCATTGATCCTGGCAAAATAAAGAAATGCTGGGTTGCTTCACACTCTATATTGAGTACTGCACACCTTCCTATACACTCTGCTTTGCACTTAAGCATCTTTACCTGCCTTCTGCTGGTTCGAGGGCCTCTCCCAGGTCCAGCAAACTCGTCCATACCCACTCTGGACAAGGGTAGGCATCTTTACCTCCATCCCGCTGATACCCAGGCATCTCACCGGTCCAACAAACAAGTCCAAGGCCACTATTAGCAGGTGAAAGCCCATCTTCTTCAAAGTACTCCCCTAGGACTAGGCAAGCAAAAGCATAACTTCCATGCCCCCAATTGTTGCCTAACTTACACATGGAGGACTTCATCTCTTGCAATCGATCCCTCTCCCCCACGAGATTCAAGTGTGTACACGGGGCCAGTGCTCTTGGCTAGTGGAGCCCTGTAGTAAATCATACGCAGAACTTGCCTGCCCTTTCTTTTCCTATTGCCTGCCAGACCATCACCGTCTGCAAGCGATCTACAGATGCTGAGTCACCATGCTACTGTCCCCACCCTGGCGCGCGTGGCCCCGTGCCGAACTTCTGCTAATGTAAACCAGTAAGCTGACAAGTGGATGGTGAGAACGGGAGGACAGTTTGAAACGAATCCCCCCCAGTCTGACTGCGTACTTTGAACTTCTGTTAATGTAAACCAGGAAGCGGACCAGTGGATGGTGAGAACGGGAGGGCAGTTTGAACCGAATCCCCCCCAGTCTGACTGCGGACTTTTACGTATGTTGTGTAGCCGTCCCGGTGTACCCACCCTGGTGTGGATTACCCAGGCCCCAGATTGGGATGTTGCTGGGATGCAGGAGAGGAGATGTAGGAGCTCTAATACACTTTATCATTTAGAGTCCTCCAACCAGTGTACCCCACACCCTGAGGACCTTGCCCCCCTCTAAGGGCAACCACTCCTACCCATCTGGCTGGGCCAGCTATGGGGCAGGCAGTCTCATAACCATAAGTGAAGCATCCTGTGGTGCCCACTGCTTATGTTGCGGGGCATCCCAGTTAACTGGCCACTTCCTGACATGGCGATCGCACGCTAGCCCCCACACCTTCTGCCTGCGAATATAAAAGCTGGTATTCCTGGCTGATGTCCCCTCCTAGCGCAAGACATGCACTTACAAAACTTCTGCCAGTGTGAAATCACTGCACTGTGCCCTATATGCGGTGAAACTTACACCCCCACCAGGCTACCTAGTTTGCTTCATTATCCCCGGCATTGCTAACCCTCCCCCGAATAAAACCTGGATAGTTTCCCTCCTAGTTGGAAGGACCTGCCCACTTTACTTAAACCATCGTAGCCTTTTAGTGCTTTAATACCTTTTTTTTTTTCCTCAACTTTGAGGCAGCAGCCCCTAGTGGATGGCAACTTACCCCACCTGCCTAGCTCAACTGGCTAACCGGGAAGGGGATGCTTAACTGAAGCACCTGCCACCTGGCCACGGTGCGAATGAGCCACTACTTTGCTGAGTTGGCACGACCTTTACACCCCTATTCCAAACCTACCCAGGGCGTGTTTGCGCACCTTCAGCCCGGGGGACATCCTGTCCATGATTAACAGGTTAACATTGCTACCCAACTCGAAGGGACTCATTTTATCGTCCTCAGGAGGGAAAAAGTCTGAGGGGGCGGCATCCTATCTGATGGGATGGCCGTAGCAAAAGGTTGCCCCTACGTACTTACACTATGCCCTATGTTTAATGGTCATGTGTGTAAAACCTGTCTCCTTGAGTGCGGGGCTTGCTAAATCCCGTCCTGCTAGCATAAAAATCCAGATGCCCTACTAATACCAACCAAAAGAAAGCGTGCCCCGGCAGCCTTTCGCCCTTGTATGCTAGCACCTCTGTCTTCCTCCTAGCGCTGTCCCCGCACTTGGCGCCACTGCTGCCCATACTCCAAACTGAGTTGCCCGGGCATCTGCCCTCGCCCAAGATGCCACCCTCGTAGCCCGGTTCAACTCCCCAAATTCGCATGCCGATCTCATGCAAGATCAGAAAAACACAGAAAATAAGTGCACTCACCAAATGGCCTAGGAAAAGCTCACCTGCCCGCTAATTTTTTGCTACGTAACCCAGGTTTCCCCCTTATCCCCGCACCAAGTCGAGCCCCCCCTACAAAGGGGGCCCCAACCCTATGGACGGGTAACGCTCATCCGGTGGTGCAGCACCTAAGGGGGTAATGAAAGAGTGAGCAATGGGCGGCAGGTGTAATGAAGGTAACTGGGGGATGTGTGGATATTGCAGGTCTTGTACTATGCCGTGCCTTCCTAAAACTTAACATTAGATTCATGATATGAATACAAGGAGCTCTGCCCCTGGAACGGCCCCGGGCAGGAAGGCACGAGACCCACCCCGATCCCTATAACCCACATCGCCTCAGCTGTGCCCCAAAGACCTCACGGATTACGCACGTGCAGTGCTTAACCTGTATAAAACCATCTGCCAGGACTGCGTCCGGCAGCCACTTCAGTTGCACCACTCATAGCTCCTGTCCTGCTGCCCAAACATATTAACATCGCAACTACTGACCCTGGCACTGTGCAACTATGTGCCTGGACTGCAGTCAGGCGGCCCCTTCAGTTTGGCCCACACATTGCTCCTGCTGTGTTGCCACTCCTGGTAACCTCACAACTCCTACCCTGACAATAGTCCAATTGTGACAAAACAGACTATTCCAGGCCCCAACGGCTAAAAGAATGGCATGGGCAGCGTGCACTAGTAATTTCAATATGGTCCGCCCTGCCCAAGGACTGGTGCAATTAGGAGCATAGGGCCTAGCAATGGGTGTCTTTATGAAAAGAAAACAATAACTGGCCACGCAAAGAACCATGGTCAGACCCTTAGATGTCTCTGCGGTGGGGAGTTGTGGAACACCAGACGGGCCATATGCAAAAGACTAGGATGCCGTTAAGCTTCAACCCAGGGATAGTGACTTGTGTTTACAAAATTGTAACACAGCAGCAGCTCACTGATAATACTGCAAATAATATCTGTGACACCCACCACCCCATTTTTGAGGTCCTGCTTTGGTCTAAGAGATACTTTTACGGATGTTGCGTGGAACCAACACAATAATTCTCTGTAAATTAATGAATATCTTCTCACACATCGCCCACGTTCCCTCTCTTCTGTCATTGCCTCCAAATCTCTGATCCGCCCAACCTTGCCCCTCAAGCAAGCCTGAAAGTTGTGAGTTATTCTGCAGGACTCCTGCTATGATTATGATTTCCCTAAACATGCCACTAATTCACATGCTGAGTACCGCAGAGGGCCCTGCCAATGAATGGCTTTGCACACTTGAACATTGGCGGCAAACTCCCAAGGCGGCTGCTACTCGTGACCAGCCAGCGTAAATGGAAAGAATACCCGCAGGCCCCTCTGCCTGAATACAACAGGTTGTGGGCCCCGCGGACTAACCAAAGGACAGGCCTCCACATACCAAGTCCCCGACCCATAACCAGGGCCACCTCCAAACCGAGCCTCACAGCCAGCCCATGCCAAGTCATGTTCCCGGTGGCGTCTCTCCCGAGAACATGTGCGGGTATTGCTCACGGAGTCCATGTTTATAATGCCAGGTTCCAGCGCCACCCAGATCTCGGGTGCGTGCTGGTAGAGGGGGGAAATGAAAACGTTTCTTCCCGAGAGCGTGATACAGGAGTAAGGTAAAGCTGTACTTGAACTGCAGTACCCCGTATCCAACAAAAGAGAGAACATGTGCCTTCGGTCTAGTTACCTAAGGATCAAACGGCCACGAAGAGCTCCCGGACCAGCCAATGGCACGACCAGGCGGCGTGGTGCCCGGGACCTCCGCCGTGCCTGCAAAGATCACCCGGCCACCAATGCTGGAGCGTGATCACTTGCCCCTGCCCGAAATAGATTAAGATTGTCACATTTCGTATTACCGCCACAGCTAGGCCAAACCTTACTTTTGCCCGGCCCAGACACAAACCTGCATCGAAAAAAAGCTTATTGGCCGGAAATATTTAATTGTCTCCTTCCTATCCCCAGGCCCAACGTGGGCACAGGAGACTTGACCTACCATGTAGACTTCACAAGACCGGCTAAATACTAGATCGGCCTCTAAATCAATAGTCCTTCATTCTAAACCTGTCTTTGCTCTGTGCTGTTATACAATCCGCCCTTGGTAACCTGGGGCTCTAGCGTTCCATTCAAGCCCAGCAAAGATGCTAACTGTATCCTCCCCGATCCCAGGGTCTCAAAGGGTGAGGTAGGTGGTAGTGACATGGTCAGCTAAGGTTGAAGCATGTAGTTATTTCTGGTCACGTGCCGCCTTGGGCGGCCAGGCATGATAAGCTTACTATCGGCCCCTCTACCTAGTGTACTCCTTTGTTGACCCACTTAAGCGGAGCATTAGTGACAAAATGCTTTCAATATTTGTGTGTTTTTACTCATGGCAGCATTACCTTTGGCGAGTCACAAGGGATGTAAGTACACTACTCATGGCAAGAACCATAGAACCCCCTTAAAACTTAACTGCTGCATCCACTTTAACATGAGTGAAAGAGTTGTGTGAATTGCAAGCTTCACATGAATAGCTCGACAAATAACATAAAGGGACATCTGAAATCTGATCATTGATAGCGAGAGCGAATAAATCCGATGCGGGCCTGGCTGGCTGATGACCTGCCCAGACGCAAGGTCAGCAAATGCCTCGCCAACTGCTACCACACCCGTGTGTGCCTGGGCACACTGTGCGGACCACGACCGCCCCGACCCACTGGTACCCCTGTTACTCCGTGCCTGGAGCCCTTGGGCGAGGGAGGGTGCCGGACAATGCCTGCTGCCCCCACGCATCCAGGGCGGACGGCCCACTCGGGCTCCGGCCCCATCAACTACAGGCCGTCTCCCAACCGGCCGTGACTTGGAAACCCTGGCCCCCGCATTGGGAGAGACAGGGCCTCACTCGTCGCCTACACCCCCCCCCCCCGGGCCTGCAAGGGAGCCCCGCTGGCTCGCCCCACACCCCGGTGCCCGACAGGCATTGGAAATATGCAGCATGGAATGGATTAGTGTCTCGCGGCCCATCCACAGTGGGGAAGAGAACACTGCAGCCCCAGCCAGCATGTGACTGGGCCGCAGATGCTGCACGGGAAGCCGGCAAGAGGGCGCCCTCCTAGCTGTGTCGCGCGAGTGGAGCCCCTGGCCTGCCCACGCCCCCAGCAGTACCCCACAGGCCGCGGATCCTGCCGCTATCCCCGCAGGCCAAAGCCAGTCGCACGAGGGTGAAGCGGGGGCCAGGACAGCACGACAAACCCACGACCCCGCTGCGCCAGCCCTACAACGGCTGTGTCTCGCGTCGCGGGCAGCCCCAGGACTACCTCCGCATCTCCTCCCCAACCGGGCCCTCGCCCAGCAACCATAACGCCAGGGTAGGAAACCCCTAGGCCCGGGGACTGGTCCAGGACCCTCCCCGCTCCACCCTTGCAATCCTGCCCCAGCAAGGCAGGTCACAAAAAACGGAGGGATCGCGCGGACCGGTGGTGAAGGCAGCCTGCCACCATGCCCCGCCGACCCGTGTGCCGCAGCTGCAATTAATTAGAGGCCGGAAATGCAGCCTTGCACGCTGTAGGGCTGGGGGGGGCAGGCACCACATTAGGAGGGAGCCCGTAGTCCTCCGCCACCCCGCCTAGTCCCGTACAACGAGCCCCGCCGCACCCCAGAAAGCGGGGATATGGGCAACTGGAGCACCCGCACCCCCAACTGTGCCAGCCCTGCAAGCGGCCGAGTCTCGCTGCAGGCCCCCGCAGGCCATATGCGTCCCGGGGAGCACGGGGCGACCTCCGCCCTTGCCTTCCGTCCTGATGCCCTACGCCAAACGGGCCCCAGCCCAGCATCCGACAGCATCAGGTGGGACGCACCCATGTCCCCAGGACCGCTCCCACCTCTCCGCCCAAGCCAACCGCTCCTTCGCGCTGCCTAGGCAGGAGAGGGGCATTGCACACGGCGAAGCGCCCCCGTAATGGCGTGGTTTTAGGTGACGACCTCGTCCCAGCACGGGCCCCCATTAGCCCCTGGTGAAGCGCCCCCGTAACGGCGAGGTTTTGGTGACGACCTCGGCCCAGCAAACGGGCCCCCATTATCCCCTGGCACGAGGGGGGGTCGCAACAAGGCCCACGCCCCCCCCACGCCTTGTATGTCCCCACCAGGCCCCGGATCCCCGACCCGGCTCCCCGCTGGCCCTGCAGGAGACCATCGGTGCCGATCCCGAGGTTCGGCTGCCCTCTCCCCCATCAGGATCCCGCTGTGGGAATCCGCCCGCCTGCTGGCCGGTGCCCCCCCGACGGGTGCCACGTGGGGCCCCTGCCGTTAAGGCCCAGTCCATCTCTGCCCCCCCTCACCTGACCTGGGGTGGCCGTGCTAGGGAAGAAAGTGTCCCGCAAGCAGACCTCGGCGAGTGGCGGCCCGGCCTACATGATTGCTGCCTCCAATCGAACACCCCTCCTGCCCTTACCCCAGTCCTGCTCCCTGACCCCACCATTGCCGTCAGCGGCCTCGCGGGGGCCGGACTGGGAGCAGATACATGGGACGGGGTCCCTCCCGGGCCTGGCCCGCTTGGGGGTACCCCAGGGGGGGGGCGGTGGGGGTTCCGCGACTAACCTCGTGGTATGTGTCTCAGGCAGCAGTCCCGGCGGGCGACCAAACGGCGTCAGGGTAGTGGGCAAAGAGGGCGCCCAGAGGGCGGGGAGAGGTATATGTACCTCACCCCCCACCCCCTCTACCCGGAAGTGACGCGGCACACCGGACCCCTGAGGGTCCCAAACACTGGGAGGTTGCCTCCTGTGCCATCTTGTGGCACTAAGGCGGCCGCCCTCTTAGCGGGTCTCCTTCGTGGACCCCGGGCAGCCTGCAAAGATGGCCGCCCGCCTACCTGCTCTTCCTTCAGTGTCCGGAGGCAGGTGACAACACAAAGGGAAGGGTTCATTCATGTATTCAGTAAACCAGCTAGATAAATGATGACACCCCTCACCATCCTGTGCACTTTTAGAAATATTTTATGGCCTCGAAGGAAGGTATTCAACACCTTTTATGAAATGAAATTAATTATTTTCTGCATATAAATGGGGTGGATCGATTTACTTGCTATATTACAATGGCTCCCACCATCCCTAATATGGAACTAAAAGGGGGTGTGTCAAAATCGCTACCTGTGTAGAAAGAAGTGTTTAAGCAGCAAAAACTTGTGCAGTGTTAGAAGCACGGGGAATGGATTTTTTGGCAAAGGGTGCGTACACAAGATAGATTTGGGCCCCCATGTCTATATCTGATTGTAATGCAACACTTTCAATAAATTTATTTTCCAAACCTAACTGGTCTTGTCGAAGGCCAAACAGCATTTGCTGTACGCCGATGGGTAAAAGAGTTCTCTAGCTATCTATCCCAGCTTGGCTTGCCGCTTAATCTTGTATTTTTAATGCCTTCGATCTGGAAGGGTCCATGCTGGCAGCATAGTGCCAATATCGTAAACACTCCCCATCTCTCCCACAGCAATATCCTGGAGAAATAATCAGACAAGACACATTCTTAGTGGAGAAAATTGCTGCAGGTTTATTTGCATAACAAATATGCCAACATGGTGGGTTATCTTACGGGCGATCCCAGGGCAGGCAGCCCCTCACCGCCTGCCCACCTGATGAGCCAAATTACACCGTGGCCCTAGCCAACCGGTGTTTGTTAGATTTGGGGGAGGGGATAGCCCCTCCCACCGGTGGACCGCCAGTCCACCCCCTTACACACGCCCCCCCGCGAAGGGGGCGGAGCGTTGCAGGCAACCCCCGGTTGCTCAGGTCCACAACCGCCCGTAGGACTAACGGGGCGCCGTCGCTCCTCCAGGGTCCAACGCAAGGACCTCCCTGGGGATATTTGGCTTTAGCACCCTTACTGTGCTCCTGCAGAGGGTACCCTTCTGTACCTTACAGCCTCTGGATCGCCCTGTAACTCCGCCTGCAACACAAAATAATAAGTTAGATAAACACCCCCCCCCGCCCGTACGCCGGGTAAGCGGTGGGGAGGGAAATGGCGTCAGGGCAGCATCAAAGAGGGCGACCAGTGGGCGGGAGAGGAATAAGTACCTCGCCCCGCCCCCTCCTGCCCGGAAGTGACGCGGGCATGGGGGACCCTAGACGGTCCCAAAACACTGGGAGGCTGACTCGTGTGCCATCCTGTGGCACTAAGGGGGGGCCGCCCTCTTAGTAGGGCCCTCTTCGTGGGCCCGGGGCAGCCCTGCATAGTGCCAATATCGGCAACACTCCCCATCCCTCCCACAGCAATATCCTGGAGAAATAATCAGACAAGACACATTCTTAGTGGAGAAAATTGCTGCAGGTTTATTTGCATAACAAATATGCCAACATGGTGGGTTATCTTACGGGCGATCCCAGGGCAGGCAGCCCCTCGCCGCCTGCCCACCTGATGAGCCAAATTACACCGTGGCCCTAGCCAACCGCTGTTTGTTAGATTTGGGGGAGGGGATAGCCCCTCCCACCGGAGGACCGCCAGTCCACCCCCTTACTCACGCCCCCCAGCGAAGGGGGCGGAGCGTTGCAGGCAACCCCCGGTTGCTCAGGTCCACAACCGCCCGTAGGACTAACGGGGCGCCGTCGCTCCTCCAGGGTCCAACGCGAGGACCTCCCTGGGGATATTTGGCTTTAGCACCCTTACTGTGCTCCTGCAGAGGGTACCCTTCTGTACCTTACAGCCTCTGGATCGCCCTGTAACTCCGCCACAGCACTGGGTGTGGCCACCGTCACAACCAGGGTCCCCCACCAAGGTAGGTAAGAATGCCTACCTTGGTGGGGGGCCCTGGTTGTGACGGTGGCCACACCAGTACCAGTACCTACATCCAGCTGATTCCAGGGCCTCTCCCCAGTCCAGCAAAACAAGTCCATGCCCACTCTAGACAGGTGAAACCCAACCTTCTTCAAAACACCCTGTGGACTTGGCAAGCAAGCCATGCCTGATAAAGCCAAGCCCACACTGTTAGTGAATTTACGCCTGGCACTGTTAACTCTCCTGCGCGAGGTTTCCCCGGCCTACCCTGACCGGGCTTCCCGCCACACTAAACAAGGGGTTATCTCTGACCACCATAACTCACATGCCCCCAATGGTCACATAACTTGCACCTGGAGGACTTCATTTCTTGCAACAGATCCCTCTTCCCCAAGAGAGTCTTGATCATTGTCTCGCCCAGGCTCCACAAAACAAGTCCATGCCCACTCTAGACAGGTAGACTAATCCTTGCGCACCCAGCCAGGTGGTCCCTAACCTCTACCAAACACCCTATGGACGTAGAGGCAACCCCCCTAGTCTGTGCCGCAGCTTCTTCAGCAAGCTGTCCCAGTGCATGCCTGGGACCCCCAACCCAGTTAACTTAGTGAAGGAAAACCCATGCCTCCATTTCCTGAATTCCGCCCCTCGCGCCACTCTCAAGACGCACAGAAGGCCATTCACCCACACCCTTGATCCTGGCGCAATAACAAAATGCCAGGTTGCTAACACCCTTAATGAGCACTGCACACCATCCTATACAACTACTCAAGCTTGCACCTAATTTACCCGATAACACTGCACCCAACTGCCCATTCATAGCCTCCCTTGTGTATGACCAGAAAGTTGGGAGGGGAGACACCCCTCTTAGTCTGTGCTGCAGCTTCTTAGCAAGCTGTTCCAGTGTATGCCTAGAAACCCCTACCAAATTATCTCAGTGTCGGGAAAACCATGCCTCCATGTTCTGCTTTCCGCCCATCGTGCCACTCTCAGAACGCATGAATGGCCAATCACCCATACCTTTGACCCTGCCCCATCCCCGACCTATTCTGGTGGATACCAGGTTGTAGACCAGAGGATGGAAAAGCTACAGGGATGGTGAAAACAATAGGTGCAGATCACCTGCCCTTTCTAGACTTGTTGGGATGCCAAAAAACATAATGTGTCATGTCCGGTTTCAGCGAAAGAATGTCTTAAGTGAACCAGACCCTGTATACGGGCGGATGTATGCCTATACAATTGCGAATCCCCATGCTGCGCTTATGGAATGGTGGGAGCAAGAGAACCACATCCCCGATTACCTACCACGTTCTTGAATCATGGGAGTGCTGGCTGCTTTCAATTAACTGTGGCCTGTTGCACTAACCCAGTGTTTCCTAGCGCTTTGGAGCCACCGCATGGTTTAGGATGACCCGCTAAGCAACCGGCCCAGCTGCGTGGCGGTAAGGCGGGCAAACTGTAACAGGCGCTCGCTTATCCCTTCTACTGATGACCGTCCTGTGGTACCCACCGGTTATGCTGAGGGACATTCCCGTTAACTGGCCACTAAGTTTGCACCTCCCCAGAATTATTGATAAAACGAATTGAACCAATGTTGTTTCATAGTCCCGTACCCTTGGGGAATTGTCATTTGTGCCTCACCCTGTCCGTTAGGCCCCTGCTCATTTAACCCTATTAAATTCTATCCGTAACTTCATACTTTTAGGATGATAGGTTCCAGGGGTTTGACCTTGTGACCCTGCTGTTGAAACCACCACAACACCCAGGAGGTGAATTGTTCCAGGTTCTTTGGCCTGACCCCTCCTATGCCCTTAGAAAGCACCCTGAAACCTGCAAGTGGCCATGTGGCAGGCCCAAGCGGGACCGATCAGTCCTAACCTTCCTATCCTTGCATAGCGGCACGGACTGCTGTAGCTGCCTAGGTCCCTCCAATACTTGGCCCTATTGAAATCAGTTATATCTATACTAAAATTGACCAATGATGGTACACATGCAGCTGAAATTGGTCCTTCAGATCTCCCTCTATCCTTGAAGCATGAACCTGTGGCTATGCCTACGAGTCCTGTATGTATGTGCCAACATGACGTGTATTTGAGTGCACTGTCACCCTGGGGGTCTGCTGGCTCTGACAGAGACTAGAGACAATGAGAAGCATGCTAACCTGCCCCCATACTCAGCGGAACAACCACATGTGCGAGCTTGCCACCAACTTCTGTAAAAGCATGCCAACCCAACAAACCATCTCCAGCACTCGGGGGGCACGCGGCCACTTCTTGCCTTGAATCCAACCATGTTGAAATCCTGGATGGTCTTGAAGGACCCATCTCTTGGCGCCTGCTTGCAACCCATTCAACATTATCACATTAGTCGGAAAAGATCACTGCCGGGTAGCAAGCCAAGTTAAGCCCCCGCAGAAATCGCCTGCCTGTGTGAGCAGCCCAAGATTCAGCGCTCCCCCCTCCATCACCTTCTTTCTTGCCTCCCGATGTTGGCATTATGCCGTGAAATATGGAGGATATCTCCCTTGGCATGCCATCCCTTAGCACAAGGTTTACAGCTTTAGGCATGTCGCTTAAAACATCTCCATCATGCGTTTAAGGCTAATTAGTTTGAGCTGTTTTAAACAACATCCCTTCTAACAAACAGTGCTGAGTAACCACTCATGTTCGTCTCTTGTACCAGTCGTCCCCGATTGCCTGGCACTCTTTAGACCAAAGGAAGCTTTTAACAAGCTTCCTATACAAAAGTATATCCTGTTGCGCAACTTGGGACACTATTACTTCATCACTACATACTTTCAGGCAGGGAAATTCTGCCAAAGGTATCCCCACCTTAGTACCTGTTTAACCACTAAATAAATACTGTATATATCCTGGCACTCATTTACAGTTGTTATTGCTACCCACCTCGAAGGTACTCAATTTATCGGCCTCAGGAGGGTGAAAGGCTGAGGGGGGCGGCACACGTCTACAGGGATGACCTTAGTAAAGGTTGCCCCGAGTAGTTTCAATATGCTCCCTGCTTGTGGGTCATGTGTGCAATTGTAGTCTCCTAGAGTGCAGGGCTTGCTAAATACCTTCCTGCTAGCTTGTGTCTTTGCATGGTCTTGCAGCAGGCCCGCGAGAACAGGGGTTCCTCTTTTCACATCAAAGAGTGCAGCTACCAGTACCAGATAATCCCAGGCCATGAATTAGGTGAGGGTCTGCAAGCCAGTCTTTTCCCTTTCCTGATCACAGGTCGAACCCCCACTGCGAGAAAGATTCCTCCCTTCTCGCCGGGCCCTCCTGGTCACAGCAGATACGTTCTGCTCTATCTGTACCAAGGCAGCATTCCTTCCCTAAAGTAAATAAGACAGAATGTGATCACCCATGGTGGCGCAAGCATAGAAATGCCAGTACAACCTAATAAAATCACTGCCCTCTCCAAGGAGTATGCACATGTGGCATACGGCCTGGATATTGGCTGGGACGGAGAAGGGCCTGGCCACATGACTGTCTCTCCTCCAATATTGCCACGTTCCTAACTTACACATGTAGGCGACCAGGTAATGCTGTAAAAATACCAAACGAAACCAGGTGCTACCTTGCTTGCCTCATACATGGTGGAATATGGTTAAAGACACAATGATGTGCTCACCCATGGGAAAACCTGGAAGAAGCCCACCCGTGAGGTGAAGAGACAGCACAACCTCCCCCTGGCACGCCAAATCATGCAGGTGACCGAACACCGGTTTATGGACCCCCGGCATCTCGGACGGGCCTGGCCATGGGGGCGCTGGTCTAGTTCTCGGTCTTAAAAGTTTAAAACAAATCTATTAACTCTAAATGAGGTTGTCTGGTACAGGGGAAATCTGTGTCTGCCCGACCCGCAGAGAAACTTGTGGTACGTCAGGCCCCACGCCCCCTCACTGCACAGAAAGAAAACCGATGCTGGCTCTGCTCGTTGCAGAGCTGGTGCAAGGACCCCCATCTGATGAGGGTAAGCAAGGATGGGAGCACTAATGGGTCAAAGCACACAATTTAAAGGCATCACCCTGTTTTTTGTTTTTTTTTGGGGGGGGGGGAGTAAGTGTGTGGTGGAGATGACCATGCCACATCCGGTGGGGGGGCTTGAACCCTCGCCTACGAGCGGTCCCAACACCCATGCCGAATCCCAGCCTTTGTGATTAAGCTCCTGCCCCAGTCTGCTTTCAGTAGCTGTGGGCAAAAACCAAGTAACTTGAAACGTAAAATTCTGGATCTGCGTTTGCTTGTGGACAACATGTGCATCGGCTCCAAGACACACGTGTATGCCAAAGCCCACCCAGCCTGTGTCGTCCCACAGTGCCCACCCTCCAGACAAATGCCATGTCACATCACTCATGTCCCCTAGGTCCTTCACCGCTCGAGTCACTTGCGCCGCATGGACCCAGGTGAAACATGTAACCAAACATCCCAATGATGGTCTCCCCCCCATAGCAGCACCACTGCCCCAAACTCAAGCCTGTACGCGAAATTGACAGCCCCCCCAAATCGGGAATAGAAATATGACAACTCGGGTGAAAAGGGGGGGGGGCAATAACAATGTGGCGGCGTCATCTGGTGGCACAGTCACCCGATGGCCCCATATCAGTGCATAATTTGTAAAGGAATAAGTGCCTGAGCCCTTGTGATGAGGCCACCGCAATTTGCACCCCACATTGCCACTGCCAGCGCTGCCAATGTCAGAGCGTACCCAACTACTACCCATCACACTGCTACCAGTGGGACAATTCAGACTGGTCAAGCCCCCTAAGCTTTAAGAATTGTCTGGGTGGCAGGTATTAGTTGTTTTGAACATGTATTGAATTATTAAACAACTGATTATTTGCTCATTTTTAAATGTGCAGCTGTCCTAAGTGCCGCGCCCGCTTATAAGTGCCAGTGCCGGTGCCGAGCCACGGAGAGCACCTGCTCAAATTAAGGACTGGCCCATATATGATTAAAATTTAGGATGAACTCTGTGCATAACTGGAGCGCACAATGCGCCATCGCCAAACTAATATTTCTCCCCACGCCATCGGGCAGACGCCACATGGCAATGTATTACCACTGTTCAGAAGTTGGTAAAACCAGCGTCACCTTCGCTGAAGAGACCATCTTTTGAACGCTCCAAGCTACGCGATTCCCTTCTGCTTTTCCTGTCTAAGCTGCTTGAGACAATTGGATTCTTAACTTGCATAATATGTGCAATCTAAAGGGCTTCTTGACAGTCAGAAGCTGTGTTTCACCCCGCTTGCCGCACTGACTCACGCATGTTTGACTCGGGGTTTCGAATACTCTGTGGTGGAAATCATCTATCCGTGCACCAAACCAAACCGGCAATGCCGCTGTTTTCTGGGAGGCCACGGGTAAGGCACAGCGCTAAGAAGGAGCACTCTAAGAGAAATTTCCTGCGCGGACACCACACGACTGAAAATCATGCTCTGCCCGTGAGCCGCTGCACCGGGCCAGCCAGCCACAGGACCGCTCGATCGCAAGCCACCCAGCATGGGGCTGAAAACCAAGCCGGGCAAAGACAACGTACTTAAATACTGTGCTCATGTATCCCTAAACGATGATTTGAAACCTGGGAGCAGAAAGGCAAGAAGTTATCTGCGGTCTTCCCCTCCATCAAGGGTAAGGTGGGGCCAGGGGAGGAACGTCTCGGAAGAGAGCACCAGCCCCCGCCGTGGATGCTTTTGCTCAAAGGGGTGCCGGATTCTATAAAGTTGGGCCTTAAGTGCATAGACCCGCGCCCTCTGCAGCATTACAAACACGTGAAAATAAGAGGGGCCGCGTTGAACTTCCAGTGCAAACATTTGGATATGCAGGCAGCGACTAGCTACTCCCCAACTCGCGCCCTTCCCATAGGGATGTGGGAGCGAGCCCCGCAAGACCACCGTTCCTCTCGAACCCGAAAGAGGCAAACACAAACAGAGGCAGCAAAGGGGTATCACTGGTAATTTTAGGATTTCGCCGAGCACGGAGCAACAACATCAAGCGTTCCACTGCACCCCCTTTACCAATGTCCGTCGACGCCGACCTACACAGTGTAGCCGGGCCCAAGCCGCCAGGCTCTCCTGCCCCCCAACCAAGCGCCAAACAGTCCGAGAACCACTCCAGGGAGGGACAAAGGCCACATGCAGACACTCCCGCTGGGCCCTCCACCATGTGCATCACAAGGGCCGTAGAGGAAACCTGAAGCACGGAGACGTGCCCGGCGCCCACCAGGGTCCCAGGAAAAGAAGGAAGCCAGGACACAAGAGGCACGCTGCGAATCGTCCGCGACAAAGCACACCGTTCAAACTGCACTTCTCTTCGCCTGTGCCAAGACCTTTGTTCACACCACAGCCCTGTGTGTGTGATTCTGTTCCTGATAAGTAGCAGCGCGAGCAGTACAGGAAGACAGGAGATCATTCAATCCCCCCGCGGCTGTAACTGACCCTGATCCGGCCCCCCAGTGACTCCTGCCGAAGCCAGACGCATTCCGCAGCGCGCACACCCTCTGAAGTAAGTTCCCCGCACCAGGGCCGGCGCTAGGCATGGGCAGCGTGGGCAGCTGCCCAGGGCCCCGCGCCTGCTCGCAGCCGTGGGGCCTCGCACCTTTAAAGATTCCAGAGTATCGAGGCCCAGGGAGACAACTAAGAGTTTATATTTTTCTTTATTTGCTCAATCTCCCCTGCCTCTGTGGGCCTAATGGCTGCATCTGCATGTTGATGACAGCAATTAGACAGTTATTTACAGTGCCCTTACGTGTGAATGTGCGCCCTGCCCGTGTATCAATGAAGAGCAGAATATCCTGCAGGGCGCAAAGCAAAAAGACAGAATGGCTGCGCATCACAATGGAAACTGCTCACCTAGGACAAGTGGAAAGGGAGCAGAGAGGCGAATAAAATGGGTAAGACAAACGGAATAAAGTGTGTGTGTGGGGGTGCAGATAGGTGCGAGTACGGCAGTGAGCAGAGGAGCAGAATCAGCAAGTAAAAGTGGATGGAGCAGGGTTTAAAGTGTGCTGGGTCACTCAAGTCTTAGACCCGGTAGTAAATTAATATGGACATTGAAAAGGGGCCCTATATTCATGTCCTTAACTTTGCCCTCACCCTCAGAGTGAAAAAACAAATCTTAACTCTGCAGCAGTGCCACCCTTCGCTGCCTTTAATGTAACTTCAACGAGACTCGTTATAGTTCTTTCATAGTCACATCATATCAGAACTGGAGCATTTTCAATATTATATACAAGGAAGCCGTAGATGTTGCTTATTCATCTCATGCAACTAATAACCACTGAGAAAGCCAATAGTACTGGCCTGTTGTAGGTGTAATTTTACTTGTTGTAATATTTATCTGGAGGCAATGACAGAAGCAGCAAAATACCAGTAGGGCGGCACACTATGCTAAGCACAGATTTATATAGCTTACATGTTTTTAAGCCACACCCTTAATTATATTAGCCATGCCCCTTTGAAAGACCCCCCCCATTTTTTTCATCCCACTTAAAGCCCTGATGTCAGGTCAGTATGTAGGTCGTTTTTTTAGCTAGTTGTTGACCTGCTTTATGGTCAGGTGAGCCGGTTTTTACTGTTGATTTTTATGATATTAAAGCAAACATTGCCTGCAGCAAACTCAAATCAGTGCAGTCTTCCATACCTTACAAAAAACTTATACAGCGTGTCTTTACAAGTTTTAGTCTGCCCTAGTTTGCAAACATGGGATACTTATCTAGCTAAATAACTCACTAATGAGGGCCCCTTTTATTTTGGTACAGGGGCCTATTTTCTGTCCCAGTCTGATGCTGCATGTTAGGCAGGGCCACTGGAATTATGCGATTGTGCAGCAGCGGCAATTTCTGCATAATTATGCATTTGACGCATTTGCCACATAATCCATCATCTGCTGCATAATCTACAGATTTTAACAACAAAATTGCTTTCTATCTCAAACAATTCAAAAGTTACAAAAAATGCAGCGACGCATCTTGCCGCATGTGGGAAGGCCCTTTGAAAAGCTGGAATTGGCAACTTTCTGTTTCCCACTGCTAAATTTGGGTGTTAAATTGGTACTAATTGGGTGCAACCAGTGCCCAAACAGTGTTACCAAGTTTAAAAATGGCAAAAAAATGTAGTAATACTATTTCAAAATGTGCTGGATTATGCCGCATAATTTGTCTTTTCTTGCCACGTAATTTACTCACCCTGCCACATAATTTAGCCCTCTCCTGCCGCATACTTCCAGTGGTCCTGATGTTAGGGTAATCCATGGCAGTGATTTTGTTCCTGTGTATATTTCCCATTCTTTACTTAATCTTGCATTCATCAAGAGTGGTAGCTATTTCCAGCATGTGTGTTTCTGTATTTCATTTCACAGCATATTACTCTTGGATGATGCACCCTTTGTATTGAGTCACCTCCAGGAGTGGAGAGGTGTGGTGCAGCGGCCAGGGCAGCTGACTTCGGAGCACAGGGTTCACAGTTCGATCCCCGGCTCCGGCGGCAGCTCAGCACCATGTGACTCTGGGCAATAGCTCACTTAATTTCCACTACGGCCCCCAGCGCCTTGAGACCCGTAAGGGTGCCCTATATAAAAACAGACTTACATTTTTTTATAACAGGCTACAGTTGAGCACTCTGGAGTTGAGGATGCAGGCAGTACAACTTTCACACTATGTGCCTGTCTGTGGGTCAAAAAGGTGTTCAGATTACATGATCATTCAAAATATGGCCTCTTTGCAGAACACAAAGAGCAATGGTCCTGCATTCCAGTTGTGATTCTATGCAAATGTGTGTGAAGGAGCTACATATTGGTCAAAACAACAAGGTGAAAGTAAAATAATTTATTGTTGTTACTCATTTAGCTTAAACAGCTAACAACCATTGACAAAACCCAGTCGCAACCGGCATAACTCGCGGGGGTGGAGGTCACGGGGGGGGGGGGGTAATTTTAATAATTTTTAAAAATAACTTTCCTTAGCCGGCCCGATTCAAACCCGCGTCGTCTCTGCTTAGGGGCCTCACATGTTCCTATTCTGCCGGGGGCCCCACATATCCTAGGACCGGCCCTGCCCCGCACCATGGCAAATACACACCCGGACCACTGGGACTGTGTTAGATTGCCGCCCCCCCCGTCAAAATCCCCAGAAGGGGCAGGTCATGCGTGGCGGCTTGCCACAACAACACAACCTCCGAGCTACAAGCTCCACATCCCCGCAAGCGAACGAGGCCCGTCCACTCTAGAATGCGCACCCCCGGGATAGGGGGCACGACTCACCGCACACAGAAGAAGCCGACCAGGGATGTAACCAGCACGACGCCGACGCCAGACAGAGGGCCACCCCCCCGTGGTACCTCGGCGCTAAAGGGGACATCAAACGGCGTCAGGGCAGCATCAAAGAGGGCCACCAGTGGGCGGGAGAAGGGTCCCCCCATGGAAGGATTTATCTTAGTCTGGGAATTGCCGCTCTGCATGGGTAGGTTCTCCAGTATCGGTGCAGCAGTGCATCCGCTTATCAGCCGGGAGGACGTGCTCTGACCCCCGGCACTGCAACGGCGGGGAGCGGCAGTGCCGCGGCGAGCTGGGACTGGGCGGCCCCGCCGGGGGCGGTGTAACGGCGGCTGGCAACGGCGGCGGACTGCACTTCTCTCTCCCCCGCCAACCACAGCCCCGGAACCCGCAAGATGGTGGTGTCGGCCGAGATGTGCTGCTACTGCTTCGACGTGCTTTACTGTCACCTGTACGGGGTGGGGGCGCCGTCAATGCAGCTCAGTGAGAGGTGTTTTCTCTCCCCCGTCACCCACCAGAGTTTGCCCTGAGCCTAGAGACTCGTGCTTGCTGAGGATCGAGGTGAGCGCCCCCCCCCTGCGAGAGGCAAAATGGCGGCTCCCACAGCGCTGCCCACCGTGGTGGGTGTTGTGCCCCAGCGCCCTTTCGGGGTCTGCGTGCGCCTCGAGAGCCTAGGGACACCGGGGGTGAGTCCGACCCTTCCCTTTCCACAAAGCTCTGGCGTACTTGGCTCACTCTTGGTTTGGAAAAGGGGCCCAGGATGCCTGACCCCAACATGGCCGACACTGGTGACTCCTTCCCCCGTGCTGAACTTTTACCTACTCATCCCTCCCTGGACTATGCCTGACCTCAAGAGGACCTCCAGCTCTCGTTTTGCCGAACTTCAATCAATCAATCAATCATGTCACTTATAAAGCGCACTACATACCCGCGAGGGTCTCAAGGCGCTGGGGGAAGAGGGGGGTGGTGCTGCTACTGATCGAAGAGCCAGGTCTTGAGGAGTCTTCTGAAGGCCAGTAGGTCTTGGGTCTGTCGGAGGTTGGTGGGGAGGGTGTTCCAGGTCTTGGCAGCGAGGTGGGAGAAGGATCTGCCGCCGGCGGTCGTTTTCCGGATGCGGGGACTGTGGCGAGGGCGAGGCTGGTCGAGCGGAGCTGGCGGGTGGGGGTGTAGAAGCCGAGTCGTCTGTTGAGGTAGGCTGGTCCGGAGTTGTGGAGTGCTTTGTGTGCGTGGGTGAGGAGCTTGAAGGTTATCCTCTTGTTGACAGGGAGCCAGTGCAGGTCTCTCAGGTGGGGTGTGATGTGGCTGCGTCGGGGGATGTCGAGGATAAGACGTGCAGAGGCGTTCTGGATGCGTTGCAGCCGTCTCAGGAGCTTAGCCGTCGTTCCTGCGTAGAGGGCGTTTCCGTAGTCCAGCCTGCTGGTGACGAGGGCCTGGGTGACTGTTTTTCTTGTTTCGGTGGGGATCCACTTGAAGATCCTGCGGAGCATTCGGAGGATGTTGAAGCAGGATGAGGAAACGGCGTTGACCTGCTTAGTCATGGAGAGGGTGGGGTCGAGGATGACCCCTAGGTTGCGTACGTGGTCGGTGGGTGGCGGGGCTGTTCCCAGTGATGTTGGCCACCAGGAGTCGTCCCAGGCTGAAGGGTTGGAACCAAGGATGAGGACCTCTGTCTTGTCCGAGTTCAGCTTCAGGCGGCTGGTCCTCATCCATTCGGCGACGGCCTTCATTCCTTCGTGGAGGTGGTGTAGGAGAGTAGGATCTGCCTCTTATGTTGCCCCCACTTTTTTTCTGATGTTAGCACTGGTTTCTGGCTATAGTCTGGCTGGGTCCCTGCCAATCAGGGCCCCAGCCTCTCTGTTCTCTCTAAACGACATGGAGTGCACTCTAGGTGCACTAGTGATTGGATACTGTGGTGCCTTATGAGTCCCTAGTATATGGTACCTTAGGTGCCAAGGGCATAGGTACTTCACAGGCCTACCAGGGGCTGCAGCATATATTATGCCACCCCTGGGAAGCAGTCTAAATCTGACACCACAGGCCTGCTACTGCAGCCTTGGTGAGGTGGTGTTAGCACCCCTCACTGAGATATAGGTTTCCTATATCTCTCCTGCACACACATATAAACCTATCAGTCACCCCTAAGGCAGGCCCTATCAATCCTGAGGGCAGGGTGCTTGGCTTCTATGTGAGGGGGTGCCTCTGCATGAGCAGGGCCCCTCTGCAGTTCTCAGAGTCCATTCTCTGGTGCTGTTTGTGGATGCGGTTAAACCATATACTATTTAAGTGCATTATATCCTCGCGGTAAATGCTAACTTTGGAATGGCTGCATCAAAACATGTCGTGTTTGGTGTCAAACATCTTGGAATACTACCCCCCGCCAATCTTGGCGGCGGGGGTAGCATTCCACCCTTCTAGAGGGATAAGACATGTACCTGCTGTGGAAACGCGGTAGAATCCTAAAGAGCCCTGGCATCACAAAATGGATGCCACCAGTCACAGACACTGGGCTGCCCTCCTGCTGATGACCGAAACTCGCAGTGGAGGAAGCCCAACAATAGGCATCCTGTCACAGGGAGGTGTAACCACCTTCCAGACAGGGTTTAGTGTATTGGGGCTGGGTGGGTGCACTCTTAGAGTGCTTTGAAGTCCTGCACTGGGGGAGCAGAAGGCTCCTCTGTGCATATGCCAGTTCAAACCAGCTCAGGGGCTACCTGCCCCTGCTCTGGCGCGAAACTGGACAAAGGGAAGTGGGTGTAGCCACCCCTCCCTTGACCCTCCCATAGGTGGGGTCATAGAGCTAGTCCATCCCCTCTTTTAGTATAAGAGGGGGAACCTTGCCATTGCAAAGCAGATAACCCCTGGACGACGCTCTACAGAAGAATCCTGGCCCTTCGACGTTCCACTACCTTTGGAAGACAGAAGAATCTCCCTTGGAGTCAAGGAGTGACTCCCCTGCTTGGCAGGCACCAACAACGACAACGACGGTCGCAAACTACGCCGCTCCCGCCGGAGTCCGAAGTCCCTGCAGCCCAAGAAGTGGATTTCCTGACCTCTCCCAGGCCATCGTGAGTCCCCAGCGAAGCTGAGGCAAGTGGACCCCACGAGTAACGAGGAACCGCGACCCCTGGGTACCGTGCACTATTGTCAAGTGCAACCCCTTCACAACGTTCTACGAACTTGTGCTTTGGACCACGTGTGGTCCCGACCTCCAGCAGGAATCCCTCCGAAGTTCAGAGGCCTACACCGTCCCGAGTGACCGTGGGCCCCTGTTGAGTGATTCCGCCCGAGGTGTCTTTGCGATCCCTTGCCCGCTGGCTTGTGGGTCCCCAGAAGACTTCTTAACCAAACCAAAGGGCTCCCCTGGTTGCTCCAGGCCTGCCCTGACTTACCCTCGCTGGGTGAGTCCCTCAGACCTTGCTGGTCTGCGCCATCGACTTTTCTTCATCTCCCCGAGACTTGCTGCTGCCAAGGCTTGTTGGCTCTAATCGAGTTGCCGATACCGCAGTCAGCTGCAGACGTCGAGGGACACACCGAATCCAGCTCCTGGTCGTCGTCGACGCCTCCTGGACCACGTGGCTGAAGAGTCAAGGCACCTGCAACCGACCTGAAGCGACCGACGACGGTGGGCATCCATCTTCCTTGCCCCGGGTCACTGCCAAGTGACTTTGAACACTGTCCCCTCTGCTTTCAGGTCATCCTTCTTCAGAATCCAGGCTTGGATTCCACCGGACACTTCTTCAGCTCCCGCAAGCAGCAAGTCTTCTTTGTTCGCCATTGAAAACGACGCCGCGACCCGACACCAAAGGACACCTGTGCACCCGGCTTCCCTGGGTGAGGTAACTCCAGCACTACGGTGCTCCTGTGGGTGTGGGCCCTAGAACTACTTACCCTGTAAGTGACTTGCTTGTAGGTTCTCCCGAAGTATCCTAAAACTCTTTATTTCCAACCGCGACTTGCCCCATTGAAGTTAACGGCGATTCGCGCCTGTGTATCCACACTGCACGCGTCCCCCGTGGGTCCTTTACTTACCTGCCTTGGGTGGTTTCGTGAGGCCCCAGCACTTCTGAAGGCCCTAGGCCTTGTCTCCTTGCAAGTCGTTGTTTCTAAGTCTCTTACTTAGTATATGGTCTGGTACGCCCCTAGGGCCCCAGCCATATTTTGTGCTTAACTTATTGTGAAACGTTGATTTGTGCATATGTTTGTCTTCTAATCTCATAAAGAGATTAGTAGAGAGTTATTTAGAAATAAATACATATATATTTGATATATATACCTGTGTGGTGTCTTTTCATTTGGTGATTCAAGAGATTATATGGTAAAACAAGCTGCTTTACATTCCTCCGAGACTTAGCCTGAAGGCTGCTCTCCACAGCTACCACTAGGATAGCTTTCTTTAAAAGGTTGTCTTAAACCTATCTACCATAAGAGTCGATTTGCCCTGGTGCAAGGTGTCCACTTTAATTAGTGAACAGCATATACCAGGCCAACTTCTCACATTGGTGGGCAGCGTGTGGGATTCCAGCTTGCCATTGTTTTACCAGAAAATCTCTATTTGAATTACTAACTGAAAACTATTATAGGTACTCAAGGTACATATAAAGTCAAGCTTAGTATCAATAAGTTCTACTGAACTTAGAGCTGTGTGCCAAGGGATAGCACACCCTTTCCACAGCTCAAGCTAGGATCAGTAGGCCACAAACTAGTGTAGGTAGTACAACACTGCACAACACTAGAATGTCCTTAAAGGGTGGACCCAGTGGATCCACTCAGCCTCAGTATAAGGACATGGCTTTCTCTGACTTGAGAGCCATGTGTGTTGACAGACACCTGAGACTAGGACAGAGTCCCTCAACACTACACCTGATAGATCTGCTGACAGCAGATGACCTTAGATTGGCTCTAGGAGCTAAGGGGTCTGAATCAGTGGGTGGGTCAATCATAGTATCTGGGTCAGATGAGGACAATCCGAATGACCAAGACTCTGTGGATTGAAGGGCCAGGCTTCAAGGAGCCTGAACAGGACAGAGGAGTTCTCCCTAAGAGAACTGGCAGAGTGGATGAGAGGCACAGATCCCCTTCCAGGGAATCTGAGCACTCTTATCACTCTGGCAGAGAATTTGTCCAAGAGAGGAGCTCATACTTTAACTTAAGAGAGACCTCCTCTGAGAGAAGGTGCAAACTGCTCCAGTATGAGGAAGCCAAAGTGGCCCTCAGAACCAAGCAGTTGGCACTGGATAGAGAAGCCCTGGAGATCCAGAGAGCTTCCAGAAGGGAGGGTTTAGAACCCCTGGTGGCAGCAACAGTGTCCCTAGAGGCAGAGAATATGTCCCTGACCATAGGAACCTGAGCAAGGTTGTTCCTCCCTACCAGAGTGGGGATGATATCCACAAGTGGATAACTGCTATGGAGAGGGCCTGTAGAGTACAGCAGGTCCCCCAAAAGCAGTGGGCAGCAATCTTGTGGCTCTCCTTTTCAGATAAAGGAAGAGACAAGCTCCTCACTGTTAGAGAGGAGGATGCTGATGATTATGAGGTCCTGAAGAGTGCACTGATAGATGGGTTTGGCTTAACCACTGAGCAGTACAGGTTGAAGTTCAGAGATACCCAGAAGGCACAGACTCAGGACTGGACTGACTTTGTTGATTGTGCAACCAAGGCTCTAGAGGGTTGGCTGGTTGGCAGTAGGGTTACTGATTTCAAGGGATTGTATAATCTGATGATGAGAGAACAGATCCTAAATAATTGCCAGAACCAGTTGTTGCATCAGTACCTGGTGGACTCTGATCTGACCTCTCCCCAAGAATTGGGAAAGAAGGCAGACAAATGGGTCAGAACCAGGGTGAGGCAGAAAACCCAGAACCAAGGGGGTGACACTAAGAAGCAAGATCCTAAAGGCCCTGAGAAAGGTGGGGATAAGTCAAAAGACCAGAAGTCTTCACAAGGGCCCCAAAAATCTGCATCTGGTGGGGAGTCACAGTCCAACAAGGGAAAAGGCCAAAAGAAGCCCTGGTGCAAATTCTGTAAACAGAAAGGGCACTGGACTTCTGATTGTACCAAGTCCAAAGACCAAACCACCACCACTCCTGCCCCTAAGGCAACTGTGCCCCCTAGCTCAGCTACTGGTGGAGGTGGTACGCAGAATAAGGGTGTAGTAGGGTTGACCCTGGGTTCTGAAGTGGATTCTGACCTAGTCAGAGTGACCACTCAGGCAATGCTGATTTGTGAGGGAAACATTGATATGTCCTTCCTAGTAAGCCCCAGTAATCTGGGCAAGTACAAACAGCAGCCTTTGATAAATGGCAAACAGGCTTTGGCATTTAGGGACACAGGTGCTAGTGTCACCATGGTGGCAGAGGACCTAGTGGACCCTGGACAGATCATCCTGGGTGAAATGTACCAGGTGACCAATGCAAGCAATGTCCAGACCAACCATAGTCTGGCAGTTGTGAATTTCTCCTGGGGAGGGGTAACTGGCCTCAAGAAGGTTGTAGTCAGTGCAGACCTCCCTGTAGAATGTCTATTGGGCAATGATCTAGAGACTTCAGCCTGGTCTGAAGTAGAGTTATGGACTCATGCTGAGATGTTGGGCATCCCTGCAGAGGTATTTGCTGTGACCAGGTCACAAGCAAGAATGCATGACACTGAACCAGCTCTGGATCCTGGAACAATGGACCAGATGCTTCCCAAGAGGAGGAGCAGTAGGGTTAAGGCAGTGCCTTCCCCTCTGTCTCAGATCAAGGATTCACTTCCAGAGGGAGGTGAAGCAGAACCTGAAGAAGGAACTGCCCCAGAGGGACTTGAACCTGACCAGGTTGAGTTCTTGGGGGCAGGGGCCCTTCCAGGGAAGATCTGAGCAAGGAGCAACAGTGCTGCCCCTCTCTTGAACCCCTCAGACAGCAGGCTGCTGCTGAGGCTGCTGGGAGTGCTAGTGGGTCCCATAAAGTTTATTGGGATGAGGGACTCCTATATTCTGAGGGTAGAGACCCAGCCCCTGGAGCCACCAGGAGGTTGGTAATACCTCAGAAGTTTAGGGGGTTCCTCTTGACCTTAGCACATGATATCCCTTTGGCAGGACACTTGGGCCAAAACAAGACCTGGGACAGGCTTGTTCCACATTTTCATTGGCCACATATGTCAGAGGACACAAAGGAGTTTTGTCGCTCCTGTGTCACTTGCCAAGCCAGTGGTAAGGCAGGTGGCACAACAAAGGCCCCCTGATACCACTACCTGTGGTGGGGGTACCCTTTGAAAGGGTAGGGATTGACATTGTTGGTCCCCTTGACCCTCAGACTGCATCTGGGCACAGATTTATCCTGGTGGTAGTGGATCATGCCACCAGGTACCCAGAGGCAATTCCCCTGAGGACCACCACAGCACCTGTGGTGGCAAGAGCCCTCATTGGAGTTTTCTCCAGAGTGGGTTTCCCAAAGGAGGTCATTTCTGACAGAGGTACCAACTTCATGTCAGGATATCTGAAAGCAATGTGGAAGGAGTGTGGTGTAACTTATAAGTTCACCACTCCCTATCACCCACAATGCAATGGTTTAGTTGAACGCTTCAACAAGACCTTGAAAGGAATGATTAAGGGACTCCCAGAGAAGCTTAGGCGGAAATGGGACCTTCTTCTTCCTTGCCTTTTGTTTGCATACAGAGAGGTTCCACAGAAGGGGGTTGGCTACAGCCCATTTGAGCTTCTGTTTGGGCATCCTGTGAGAGGTCCACTATGTTTGGTAAAAGAGGGCTGGGAGTTACCTCTCAAGCCCCCAAACAAGATGTGATGGACTATGTACTTGGTCTCCGCTCCCGGATGGCAGAGTACATGAAAAAGGCAACCAAAAACCTGGAGGCCAGCCAAGAATTGCAAAAAGCTTGGCATGACCAAAGAGCTGTGCTGACTGTATACCAGCCAGGACAGAAAGTGTGGGTGTTGGAGCCTGTGGCCCCAGCAGCCCTCCAGGACAAGTGGAGTGGCCCCCATACAATAGTTGAACAGAAGGGAGAAGTCACCTATCTGGTGAATCTTGGAACTCCCAGGAGCCCCCTAAGGGTGCTTCATGTCAACAGATTAAAGCCATATGTTGACAGGGCTGACATGGGCTTGCTCATGGCAACTGATGAGGACCAGGAGGAGGAGAGTGACCCTCTCCCTGACCTGCTCTCTCAGAACCCTGATGATGGGTCAGTAGATGGTGTTGCTTTGGCAAGCAGCCTCACTGACCATCAGCAAACTGAGTGCAGACAAGTTCTGCAACAGTTTAGACATATGTTTAGCCTGACCCCTAGTCAGACTACCTGGTGCACCCATGAGGTGGACACTGGGGACAGTCTGCCTGTCAAGAATAAAATCTACAGGCAACCTGACCATGTCAGGGACTGTATCAGGACTGAAGTCCAGAAAATGTTGGAGTTAGGCGTGATTGAGCCTTCAGATAGCCCTTGGGCTAGCCCAGTAGTCCTGGTACCCAAGCCTCATACCCAGGGTGGTAAGAAAGAAATGAGGTTTTGTGTAGACTACAGAGGCCTCAATGCAGTCACTAGGACTGATGCCTATCCCATACCAAGGGCAGATGAGCTGATTGATACTTTGGCCTCAGCCAAGTATCTAAGCACATTTGACCTAACAGCTGGCTACTGGCAAATCAGATTAGCTGATGATGCAAAAGCCAAAACAGCATTTTCGACCCCTGGTGGGCACTACCACTTTGTGGTGATGCCCTTTGGATTGAAAAATGCACCTGCCACTTTTCAGAGGTTGGTGAATAAAGTTCTGGCAGGGATGGAAACTTATTGCTCAGCTTATCTAGATGATATTGCTGTCTTTAGTTCCTCCTGGCAGGATCACCTGGTCCACCTCAGAAATGTTTTGGAGGCCCTGCAGAAAGCAGGCCTCACTATCAAGGCCACCAAGTGCCAGATAGGGCAGAGTCAGGTTGTGTACCTGGGCCACCTTGTAGGTGGAGGCCAGGTTCAGCCTTTACAGAGCAAAATCCAAACCATACTGGAATGGGTTGCTCCAACCACCCAGACACAGGTGAGAGCCTTCTTAGGCCTGACTGGGTACTATAGGAGGTTTGTCAAGGGATATGGATCTATAGTGACCCCCTTGAATGATCTGACCTCTAAGAAAATGCCAAAAAGGTTCAGTGGACAGCTAGCTGTCAAAAGGCATTTGAAGACCTAAAGCAGGCCATGTGCACTGCCCCCATCTTACAGAGTCCAGACTACACCAAAAAGTTCATTGTCCAAACAGATGCTTCTGAGCTGGGTGTGGGAGCTGTACTGTCTCAACTGAATGATGAAGGTCAAGACCAGCCAGTAGCTTTTATTAGCAGAAGGCTGACCCCTAGAGAGAAACGTTGGTCAGCTATAGAGAGGGAGGCCTTTGCTGTGGTATGGGCCCTGAAGAAGCTGAGGCCATACTTGTTTGGTACTCACTTCATAGTTCAGACTGACCACAAGCCCCTCCTATGGCTAAAGCAGATGAAAGGTGAAAACCCAAAACTTTTGAGGTGGTCCATTTCCCTACAGGGGATGGACTATACAGTGGAACATAGGCCTGGGACCCAACATGCCAATGCAGATGGACTCTCAAGGTATTTCCACTTTGAACACGAAGACTCAACTGGTCAAGGTTAGTTTAGTGTCCCTACGTTTGGGGGGGTTGTGTAGGAGAGTAGGATCTGCCTCTTATGTTGCCCCCACTTTTTTTCTGATGTTAGCACTGGTTTCTGGCTATAGTCTGGCTGGGTCCCTGCCAATCAGGGCCCCAGCCTCTCTGTTCTCTCTAAACGACATGGAGTGCACTCTAGGTGCACTAGTGATTGGATACTGTGGTGCCTTATGAGTCCCTAGTATATGGTACCTTAGGTGCCAAGGGCATAGGTACTTCACAGGCCTACCAGGGGCTGCAGCATGTATTATGCCACCCCTGGGAAGCAGTCTAAATCTGACACCACAGGCCTGCTACTGCAGCCTGGGTGAGGTGGTGCTAGCACCCCTCACTGAGATATAGGTTTCCTATATCTCTCCTGCACACACATATAAACCTATCAGTCACCCCTAAGGCAGGCCCTATCAATCCTGAGGGCAGGGTGCTTGGCTTCTATGTGAGGGGGTGCCTCTGCATGAGCAGGGCCCCTCTGCAGTTCTCAGAGTCCATTCTCTGGTGCTGTTTGTGGATGCGGTTAAACCATATACTATTTAAGTGCATTATATCCTCGCGGTAAATGCTAACTTTGGAATGGCTGCATCAAAACATGTCGTGTTTGGTGTCAAACATCTTGGAATACTACCCCCCGCCAATCTTGGCGGCGGGGGTAACATTCCACCCTTCTAGAGGGATAAGACATGTACCTGCTGTGGAAACGCGGTAGAATCCTAAAGAGCCCTGGCATCACAAAATGGATGCCACCAGTCACAGACACTGGGCTGCCCTCCTGCTGATGACCGAAACTCGCAGTGGAGGAAGCCCAACAATAGGCATCCTGTCACAGGGAGGTGTAACCACCTTCCAGACAGGGTTTAGTGTATTGGGGCTGGGTGGGTGCACTCTTAGAGTGCTTTGAAGTCCTGCACTGGGGGAGCAGAAGGCTCCTCTGTGCATATGCCAGTTCAAACCAGCTCAGGGGCTACCTGCCCCTGCTCTGGCGCGAAACTGGACAAAGGGAAGTGGGTGTAGCCACCCCTCCCTTGACCCTCCCATAGGTGGGGTCATAGAGCTAGTCCATCCCCTCTTTTTAGTATAAGAGGGGGAACCTTGCCATTGCAAAGCAGATAACCCCTGGACGACGCTCTACAGAAGAATCCTGGCCCTTCGACGTTCCACTACCTTTGGAAGACAGAAGAATCTCCCTTGGAGTCAAGGAGTGACTCCCCTGCTTGGCAGGCACCAAAAACGACAACGACGGTCGCAAACTACGCCGCTCCCGCCGGAGTCCGAAGTCCCTGCAGCCCAAGAAGTGGATTTCCTGACCTCTCCCAGGCCATCGTGAGTCCCCAGCGAAGCTGAGGCAAGTGGACCCCACGAGTAACGAGGAACCGCGACCCCTGGGTACCGTGCACTATTGTCGAGTGCAACCCCTTCACAACGTTCTACGAACTTGTGCTTTGGACCACGTGTGGTCCCGACCTCCAGCAGGAATCCCTCCGAAGATCAGAGGCCTACACCGTCCCGAGTGACCGTGGGCCCCTGTTGAGTGATTCCGCCCGAGGTGTCTTTGCGATCCCTTGCCCGCTGGCTCGTGGGTCCCCAGAAGACTTCTTAACGAAACCAAAGGGCTCCCCTGGTTGCTCCAGGCCTGCCCTGACTTACCCTCGCTGGGTGAGTCCCTCAGACCTTGCTGGTCTGCGCCATCGACTTTTCTTCATCTCCCCGAGACTTGCTGCTGCCAAGGCTTGTTGGCTCCAATCGAGTTGCCGACACCGCAGTCAGCTGCAGACGTCGTGGGACACACCAGAATCCAGCTCCTGGTCGTCGTCGACGCCTCCTGGACCACGTGGCTGAAGAGTCAAGGCACCCGCAACCGACCTGAATCAACCGACGACGGTGGGCATCCATCTTCCTTGCCCCGAGTCACTGCCAAGTGACTTTGAACACTGTCCCCTCTGCTTTCAGGTCATCCTTCTTCAGAATCCAGGCTTGGATTCCACCGGACACTTCTTCAGCTCCCGCAAGCAGCAAGTCTTCTTTGTTCGCCATTGAAAACGACGCCGCGACCCGACACCAAAGGACACCTGTGCACCCGGCTTCCCTGGGTGAGGTAACTCCAGCACTACGGTGCTCCTGTGGGTGTGGGCCCTAGAACTACTTACCCTGTAAGTGACTTGCTTGTAGGTTCTCCCGAAGTATCCTAAAACTCTTTATTTCCAACCGCGACTTGCCCCATTGAAGTTAACGGCGATCCGCGCCTGTGTATCCACACTGCACGCGTCCCCCGTGGGTCCTTTACTTACCTGCCTTGGGTGGTTTCGTGAGGCCCCAGCACTTCTGAAGGCCCTAGGCCTTGTCTCCTTGCAAGTCGTTGTTCCTAAGTCTCTTACTTAGTATATGGTCTGGTACGCCCCTAGGGCCCCAGCCATATTTTGTGCTTAACTTATTGTGAAACGTTGATTTGTGCATATGTTTGTCTTCTAATCTCATAAAGAGATTAGTAGAGAGTTATTTAGAAATAAATACATATATATTTGATATATATACCTGTGTGGTGTCTTTTCATTTGGTGATTCAAGAGATTATATGGTAAAACAAGCTGCTTTACATTCCTCCGAGACTTAGCCTGAAGGCTGCTCTCCACAGCTACCACTAGGATAGCTTTCTTTAAAAGGTTGTCTTAAACCTATCTACCATAAGAGTCGATTTGCCCTGGTGCAAGGTGTCCACTTTAATTAGTGAACAGCATATACCAGGCCAACTTCTCACATTTTCTCACATTGACCACCTGTGACCCACTGGGCCAGCCTTGTATGGATTATTTTGACCAACTGTGACCCACTGGGCCAGCCTTATATGGGTTATTTTGACCACCTGTGACACACTGGCCCAGCCTTGTATGGGTTATTTTGACCACCTGTGACTCACTGGATCAGCATTGTATGGGTTATTTTGACCACCAGTGACCCACTGAGCCAGCCTTGTATGGGTTATTTTGACCACCTGTGACCCACTGGATCAGCCTTATATTGGTTATTTTGACCACCTGTGACCCACTGGGCCAGCCTTATATGGGTTATTTTGACCACCGGTGACCCACTGGGCCAACCTTGTATTAGTTATTTTGACCACCTGTGACCCAATGGGTCAGCCTTGTATGGGTTATTTTGACCACTTGTGACCCACTGGGCCAGCCTTATATGAGTTATTTTGACCACCGGTGACCCACTGGGCCAGCCTTATATGGGTTATTTTGACCACTGATGACCCACTGGGCCAGCCTTATATGGGTTATTTTGACCACCTGTGACCCACTGTGCCAGCCTTATATGGGTTATTTTGACCACTGGTGACCCACTGGGCCAGCCTTATATGGGTTATTTTGACCACCGGTGACCCACTGGGCCAGCCTTATATGGGTTATTTTGACCACCTGTGACCCACTGACCCAGCCTTGTATGGGTTATTTTCACCACCTGTGACCCACTGGATCAGCCTTGTATGTGTTATTTTCACCACCTGTGACCCACTGGGCCAGACTTGTATGGGTTATTTTGACCACCTGTGACCCACTGGGCCAGCCTTGAATGGGTTATTTTGACCACCTGTGACCCACTGGGCCAGCCTTGTATGGGTTATTTTGACCACTGGTGACCCACTGGGCCAGCCTTATATGGGTTATTTTGACCACCTGTGACCCACTGGGCCAGCCTTATATGGGTTATTTTGACCACCGGTGACCCACTGGGCCAACCTTGTATTGGTTATTTTGACCACCTGTGACCCAATGGGTCAGCCTTGTATGGGTTATTTTGACCACTGGTGACCCACTGGGTCAGCCTTATATGAGTTATTTTGACCACCGGTGACCCACTGGGCCAGCCTTATATGGGTTATTTTGACCACTGATGACCCACTGGGCCAGCCTTATATGGGTTATTTTGACCACCTGTGACCCACTGTGCCAGCCTTGTATGGGTTATTTGACCACTGGTGACCCACTGGGCCAGCCTTGTATGGGTTATTTTGACCACCTGTGAGCCAATGGGCCAGCCTCGTATGGGTTATTTTGACCACTGGTGACCCAATGGGCCAGCCTTGTATGGGTTATTTTGACCACCTGTGACCCACTGGGTCAGCCTTGTATGGGTTATTTTGACCACTGGTGACCCACTGGGCCAGCCTTGTATGGGTTATTTTGACCACAGGTGACCCAATGGGCCAGCCTTACATGGGTAATTTTGACCACTTGTGACCCAATGGGCCAGCCTTGTATGGGTTATTTTGACCACCTGTGACCCACTGGGCCAGCCTTATATGGGTTATTTTGACCACTGGTGACCCAATGGGCCAGCCTTATATGGGTTATTTTGACCACCTGTGACCCACTGGGCCAGCCTTATATGGGTTATTTTGACCACTGGTGACCCACTGGGCCAGCCTTGTATGGGTTATTTTGACCACATGTGACCCACTGGGCCAGCCTTATATGGGTTATTTTGACCACTGGTGACCCACTGGGCCAGCCTTGTATGGGTTATATTGACCACCTGTGACCCACTGGGCCAGCCTTGTATGGGTTATTTTGACCACCTGTGACCCACTGGGCCAGCCTTGTATGGGTTATTTTGACCACCTGTGACCCACTGGATCAGCCTTGTATGGGTTATTTTGACCACCTGTGACCCACTGGATCAGCCTTGTATGGGTTATTTTGACCACCGGTGACCCACTGGGCCAGCCTTATATGGGTTATTTTGACCACCAGTGACCCACTGAGCCAGCCTTGTATGGGTTATTTTGACCACCTGTGACCCACTGGATCAGCCTTGTATGGGTTATTTTGACCACTGGTGACCCACTGGGCCAGCCTTGTATGGGTTATTGTGACCACTGGTGACCCACTGGGCCAGCCTTATATGGGTTATTTTGACCACCTGTGACCCACTGGGCCAGCCTTATATGGGTTATTTTGACCACTGGTGACCCACTGGGCCAGCCTTGTATTGGTTATTTTGACCACTGGTGACCCACTGGGCCAGCCTTGTTTGGGTTATTTTGACCACTTGTGAACCAATGGGTCAGCCTTGTATGGGTTATTTTGACCACTGGTGACCCACTGGGCCAGCCTTATATGGGTCATTTTGACCACTGGTAACCCACAGGGCCAGCCTTATATGGGTTATTTTGACCACCTGTGACCCACTGGGCCAGCCTTATATGGGTTATTTTGACCACTGGTGACCCACTGGGCCAGCCTTATATGGGTTATTTTGACCACCTGTGACCCACTGAGCCAGCTCTGTATGGGTTATTTTGACCACCTGTGACCCACTGGATCAGCCTTGTATGGGTTATTTTGACCACTGGTGACCCACTGGGCCAGCCTTGTATGGGTTATTTTGACCACTGGTGACCCACTGGGCCAGCCTTATACGGGTTATTTTGACCACCTGTGACCCACTGGGCCAGCCTTATATGGGTTATTTTGACCACCGGTGACCCACTGGGCCAGCCTTGTATTGGTTATTTTGACCACTGGTGACCCACTGGGCCAGCCTTGTTTGGGTTATTTTGACCACCTGTGACCCAATGGGTCAGCCTTGTATGGGTTATTTTGACCACTGGTGACCCACTGGGCCAGCCTTATATGGGTTATTTTGACCACTGGTGTCCAACCAGGCCAGGCTTATATGGGTTAATTTAAGCACCTGTGACCCACTGGGCCAGCCTTATATGGGTTATTTTGACCACCGGTGACCCACTGGGCCAGCCTTGTATGGGCTATTTTGACCACCGGTGACCCACTTGGCCAGCCTTATATGGGTTATTTAGACCACCTGTGACCCACTGGGCCAGACTTATATGTGTTAGTTTGACCACTGGTGACCCACTGGGCCAACCTTGTATTGGTTATTTTGACCACTGGTGACCCACTGGGCCAGCCTTGTATGGGTTATTTTGACCACCTGTGACCCAATGGGTCAGCCTTGTATGGGTTATTTTGACCACTTGTGACCCACTGGGCCAGCCTTATATGGGTTATTTTGACCACCTGTGACCCACTGGGCCAGCCTTATATGGGTTATTTTGACCACTGGTGACCCACTGGGCCAGCCTTATATGTATTATTTTGACCACCTGTGACCCACTGGGCCAGCCTTATATGGGTTATTTTGACCACTGGTGACCCACTGGGCCAGCCTTGTTTGGGTTATTTTGACCACCTGTGACCCAATGGGTCAGCCTTGTATGGGTTATTTTGACCACTGGTGACCCACTGGGCCAGCCTTATATGGGTTATTTTGACCACCGGTGACCCACTGGGCCAGCCTTATATGGGTTATTTTGACCACCTGTGACCCACTGGGCCAGCCTTATATGGGTTATTTTGACCACCGGTGACCCACTGGGCCAGCCTTATATGGGTTATTTTGACCACCTGTGACCCACTGGGCCAGCCTTGTATGGGTTATTTTGACCACCTGTGACCCACTGGATCAGCCTTGTATGGGTTATTTTGACCACTGGTGACCCACTGGGCCAGCCTTGTATGGGTTATTTTGACCACTGGTGACCCACTGGGCCAGCCTTATATGGGTTATTTTGACCACCTGTGACCCACTGGGCCAGCCTTATATGGGTTATTTTGACCACCGGTGACCCACTGGGCCAGCCTTGTATTGGTTATTTTGACCACTGGTGACCCACTGGGCCAGCCTTGTTTGGGTTATTTTGACCACCTGTGACCCAATGGGTCAGCCTTGTATGGGTTATTTTGACCACTGGTGACCCACTGGGCCAGCCTTATATGGGTTATTTTGACCACTGGTGTCCAACCGGGCCAGGCTTATATGGGTTATTTTGAGCACCTGTGACCCACTGGGCCAGCCTTATATGGGTTATTTTGACCACCGGTGACCCACTGGGCCAGCCTTGTATGGGCTATTTTGACCACCGGTGACCCACTTGGCCAGCCTTATATGGGTTATTTAGACCACCTGTGACCCACTGGGCCAGACTTATATGTGTTAGTTTGACCACTGGTGACCCACTGGGCCAACCTTGTATTGGTTATTTTGACCACTGGTGACCCACTGGGCCAGCCTTGTATGGGTTATTTTGACCACCTGTGACCCAATGGGCCAGCCTTGTATGGGTTATTTTGACCACTGGTGACCCACTGGGCCAGCCTTACATGGGTTATTTTGACCACTGGTGACCCACTGGGCCAGCTTTGACCACTGGTGACCCACTGCGCCAGCCTTATATGGGTTATTTTGACCACCTGTGACCCACTGGGCCAGCCTTTTATGGGTTATTTTGACCACCTGCGACCCACTGGCCAGCCTTGTATGGGTTATTTTGACCACCTGCGACCCACTTGGCCAGCCTTATATGTGTTATTTTGACCACCTGTGACCCACTGGGCCAGCCTTGTTTTGGTTATTGTGACCACCTGTGACCCACTGGGTCAGCCTTGTATTGGTTATTTTGACCACCTGTGACCCACTGGGCCAGCCTTATATGGGTTATTTTGACCACCTGTGACCCACTGGGCCAGCCTTGTATGGGTTATTTTGACCACCTGTGACCCACTGGGCCAGCCTTTAATGGGTTATTTTGACCACCTGTGACCCACTGGGCCAGCCTTGTATGGGCTATTTTGACCACAGGTGACCCACTGGGCCATCCTTATATGGGTTATTTCGACCACCTGTGACCCACTGGGCCAGCCTTATATGGGTTATTGTGACCACCTGTGACCCACTTGTCCAGCCTTGTATGGGTTATTTTGACCACCTGTGACCCACTGGGCCAGCCTTATATGGGTTATTGTGACCACCTGTGACCCACTGGTCCAGCCTTATATGGGTTATTTTGACCACCTGTGACCCACTGGTCCAGCCTTGTATGGGTTATTGTGACCACCTGTGACCCACTGGGCCAGCCTTGTATTTGTTATTTTGACCACCTGTGACCCACTGGGCCAGCCTTGTATTTTTTATTTTGACCACCTGTGACCCACTGGGCCAGCCTTGTATGGGTTATTTTGACCACCGGTGACCCACTGGGCCAGCCTTGTATGGGTTATTTTGACCACTGGTGACCCACTGCGCCAGCCTTATATGGGTTATTTTGACCAACTGCGACCCACTAGGCCAGCCTTATATGGGTTATTTTGACCACCTGTGACCCACTGGCCCAGCCTTGTATGGGTTATTTTGACCACTGGTGACCCACTGGGCCAGCCTTGTATGGGTTATTTTGACCACCGGTGACCCACTGGGTCAGCCTTATATGGGTTATTTTGACCACCTGCGATCCACTGGCCCAGCCTTATATGGGTTATTTTGACCACCTCTGACCCACTGGGCCAGCCTTGTATTGGTTATTGTGACCACCTGTGACCCAATGGGTCAGCCTTGTATTGGTTATTTTGACCACCTGTGACCCACTGGGCCAGCCTTATATGGGTTATTTTGACCACCTGTGACCCACTGGGCCAGCCTTGTATGGGTTATTTTGACCACCTGTGACCCACTGGGCCAGCCTTATATGGGTTATTTTGACCACCTGTGACCCACTAGGCCAGCCTTGTATCGGCTATTTTGACCACTGGTGACCCACTAGGCCAGCCTTATATGGGTTATTTTGACCACCTGTGACCCACTGTGCCAGCCTTATATGGGTTAGTTTGACCACTGGTGACCCACTGGGCCAGCCTTATATGTGTTATTTTGACCACCTGTGACCCACTGGGCCAGCCTTGTTTTGGTTATTGTGACCACCTGTGACCCAATGGGTCAGCCTTGTATTGGTCATTTTGCCCACCTGTGACCCTCTGGGCCAGCCTTATATGGGTTATTTTGACCACCTGTGACCCACTGGGCCAGCCTTGTATGGGTTATTTTGACCACCTGTGACCCACTGGGCCAGCCTTTAATGGGTTATTTTGACCACTGGTGACCCACTGGGCCAGCCTTGTATGGGCTATTTTGACCACTGGTGACCCACTGGGCCAGCCTTATATGGGTTATTTTGACCATCTGTGACCCACTGGGCCAGCCTTATATGGGTTATTGTGACCACCTGTGACCCACTGGTCCAGCCTTGTATTGGTTATTTTGACCACCTGTGACCCACTGGGCCAGCCTTATATGGGTTATTGTGACCACCTGTGACCCACTGGTCCAGCCTTATATGGGTTATTTTGACCACCTGTGACCCACTGGTCCAGCCTTGTATGGGTTATTGTGACCACCTGTGACCCACTGGGCCAGCCTTGTATTTGTTATTTTGACCACCTGTGACCCACTGGGCCAGCCTTGTATTTGTTATTTTGACCACCTGTGACCCACTGGGCCAGCCTTGTATGGGTTATTTTGACCACCTGTGACCCACTGGGCCAGCCTTGTATGGGTTATTTTGACCACCGGTGACCCACTGGGCGAGCCTTGTATGCGTTATTTTGACCACTGGTGACCCACTGCGCCAGCCTTATATGGGTTATTTTGACCACCTGCGACCCACTAGGCCAGCCTTATATGGGTTATTTTGACCACCTGTGACCCACTGGGCCAGCCTTATATGGGTTATTTTGAGCACCTGTGACCCACTGGCCCAGCCTTGTATGGGTTATTTTGACCACTGGTGACCCACTGGGCCAGCCTTATATGGGTTATTTTGGCCACCTGTGACCCACTGGGCCAGCCTTGTATGGGTTATTTTGACCACCGGTGACCCACTGGGCCAGCCTTATATGGGTTATTTTGACCACTGGTGACCCACTGGGTCAGCCTTATATGGGTTATTTTGACCACCTGCGACCCACTAGGCCAGCCTTGTATGGGTTATTTTGACCACCTGTGACCCACTGGGCCAGCCTTGTATGGGTTATTTGACCACTGGTGACCCACTGGGCCAGCTTTGTATGGGTTATTTTGACCACTGGTGACCCACTGGGCCAACCTTGTATGGGTTATTTTGACCACCGGTGACCCACTTGGCCAGCCTTATATGGGTTATTTAGACCACCTGTGACCCACTGGTCCAGCCTTATATGTGTTAGTTTGACCACTGGTGACCCACTCGGCCAGCCTTGTATTGGTTATTTTGACCACTGGTGACCCACTGGGCCAGCCTTGTATGAGTTATTTTGACCACCTGTGACCCAATGGGTCAGCCTTGTATGGGTTATTTTGACCACTGGTGACCCACTGGGCCAGCCTTATATGGGTTATTTTGACCACTGGTGACCCACTGGGCCAGCTTTGACCACTGGTGACCCACTGCGCCAGCCTTATATGGGTTATTTTGACCACCTGTGACCCACTGGGCCAGACTTATATGGGTTATTTTGACCACCTGCGACCCACTGGGCCAGCCTTATATGGGTTATTTTGACCACCTGCGACCCACTCGGTCAGCCTTATATGTGTTATTTTGACCACCTGTCACCCACTGGGCCAGCCTTGTTTTGGTTATTGTGACCACCTGTGACCCATTGGGTCAGCCTTGTATTGGTTATTTTGACCACCTGTGACCCACTGGGCCAGCCTTATATGGGTTATTTTGACCACCTGTGACCCACTGGGCCAGCCTTGTATGGGTTATTTTGACCACCTGTGACCCACTGGGCCAGCCTTTAATGGGTTATTTTGACCACCTGTGACTCACTGGGCCAGCCTTGTATGGGCTATTTTGACCACTGGTGACCCACTGGGCCATCCTTATATGGGTTATTTCGACCACCTGTGACCCACTGGGCCAGCCTTATATGGGTTATTGTGACCACCTGTGACCCACTGGTACAGCCTTGTATGGGTTATTTTGACCACCTGTGACCCACTGGGCCAGCCTTATATGGGTTATTGTGACCACCTGTGACCCACTGGTCCAGCCTTATATGGGTTATTTTGACCACCTGTGACCCACTGGTCCAGCCTTGTATGGGTTATTGTGACCACCTATGACCCACTGGGCCAGCCTTGTATTTGTTATTTTGACCACCTGTGACCCACTGGGCCAGCCTTGTTTTTGTTATTTTGACCACCTGTGACCCACTGGGCCAGCCTTGTATGGGTTATTTTGACCACCTGTGACCCACTGGGCCAGCCTTGTATGGGTTATTTTGACCACCGGTGACCCACTGGGCCAGCCTTGTATGGGTTATTTTGACCACTGGTGACCCACTGCGCCAGCCTTATATGGGTTATTTTGACCACCAGCGACCCACTAGGCCAGTCTTATATGGGTTATTTTGACCACCTGTGACCCACTGGGCCAGCCTTATATGTGTTATTTTGAGCACCTGTGACCCACTGGCCCAGCCTTGTATGGGTTATTTTGACCACTGGTGACCCACTGGGCCAGCCTTGTATGGGTTATTTTGACCACCGGTGACCCACTGGGCCAGCCTTATATGGGTTATTTTGACCACCTGCGACCCACTGGGCCAGTCTTATATGGGTTATTTTGACCACCTCTGACCCACTGGGCCAGCCTTGTATTGGTTATTGTGACCACCTGTGACCCAATGGGTCAGCCTTGTATTGGTTATTTTGACCACCTGTGACCCACTGGGCCAGCCATATATGGGTTATTTTGACCACCTGTGACCCACTGGGCCAGCCTTGTATCGGCTATTTTGACCACTGGTGACCCACTGGGCTAGCCTTATATGGGTTATTTTGACCACCTGTGACCCACTGGGCCAGCCTTATATGGGTTAGTTTGACCACTGGTGACCCACTGGGCCAGCCTTATATGTGTTATTTTGACCACCTGTGACCCACTGGGCCAGCCTTGTTTTGGTTATTGTGACCACCTGTGACCCAATGGGTCAGCCTTATATTGGTTATTTTGACCACCTGTGACCCACTGGGCCAGCCTTATATGGGTTATTTTGACCACCTGTGACCCACTGGGCCAGCCTTGTATGGGTTATTTTGACCACCTGTGACCCACTGGGCCAGCCTTTAATGGGTGATTTTGACCACCTGTGACCCACTGGGCCAGCCTTGTATGGGCTATTTTGACCACTGGTGACCCACTGGGCCAGCCTTATATGGGTTATGTTGACCATCTGTGACCCACTGGGCCAGCCTTATATTGGTTATTGTGACCACCTGTGACCCACTGGTCCAGCCTTGTATGGGTTATTTTGACCACCTGCGACCCACTAGGCCAGCCTTATATGGGTTATTTTGACCACCTGTGACCCACTGGGCCAGCCTTATATGGGTTATATTGAGCACCTGTGACCCACTGGCCCAGCCTTGAATGGGTTATTTTGACCACTGGTGACCCACTGGGCCAGCCTTGTATGGGTTATTTTGACCACCGGTGACACTCTGGGCCAGCCTTATATGGGTTATTTTGACCACCTGCGACCCACTGGGCCAGCCTTATATGGGTTATTTTGACCACCTCTGACCCACTGGGCCAGCCTTGTATTGGTTATTGTGACCACCTGTGACCCAATGGGTCAGCCTTGTATTGGTTATTTTGACCACCTGTGACCCACTGGGCCAGCCTTATATGGGTTATTTTGACCACCTGTAACCCACTGGGCCAGCCTTGTATGGGTTATTTTGACCACCTTTGACCCACTGGGCCAGCCTTATATGGGTTATTTTGACCACCTGTGACCCACTGGGCCAGCCTTGTATCGGCTATTTTGACCACTGGTGACCCACTAGGCCAGCCTTATATGGGTTATTTTGACCACCTGTGACCCACTGGGCCAGCCTTATATGGGTTAGTTTGACCACTGGTGACCCACTGGGCCAGCCTTGTATGAGTTATTTTGACCACCTGTGACCCAATGGGTCAGCCTTGTATGGGTTATTTTGACCACTGGTGACCTACTGGGCCAGCCTTATATGGGTTATTTTGACCACGGGTGACCCACTGGGCCAGCCTTGTATGGGTTATTTTGACCACCTGTGACCCACTGGGTCAACCTCGTATGGGTTATTTTGACGACTGGTGACCCACTGGGCCAGCCTTATATGGGTTATTTTGACCACCTGTGACCCACTGGGCCAGCCTTATAAGGGTTATTTTCAGCACCTGTGACCCACTGGGCCAGCCTTGTATGGGTTATTTTGACCACCGGTGACCCACTGGGCCAGCCTTGTATGGGTTATTTTGACCACTGGTGACCCACTGCGCCAGCCTTATATGGGTTATTTTGACCACCTGCGACCCACTAGGCCAGCCTTATATGGGTTATTTTGACCACCTGTGACCCACTGGGCCAGCCTTATATGGGTTATTTTGAGCACCTGTGACCCACTGGCCCAGCCTTGTATGGGTTATTTTGACCACTGGTGACCCACTGGGCCAGCCTTATATGGGTTATTTTGGCCACCTGTGACCCACTGGGCCAGCCTTGTATGGGTTATTTTGACCACTGGTGACCCACTGGGCCAGCCTTATATGGGTTATTTTGACCACTGGTGACCCACTGGGTCAGCCTTTTATGGGTTATTTTGACCACCTGCGACCCACTAGGCCAGCCTTGTATGGGTTATTTTGACCACCTGTGACCCACTGGGCCAGCCTTGTATGTGTTATTTTGACCACTGGTGACCCACTGGGCCAGCCTTGTATGGGTTATTTTGACCACTGGTGACCCACTGGGCCAACCTTGTATGGGTTATTTTGACCACCGGTGACCCACTTGGCCAGCCTTATATGGGTTATTTAGACCACCTGTGACCCACTGGTCCAGCCTTATATGTGTTAGTTTGACCACTGGTGACCCACTCGGCCAGCCTTGTATTGGTTATTTTGACCACTGGTGACCCACTGGGCCAGCCTTGTATGAGTTATTTTGACCACCTGTGACCCAATGGGTCAGCCTTGTATGGGTTATTTTGACCACTGGTGACCCACTGGGCCAGCCTTATATGGGTTATTTTGACCACTGGTGACCCACTGGGCCAGCTTTGACCACTGGTGACCCACTGCGCCAGCCTTATATGGGTTATTTTGACCACCTGCGACCCACTGGGCCAGCCTTATATGGGTTATTTTGACCACCTGCGACCCACTCGGCCAGCCTTATATGTGTTATTTTGACCACCTGTGACCCACTGGGCCAGCCTTGTTTTGGTTATTGTGACCACCTGTGACCCATTGGGTCAGCCTTGTATTGGTTATTTTGACCACCTGTGACCCACTGGGCCAGCCTTATATGGGTTATTTTGACCACCTGTGACCCACTGGGCCAGCCTTGTATGGGTTGTTTTGACCACCTGTGACCCACTGGGCCAGCCTTTAATGGGTTATTTTGACCACCTGTGACCCACTGGGCCAGCCTTGTATGGGCTATTTTGACCACTGGTGACCCACTGGGCCATCCTTATATGGGTTATTTCGACCACCTGTGACCCACTGGGCCAGCCTTATATGGGTTATTGTGACCACCTGTGACCCACTGGTACAGCCTTGTATGGGTTATTTTGACCACCTGTGACCCACTGGGCCAGCCTTATATGGGTTATTGTGACCACCTGTGACCCACTGGTCCAGCCTTATATGGGTTATTTTGACCACCTGTGACCCACTGGTCCAGCCTTGTATGGGTTATTGTGACCACCTATGACACACTGGGCCAGCCTTGTATTTGTTATTTTGACCACCTGTGACCCACTGGGCCAGCCTTCTATGGGTTATTTTGACCACTGGTGACCCACTGGGCCAGCCCTATATGGGTTATTTTGACCACCTGCGACCCAGTAGACCAGCCTTATATGGGTTATTTTGACCACCTTTGACCCACTGGGCCAGCCTTGTATGGGTTATTTTGACGACTGGTGACCCACTGGGCCAGCCTTGTATGGGTTATTTTGACCACTGGTGACCCACTGGGCCAGCCTTATATGGGTTATTTTGACCACCTGTGACCCACTGGGCCAGCCTTATAAGGGTTATTTTCAGCACCTGTGACCCACTGGGCCAGCCTTGTATGGGTTATTTTGACCACCGGTGACCCACAAGGGCCAGCCTTGTATGGGTTATTTTGACCACTGGTGACCCACTGCGCCAGCCTTATATGGGTTATTTTGACCACCTGCGACCCACTAGGCCAGCCTTATATGGGTTATTTTGACCACCTGTGACCCACTGGGCCAGCCTTATATGGGTTATTTTGAGCACCTGTGACCCACTGGCCCAGCCTTGTATGGGTTATTTTGACCACTGGTGACCCACTGGGCCAGCCTTATATGGGTTATTTTGGCCACCTGTGACCCACTGGGCCAGCCTTGTATGGGTTATTTTGACCACCGGTGACCCACTGGGCCAGCCTTATATGGGTTATTTTGACCACTGGTGACCCACTGGGTCAGCCTTTTATGGGTTATTTTGACCACCTGCGACCCACTAGGCCAGCCTTGTATGGGTTATTTTGACCACCTGTGACCCACTGGGCCAGCCTTGTATGTGTTATTTTGACCACTGGTGACCCACTGGGCCAGCCTTGTATGGGTTATTTTGACCACTGGTGACCCACTGGGCCAACCTTGTATGGGTTATTTTGACCACCGGTGATCCACTTGGCCAGCCTTATATGGGTTATTTAGACCACCTGTGACCCACTGGTCCAGCCTTATATGTGTTAGTTTGACCACTGGTGACCCACTCGGCCAGCCTTGTATTGGTTATTTTGACCACTGGTGACCCACTGGGCCAGCCTTGTATGAGTTATTTTGACCATCTGTGACCCAATGGGTCATCCTTGTATGGGTTATTTTGACCACTGGTGACCCACTGGGCCAGCCTTATATGGGTTATTTTGACCACTGGTGACCCACTGGGCCAGCTTTGACCACTGGTGACCCACTGCGCCAGCCTTATATGGGTTATTTTGACCACCTGTGACCCACTGGGCCAGCCTTATATGGGTTATTTTGACCACCTGCGACCCACTCGGCCAGCCTTATATGTGTTATTTTGACCACCTGTGACCCACTGGGCCAGCCTTGTTTTGGTTATTGTGACCACCTGTGACCCATTGGGTCAGCCTTGTATTGGTTATTTTGACCACCTGTGACCCACTGGGCCAGCCTTATATGGGTTATTTTGACCACCTGTGACCCACTGGGCCAGCCTTGTATGGGTTATTTTGACCACCTGTGACCCACTGGGCCAGCCTTTAATGGGTTATTTTGACCACCTGTGACCCACTGGGCCAGCCTTGTATGGGCTATTTTGACCACTGGTGACCCACTGGGCCATCCTTATATGGGTTATTTCGACCACCTGTGACCCACTGGGCCAGCCTTATATGGGTTATTGTGACCACCTGTGACCCACTGGTACAGCCTTGTATGGGTTATTTTGACCACCTGTGACCCACTGGGCCAGCCTTATATGGGTTATTGTGACCACCTGTGACCCACTGGTCCAGCCTTATATGGGTTATTTTGACCACCTGTGACCCACTGGTCCACCCTTGTATGGGTTATTGTGACCACCTATGACCCACTGAGCCAGCCTTGTATTTGTTATTTTGACCACCTGTGACCCACTGGGCCAGCCTTGTATTTGTTATTTTGACCACCTGTGACCCACTGGGCCAGCCTTGTATGGGTTATTTTGACCACCTGTGACCCACTGGGCCAGCCTTGTATGGGTTATTTTGACCACCGGTGACCCACTGGGCCAGCCTTGTATGGGTTATTTTGACCACTGGTGACCCACTGCGCCAGCCTTATATGGGTTATTTTGACCACCAGCGACCCACTAGGCCAGTCTTATATGGGTTATTTTGACCACCTGTGACCCACTGGGCCAGCCTTATATGGGTTATTTTGAGCACCTGTGACCCACTGGCCCAGCCTTGTATGGGTTATTTTGACCACTGGTGACCCACTGGGCCAGCCTTGTATGGGTTATTTTGACCACCGGTGACCCACTGGGCCAGCCTTATATGGGTTATTTTGACCACCTGCGACCCACTGGGCCAGCCTTATATGGGTTATTTTGACCACCGGTGACCCAGTGGGCCAGCCTTGTATGGGTTATTTTGACATCGGTGCCCCAGGGTTGTCCATTGTCCATTGCAGAATGCGTCATGTAATTAATGTTTTCATCTGACCCCGTCTTTGGTCCCCACGTGATCAGGTCTCAATGACACTTCTTTTAATGCAGTCCCTTTCATTACTGTTGATTTGATTATATATTTATTGCTTTTTTACATATTGCAATGATTTTAATCAATTGGCAATCAAGACTCGTCTGCGAAAGGAGATCAAGACTCCTTTTCCTGGCCTGAGCCAGTCTTAATTTTCATCTGTCAAGTTTTTTGCTTTTCTGCTCAACGCTTGTTAAAAATTTCCCTGGACTGCGATTCAACTGTGTGCCTGTAGGATTGCAGCGGGCTGTGAGGCCGGTCTGCAGTGGCGCAGCCCCTGATGTTAAACGCGGCCTTTAGTAGGGTTTTTGATCCTCCGGGGTTGATTTGCATAAACAGATCTGTTGCACGATGGTTTCGGGTCCGTGGCTGTATAGTCCTGTGAGCCCCTGCCGTTGGCACGTTGCCATGGTGGCAGATGAAAGAGTGAGGGCAGACAGCCCAGGCGAACTTTCAGGAACCTTCTTTTGATGTGAACCCCAAAGCCAGATCCAGGGTAGGGTTGCGGTGTCTAAGTTTTATTGCTGGCGATGTTATCCCGGCATGCCTTCGATTTGAGAGTGCCTCTGTGCCAGCAGTGAAGCCAGCTCGATTGTTTTCTTTACCAGACTCTTAAATTGAAAATAGCTGGTTCAGGCCAAGAATTGCTCAGGATGACGTAAGGTGGACCCTGGCAGGGGGATGTCCTTTATGGCACTTTCCTTCCATAGGTGAGGATTGAGCGTTTTTGCGACAGTATCTTTTAGTTTATAGCAGTGTAAGGAAGTGGGTTTCTGTTGCAGTAACCCCCCCACTTTTTGCCAGACCACTGATGCACTTTGACTTGATGTGCCTTGGGTCCCTGCCAATCAGGTTCCCAGGGCCTGTGTTCTTTCCTCAAAACTGTACCCAATTGGCATCTCTGGCCACAGGTCAGCCCCTGGTAAATGGTACCACAGGTACCCAGGGCACTGTGACCAGGGAAGACCTCTAAGGGCTGCAGCACTTATTGTGCCACCCTTAGAGGCCCTGTACCTTTACACACACACACTGCCTTTGCAGGCTGCGTCTTTTGGTGCAGAACAAAGTGAAGAGTCGACATGGCACACACCTCTGTGTGCCATGCCTACAACCCACTGCTCTGGCATAGTTCAGCCACCCCTCTAACTGGGTGCACTATACCAGTGGTGAGGGTACAGGTGCATGAGCCCTGTACCCCTACAGTGTCTAAGTCCATTCTTAGACATTGTAAGTGCAGTGCTGCCATTAAGAGTATATGGTGCTGGGAGTTTGTCATTACAAACTCCACAGCACCATATTGGCTGCACTAAAAACTGGGAATTTTGGTATCAAACTTCTCAGCACATTAAACCCACACTGATGCCAGTGTGGGATTTAATGAAAAATGCACACAGAGGGCATCTTAGAAGATGCCCCCTGAATCCTAACCCACCTCTAGTGTCCAGGCTGAGTGGCTGCTTCAGCTGCCACCACCAGACATGTTTCTGGACCCCTGGGTCGAGAGCCTGCTGCTCTCTGGGGCCTGAAACAATGCACATCCTGGGACGAGGTGCCAAGCCTCCTCCCCAGGATGGGCAGGGTTCACGAAGGAGAAGCTTCAAAGGCATGCCGCCTTTGTGAGCCTCTCCAGACCATTTGCTGCTTTCAGCAACTGGTCCCCACTGGTTCTACCCCCCACTTTGGGCGGGAGAACCGGTGGGAAAAACAAGTGAGGAAGGGAGGTGTGCCCACCTCTGCCAACTCCACCCCTCAGGTGGGGGAGGCGAGGTGAAGCACAACCTCGAATCCCCGCCATCTTGAGGATGGGGGGACCCAGCCAACCAGCGACAGGCTCCTGCCCCCTCCCACTGGAGAGTGGCAGAATAGGGGGTGTACCCACCCCAGGGAAGGGATCCATTGGTCCCTGCCCTTTACCTACCTGTAATGCCCCTAAATCTAGTATTTAGGGGGCACCCTGAACCTTACTTCCTCAGATCCAGCCTACCAACAAGAAGAAAAGAAGAAGGACGAAGAGCCGTGCAGAGCTAACAAGAGGATGACGCCCACTGACTTGGCCCCAGCCCTACAGGCCTGTCTCCCCTCGAACCTGCTCCTGCGAAATCCCGGCGTGTCCAGCAGCCAGCAACCTCACTAGCCCCGGAGGACCTGCCTGCCTTCACTTCCCAGACTGTTTCTCCCGTGAACACCGGACGTGTTTAAACTGCAGCTTCTGGTGCCAGCCAGAGACCGCGAATCCAGCCCACTCTGCACCCCGCCGAACCTGGCCCGAGCTTGAGTGGAAAAAGACCACAAGGAGGTCACTCTGGCGATCCTGACCCGAGATCCGGCGACTCCTGACCTGCCTCAAGTCTCCAGACGACGCCTGCAGCCTCAATCCAGAGGCCCCCCTCTACCGCGACCAGAGCGGGTAAGAAAATCCAACCCTAAAAGGCACCCCTGCACCCGACGACCCACGGCCTTGTGTGCCCAAACCAATGGTGCCTAAACAACCCAAGACATCCCAACTTACCCCTCGAAGTGGTGGTCGCACCCAGAAGGTCCTCGTCTCCGAGCCTGCAGTGCTTCTTCAAACCGGAGGTTCTCCATACAAAACAACAGGGCGTCCGACATCGAAACAGCACTCTGCACCCGGCTGCCCCAGTGCCGCTGAGGGTGCACCTTTTGTGCCAACTTGTTTCCCCATTTGCCCTGACCTAAACCCTAGGAGCTTTGCTCCCACAACCCAGTGGCCTGCTTGACAGCAGCCACCAACCGTAGACCCCCTATCCTCCATAGGATAACATTGGGCCTCAACACTCTGCACCCGGCCGCCCTAGTGCCGCTGAGGGTGCAACAACAGTGCATCAGTGACCCTGGGGGAACCCTTGTTCTAATCCCAGAACCTTAACTCCCACAGTCGTTTACTTACCTGCAAACCGATAACCTGTTTTTCCTCCATAGGATAACATTGACAATTTTTCTTCCAAAAAACGACTAAGTGTGGAGTTTTGAAAACTAAAGATATTCTTTAAAAATCGTTGTTTGCAGGAAATGTCCCAGTGCTGAATCTAGGCATCCAGCACTGAGTTAGAAAAAGTAACGTAAAAGTAACTTCAATCAGGGGTTTGTTAAAGCGCGACTACTCACCCGTAAGGGTCTCAAGGCGCTAGGGGGTGAGGGGGGTGTGCAGGTTCCATCCATCAAGGAGGGGGTCTGTTGAAGAGCCAGGTTTTGAGGTTTCTTGCGAAGATGGGGAGCGATGTTGTCTGTCTGAGGTGGAGCGGAAGGGCGTTCCATGCTTTGGCCGCGAGGAAGGAGAAGGAGCGGCCTCCCGATCTGGTCTTTCTGGTGCGGGGGACCACGGCGTAGGAGAGCTGGGCTGATCGTAGGGTCCTTTGGGGTGCGTGGAATTTGAGTCGGCTGTTCAGGTATGCTGGTCCGGTGCCGTGGAGGGCCTTGTGTGCGTGGGTGAGCATCTTGAAGGTGATTCTCGCCTCGACAGGGAGCCAGTGGAGTGTGCGCAGGTGCTGGGAGATGTGGCAGTGTTTTGGCAGGTTGAGGACCAGTCTTGCGGCGGCGTTCTGGATGTTCTGTAGCTTGCGGGTGAGGTTTTTGTTTATTCCGGCGTAGAGTGCGTTGCCGTAGTCGAGTCTGCTGGTGACCAGTGCGTGAGTGACGGTCTTTCGGTGTTCGAGGGGGATCCATTTGAAGGTCTTACGAAGGAGGCGGAGGGTGTGGTAGCAGGAAGACGAGACAGAGTTGATCTGGCGGTCCATTTTGAGCTCGGAGTCCAGGATGATTCCCAGGTTGCGTGCGTGGTCCGTGGGGGTTGGTGGGTTTCCGAGGGCGGGGGACCACCAGGTGTCACTCCAGGCATCGGGGTTTGGGCCCATGATGAGTACTTCTGTTTTGTTGGTGTTTAGTTGTAGGCAGCTGTTTTTCATCCATTTGGCGACGGCTTCCATGCCTTCTCGAAAGTTGCGTCTGGCGGTGTTGGGCTCGTTGGATAGGGAGAGGATGAGCTGGGTGTCGTCTGCGTATGACACGATGTTGAGTCCGTAGGTTCTGACGATGGGGGCGAGTGGAGCCATGTAGACGTTGAAGAGCGTCGGGTTGAGGGAGGAGCCCTGGGGGACTCTGCAGGTGGTAGGTGTGGGGTCCGAGAGGAAAGGGGGGAGTCTGACCCGCTGCGTCCTGCCGGAGAGGAAGGAGCGGATACAGTCGAGGGCCTTGTCCTGGATTCCTGCGTCGTAGAGTCTGCGTATTAGGGTGCGGTGGGAGACTGTGTCGAACGCCGCTGATAGGTCGAGGAGGATGAGGGCTACTGTTTCTCCTTTGTTCAGTAGGGTGCGGATGTCGTCTGTTGCGGCGAGGAGGGCGGTTTCCGTACTGTGGTTTTTTCTGAAGCCGGATTGGGAGGAGTCGAGGATGTTGTGTTCTTCAATGAATGTGGCGAGCTGGCTGTTGATGGCTTTCCTGCAATTTACTGAAAAAGCCTATTCATTTCAATGTACTGTTCCAAAAAGTTTCTAAGTGTGGAGTTTTGAAATCTAAGAATATTCTTTAAAAATCGCACGAATAACAAAAACGCATTTACTCACCTGTTTCCAGGAAATGTCCCAGTGCTGAATCCAGGCATCCAGCACTGAGTTAGAAAAAAGTAACGTAAAAGTAACTTACCTGCAATTTACTGAAAAAGCCTATTCATTCCAATGTACTGCATTTGCTAAGTGTTGCATACTACTGCTCCCCTGTAAAACAAACAAAGTACAATTTCCATTGCATTTTCAAACTGTTCGACATTCAGTAACTTATTACTACAAAGTATTTTATGCTTACCTGTGCCAGGCTTGCTTGGTTCTAAAATAAAACAACAGTATATTTTTTATACAAAAACAATTGGCCTAGAGTTCAGTTCCTGAGTGTGTGAATTAATTTGCTGACTGAGTGTGTACATCAAATGCTTAACACTGTCCTCTGATACTGCCTTACTGCTCAACCAAGCTACCACTATTAGAGAGTAAGGTTCTATCTAACTTTGACCTCTGCCTACCTCTGGAGTCACCTGGACCCTATACACACTATACCTTATTTTGGTGTAGTATATATAGAGCCAGTTTCTTACAAGCAGCGTTTAATAAACGCCTGGCGAGGGTTTGTTTTGCAAAGATGAACTCCAGTCTCAGCTGGGCGCTTAAAGTACATATTGGTAAATGGGATACCGACTCTAAATCCGGTATTTGTAAAGCTCCAACTACTCACCCCTAAGGGTCTCAAGGAGCTGGGGGCCGTCCGGGAGATTAAGTGAGCTATTGCCCAGAGTCACGTGGTGCTGAGCTGAGATGCCTTTGGCGCTGGGAATCGAACCATTAACCCTGTGCTCCGGAGTCCACCGCCCTGGCCGCTGCACCACACCTTTCACATCTTGTAGACCCTAACTACAATTTTATCCAGATGGAGGACATCTCTGCCTCTTAGAGCCTCGCTACCATAGGCTATGGTCGGTACCAGTTTGGCCTGAATTATCTGCAGAAGTGGTGTAAATCTAGGGCCGGCATTTGCTGCTCGTACACAGTGAAAGCCATTAGAAGGGAGTTGGCTTTCAGACGCATCCTAGCCCTGTGCTGTTTGAAAGTCCCTGTATGTCAAAGAGCAGTCACAGATTGTGTTTGGCTATTATGTCGAGTTTAGCTGTTTCCAAATTCCAAGTCAAGGAGCTGGTGGCTGGCTTTCCTATACCCAGACCAATGGATTAGTGAAGAGGTTTAACAAGACCTGTAAGAGCCCGATGTGAAATCTACCAGACAACCTCAAGAGGAAGCGGGCCCTTCTCCTGCCATGCCTCTTATATGCTTACTGGGAGATTCCTGAGAAGGGCGTTGGTTTCAGTCCCTTTGAACGTCTGCATGGGCACCCAGTGTGTGTCACAATTGCCTCGATCAGAGAAGAGTGGGAAGGACTGTCCAAGTCACAACAAAATGATGTGGTGGCCCATGTGCTTGGCTTCAGGAGGGTGATGGTGCAATACATTGAAGAACATTCAGGCTCGCCAGGAGCTAATGAACGAGTGAGATGGCAAGAAAGCAACACTGACTGGGAGTCAGGAGGTTTCGGTGCTGAAGCCCATTTCTAGCAAATCTTTGTAGGATAAGTGGTGTGGACCACACAAGGTAGTACAGAAAGGGTCTAATGTGAACTTTTTAGTGGACACAGATATCACACGGGAACCTAGAAGGGTGTTTCATGTGAACCTGCTGAAGCCTTGCTGCGGTAGAAATGACACGTAAATTTAACGAGAGTTATTTGAAGAAGATATGGAGCCTCTTCCATGACTTGATGCGTAGAGACATAATGGATGGATCTGTGGAAGGGATACAACATGCCCGAGTCTACATCTGAGCATAAAGAGAAGGTAGGGTGCGACTGGGATGATTTTCCCACTTGTTCTCATTGACGCGAGGATTGTTACCGGTCTGTGTTCATACTATTGGCGCAGGAGACATTCTGATGGTCAAAAGCAAGACCTATTGTATGTCGGATCGAGTCCAGGACTGGAGCTTCCGGGCAGCTTCGCATTAGTGAGACATAAAAACATTTGAAACTGAGATAAGAAACTGAGTGCACATACTTTAGTGTGGGAGTGGAGGGGTATCAGTGCTTCTGCACCTGATGCCTGCACCTGGCCACACCAGACTCAAACTCAAGGTTAGGGGCTAGCGTGGGGGTGGATAGTAGGGCTTACTGATCCCAGGACACAGGTTCTTTGCGCCAGTGATGTATGTGTACCTGCACAGTAGCGGTATATTGTAGTGTGCAGTATTATGTTTTCTGAGCTCTTTCTTTTTACAAAAGACAAGCACTAGGTTGGCCAGTCAATTGCTGCTAGGTGATTGTTGAGTTCTAAGCTTGAAGCACCCCCACACTACCTCCCTAAGAAGCTTGTGACTGCTGGCCTACCCTACTGCCGAGAGTAAAGTGCTGAAGGTGCCATAGCAGGACAGACCCCGGGACACCTGAGACAAACAACCCCAGCCCCCACACTGGAGGCTCGGTAACCCCGCTTGCTCCATGCCCCCCAAAAGGAGGCCTGATGATTAGTGAAGCATTAGCTGCATTCCCCCTCCACCTTTGCTCCTCTGTAGACCACCCTTTCCCTCTAGTATTGATGTGAAGCCAGGTTCACTTGCAGGCGTTAATGAAACAGAGAAAGGAGAGAGAGGAACTTTTGTCAGACTTTGCTGAAACCAACCCAGGTCAAGCAGTCTAGAGTGTACCTTAGCCAGAGCAACAATTTAACAACATTCATAGCACAGACAGTGGGAAGTTGTGAGGACGTTTTCCATGGTGCCAGCAGTGTTTGACAAGTATCCCTTGCACTTATACTGATCAATGCAAGATAAACAAATGACTGTGAACTACAGATGTGGCCGCAAGGATGCTGCTCTGCCACTGCACCATGCAGCGGTTCTTGGTGGGGCAACAAAAAAAGAAAGTAAAGATCTCCACCTGCCCTGTCTTAGAAGAATAATGGCCACCACCGCCCTCATGGACTTGGCAGAAGCAAGCGTGGTGGCCCCCTGAGAGCGGAGATGATGGTGAGCCACCTGGAGCTGTTCTACAGTGCGCCTCGAGGGCCATACAGTGTAGCTCCCAACCTGTCAGGAGTGCAGCTAGGAAATGTAAAGCTGATGAGAGCTGAGCCCCACTGCAGGCGCAGAGCCATGAAACTTGGTGCCACAAGCCACATATTAGAAGCCATGCAGCAGAGCCTACATACCATAGATGGCAAAATTGACTCTCTCTCCTAACGCATGGATCGCATGTCGGAGAGGGTGGACAAACATGCAGAGTGAATTGACATGGTAGAGAGGAGAGTCTCAGACATCGAAGACCAAAATGCCGAAACCACAAACTCGCAAAAACAGGTTGGGAAACTGGTGGAATCACTACAAGCAAAAGCGGAAGACCTGGAAGCGCGCTCAAGGCGCAATAACATACGTATAGTCGGTCTCCCAGAGTCCACTCCGACTGGCAACATGGAGTTATATGTTGTGAGAAGTTGGCCTGGTATATGCTGTTCACTAATTAAAGTGGACACCTTGCACCAGGGCAAATCGACTCTTATGGTAGATAGGTTTAAGACAACCTTTTAAAGAAAGCTATCCTAGTGGTAGCTGTGGAGAGCAGCCTTCAGGCTAAGTCTCGGAGGAATGTAAAGCAGCTTGTTTTACCATATAATCTCTTGAATCACCAAATGAAAAGACACCACACAGGTATATATATCAAATATATATGTATTTATTTCTAAATAACTCTCTACTAATCTCTTTATGAGATTAGAAGACAAACATATGCACAAATCAACGTTTCACAATAAGTTAAGCACAAAATATGGCTGGGGCCCTAGGGGCGTACCAGACCATATACTAAGTAAGAGACTTAGGGACAACGACTTGCAGGGAGACAAGGCCTAGGGCCTTCAGAAGTGCTGGGGCCTCACGAAACCACCCAAGGCAGGTAAGTAAAGGATCCACGGGGGACGCGTGCAGTGTAGATACACAGGCGAGGATCGCCGTTGACTTCAATGGGGCAAGTCGTGGTTGGAAATAAAGAGTTTTAGGATACTTCTATAGAATCTACAAGCAAGTCACTTACAGGGTAAGTCGTTCTAGGGCCCACACCCACAGGAGCACCGTAGTGCTGGAGTTACCTCACCCAGGGAAGCCGGGTGCACAGGTGTCCTTTGGTGTCGGGTCGCGGCGTCGTTTTCAATGGCGAACAAAGAAGACTTGCTGCTTGCGGGAGCTGAAGAAGTGTCCGGTGGAATCCAAGCCTGGATTCTGAAGAAGGATGACCTGAAAGCAGAGGGGACAGTGTTCAAAGTCACTTGGCAGTGACTCGGGGCAAGGAAGATGGATGCCCACCGTCGTCGAGTGATTCAGGTCGGTTGCGGGTGCCTTGACTCTTCAGCCACGTGGTCCAGGAGGCGTCGATGACGACCAGGAGCTGGATTCGGTGTGTCCCTCAACGTCTGCAGCTGACTACGGTGTCGGCAACTCGATCGGAGCCAACAAGCCTTGGCAGCCGCAAGTCTCGGGGAGATGAAGAAAAGTCGATGGCGCAGACCAGCAAGGTCTGTGGAACTCACCCAGCGAGGGTAAGTCAGGGCAGGCCTGGAGCAACCAGGGGAGCCCTTTGGTTTCTTTAAGAAGTCTTCTGGGGACCCACAAGCCAGCGGGCAAGGGATCGCGAAGACACCTCGGGCGGAATCACTCAACAGGGGCCCACGGTCACTCGGGACGGTGTAAGCCTCTGATCTTCGAAGGGATTCCTGCTGGAGGTCGGGACCACACGTGGTCCAAAGCACAGGTTCATAGAACGTTGTGAAGGGGTTGCACTCGACAATAGTGCACGGTACCCAGGGGTCGCGGTTCCTCGTTACTCGGGGGGTCCACTTGCCTCAGCTTCGCTGGGGACTCACGATGGCCTGGGAGAGGTCAGGAAATCCACTTCCTGGGCTGCAGGGACTTCGGACTCCGGCGGGAGCGGCGTAGTTTGCGACCGCCGTTGTCGTTTTGGTGCCTGCCAAGCAGGGAGTCACTCCTTGACTCCAAGGGAGATTCTTCTGTCTTCCAAAGGTAGTGGAACGTCGAAGGGCCAGGATTCTTCTGTAGAGTGTCGTCCAGGGGTTATCTGCTTTGCAATGGCAAGGTTCCCCCTCTTATACTAAAAAGAGGGGATGGACTAGCTCTATGACCCCACCTATGGGAGGGTCAAGGGAGGGGTGGCTACACCCACTTCCCTTTGTCCAGTTTCGCGCCAGAGCAGGGGCAGGTAGCCCCTGAGCTGGTTTGAACTGGCATATGCACAGAGGAGCCTTCTGCTCCCCCAGTGCAGGACTTCAAAGCACTCTAAGAGTGCACCCACCCAGCCCCAATACACTAAACCCTGTCTGGGAGGTGGTTACACCTCCCTGTGACAGGATGCCTATTGTTGGGCTTCCTCCACTGCGAGTTTCGGTCATCAGCAGGAGGGCAGCCCAGTGTCTGTGACTGGTGGCATCCATTTTGTGATGCCAGGGCTCTCTAGGATTCTACCGCGTTTCCACAGCAGGTACATGTCTTCTCCCTCTAGAAGGGTGGAATGCTACCCCCGCCGCCAAGATTGGCGGGGGGTAGTATTCCAAGATGTTTGACACCAAACACGACATGTTTTGATGCAGCCATTCCAAAGTTAGCATTTACAGCGAGGATATAATGCACTTAATAGTATATGGTTTAACCGCATCCACAAACAGCACCAGAGAATAGACTCTGAGAGCTGCAGAGGGGCCCTGCTCAGGCAGAGGCACCCCCTCACATAGAAGCCAAGCACCCTGCCCTCAGGATTGATAGGGCCTGCCTTAGGGGTGACTGATAGGTTTATATGTGTGTGCAGGAGAGATATAGGAAACCTATATCTCAGTGAGGGGTGCTGGCACCACCTCACCCAGGCTGCAGTAGCAGGCCTGTGGTGTCAGATTTAGACTGCTTCCCAGGGGTGTCATAATACATGCTGCAGCCCCTGGTAGGCCTGTGAAGTACCTATGCCCTTGGCACCTAAGGTACCATATACTAGGGACTCATAAGGCACCACAGTATCCAATCACTAGTGCACCTAAAGTGCACTCCATGTCGTTTAGAGAGAGCAGATAGACTGGGGCCCTGAATAGCAGGGTCCCAGTCCAACTAAGTCATAAACCAGCAAAACACCATAAAAAAGTGGGGGCAACCATATAGTCAGATTCCACCTTCCTACATAACCCCCCTCCAAACGAAAGGAGATAAGGCTAACCTTGGCCAGTTGAGCCTTTATTGACTAAGTGGCCATATAAGGAAGCACCTGCACTAGCATGGTTGCCCCCTGTCTTACGGTCCACTAAGCAATCCCTCACCCTAAGGGTATGAGAGGGTCTCCACCATGGGGAATCACTACCTGTGGTGTGCTTTGGTAAAGTACCAGGCTGGTGAGGTGTCTGAGTAGGGAAGTGTGGCCCTAGGAATGTTGGCCTCAGCTTTCTCAGCTCACTGGTCACCATGTATGCCTGTCTTTCCATGACTGAGTGGTACTCTGCTCTAAGGGTCAATCTTTGACTGCCTACAGCTGGGGGTTGGGTCCCTTTGGATGGAACACTGGAGGGACATGGCATGTTTGGAACCTTTTGGTTCCAGGTTTGCCCTTGCCTAACAGAGTCCTTCTGGGGGAGGTCCCTACATAAAGGTATGGGGGATCCCTCAGTGGGTTGAGGAATTTTCACCTGGCTAGGGCTACTAGACTGGGTGCCCCTAATCTGCTGATGGGGGGGTTCCTCTGGATAGGGGGCCCTGGGGGGTCCACTGACCTCCCTGACCTCTGCAGCCCTGGGCTGACTGAGGCAGGGTAGAGAGGGGCAGTTTACCTGTTCCAGACTGGGTACCACCTTGGAAGGGTCCTCTGCCATCAGGGGTGGGGCCAGGCCAGGCCTGACTACCTCGGTGGCAGTTCCTTCACTAGGGGTAGGGTCAGTTCCCTGAGGAGGCTGACCCTTACCTACTGTCTGGAGGGAAGAAGACTTTTCTTCAACCCTTGTGCTCTCTTCTGGGGAGAGTGGGCCATTCTTCCAGGCTCCATCTCTCCAAAATCTTGGGCTGGGGCTGTGGCCATCACAGCCCCACTAACCTTTACAGGGACACCCAACATCCTCAGATGGGTTTGGTGTTCAATTTCAGCCCAGGCTGAAATTTCCAGATCATTGCCCATCAGGCAATCTACAGGTAAGGTTGGGGACACTGCCACTCTTTTTGGGCCTGTGACCCCCTCCCAGCTGAGATTGACTATGGCCATGGGGTGCTCTGTTCTGACACCATCAATGTTGGTCACCTGGTATTTAAACTCAGGTAAAAGCTGGTGAGGGGGACTAGTTTCCCTGCCACCATGGTGACACTAGCCCCTGTGTCCCTAAATGCCACAGCTTTCTGACCATTAATTATTGGCTCCAGTCTGTACCTGCCCAATGCTGTGGGACCCACGGTAAAGGTGGCAAATCCTATACCACCATCAGAGTCTGAGGAGTCTGTTGAGGGGGTCCTGTCTAAACTAGGGCCCACCTCTGTTCCTCTTGCAAAAGCACCTAACTTTTTGGGTGCACTACTCCCAACTGGAGGATTACTACTGGTAGTACCAGGAGGGGTGGTAGTAGTTGTTGGAGGAACATTTTCTTTATTGCCAATCCTGGGACAACTGGGATCAGATTTCCAGTGCCCAGGCTTTTTACAGACATGGCAATAGGGTTTCTTTTCAGGAGAGGAAGGAGTTTGGGACCCACCCCCAGAAGAGGACTTTTGGGGCCCTGTAGTGGACTTATCCTTAGATTTATCCCCACCTTTCTCTTGGGACTTGGTAGAATCTTTCTTGTGGTCACCACCCTGATTCTTAGGCCTTACTCTGGTTCTGACCCATTTGTCTGCCTCTTTCCCAATTCTTGGGGAGAGGTCAGATCAGAGTCCACCAGGTACTGGTATAAAAGCTGGTTTTGACAATTATTAAGGATCTGTTCTCTCATCATTAGATTATAAAATCCTTTGAAATCAGTAACCCTACTGCCAACCAGCCAACCCTCCAGAGCCTTGGATGCACAATCTACAAAGTCTGTCCAGTCCTGAGTCTGTGCCTTCTGGGTATCTCTGAACTTCAACCTGTACTGCTCAGTGGTTAAGCCAAACCCATCTATCAGTGCACTCTTCAGGACCTCATAATCATCAGCATCCTCCTCTCTAACAGTGAGGAGCTTGTCTCTTCCTTTATCTGAAAAGGAGAGCCACAAGATTGCTGCCCACTGCTTTTGGGGGACCTGCTGTACTCTACAGGCCCTCTCCATAGCAGTTATCCACTTGTGGATATCATCCCCACTCTGGTAGGGAGGAACAACCTTGCTCAGGTTCCTATGGTCAGGAATATATTCTCTGCCTCTAGGGACACTGTTGCTGCCACCAGGGGGTTCTAACCCCTCTCTTCTAGAAGCTCTCTGGATCTCCAGGGCTTCCCTATCCAGTGCCAACTGCTTGGTTCTGAGGGCCACTTTGGCTTCCTCATACTGGAGCAGTTTGCACCTTCTCTCAGAGAAGGTCTCTCTTAAGGAAAAGTATGAGCTCCTCTGCTGGACAAATTCTCTGCCAGAGTGATAAGAGTGGTCAGATTCCCTGGAAGGGGATCTGTGCCTCTCCTCCTCTCTGTCAGTTCTCTTAGGGAGAATTCCTCTGTCCTTTTCAGGCCCCTTGAAGCCTGGCCCTTCAATCACAGAGTCTTGGTCATTCTGATTTTCATCATCTGACCCAGATACTATGACTGACCCACCCACTGATTCAGACCCTTTAGCTCCTAGAGCCAATCTAAGGTCATCTGCTGTCAGCAGATCTATCAGGTGTAGTGTTGAGGGACTCTGTCCTAGCCTCAGGTGTCTGTCAACACACATGGCTCTCAAGTCAGAGAAAGCCATGTCCTTATACTGAGGCTGAGTGGATCCACTGGGTCCACCCTTTAAGGACATTCTAGTGTTGTGCAGTGTTGTACTACCTACACTAGTTTGTGGCCTACTGATCCTAGCTTGAGCTGTGGAAAGGGTGTGCTGTCCCTTGGCACACAGCTCTAAGTTCAGTAGAACTTATTGATACTAAGCTTGACTTTATATGTACCTTGAGTACCTATAATGGTTTTCAGTTAGTAATTCAAATAGAGATTTTCTGGTAAAACAATGGCAAGCTGGAATCCCACCGCTGCCACCAATGTGAGAAGTTGGCCTGGTATATGCTGTTCACTAATTAAAGTGGACACCTTGCACCAGGGCAAATCGACTCTTATGGTAGATAGGTTTAAGACAACCTTTTAAAGAAAGCTATCCTAGTGGTAGCTGTGGAGAGCAGCCTTCAGGCTAAGTCTCGGAGGAATGTAAAGCAGCTTGTTTTACCATATAATCTCTTGAATCACCAAATGAAAAGACACCACACAGGTATATATATCAAATATATATGTATTTATTTCTAAATAACTCTCTACTAATCTCTTTATGAGATTAGAAGACAAACATATGCACAAATCAACGTTTCACAATAAGTTAAGCACAAAATATGGCTGGGGCCCTAGGGGCGTACCAGACCATATACTAAGTAAGAGACTTAGGGACAACGACTTGCAGGGAGACAAGGCCTAGGGCCTTCAGAAGTTCTGGAGCTTCACGAAACCACCCAAGGCAGGTAAGTAAAGGACCCACGGGGGACGCGTGCAGTGTAGATACACAGGCGCGGATTGCCGTTGACTTCAATGGGGCAAGTCGCGGTTGGAAATAAAGAGTTTTAGGATACTTCTATAGAACCTACAAGCAAGTCACTTACAGGGTAAGTCGTTCTAGGGCCCACACCCACAGGAGCACCGTAGTGCTGGAGTTACCTCACCCAGGGAAGCCGGGTGCACAGGTGTCCTTTGGTGTCGGGTCGCGGCGTCGTTTTCAATGGCGAACAAAGAAGTCTTGCTGCTTGCGGGAGCTGAAGAAGTGTCCGGTGGAATCCAAGCCTGGATTCTGAAGAAGGATGACCTGAAAGCAGAGGGGACAGTGTTCAAAGTCACTTGGCAGTGACTTGGGGCAAGGAAGATGGATGCCCACCGTCGTCGAGTGATTCAGGTCGGTTGCGGGTGCCTTGACTCTTCAGCCACGTGGTCCAGGAGGCGTCGACGATGACCAGGAGCTGGATTCGGTGTGTCCCTCGATGTCTGCAGCTGACTGCGGTGTCGGCAACTCGATCGGAGCCAACAAGCCTTGGCAACAGCAAGTCTCGGGGAGATGAAGAAAAGTCGATGGCACAGACCAGCAAGGTCTGAGGGACTCACCCAGTGAGGTTAAGTCAGGGCAGTCCTGGAGCAACCAGAGGAGCCCTTTGGTTTCTTTAAGAAGTCTTCTGGGGACCCACGAGCCGGCTTGCAAGGGATCGCGAAGACACCTCGGGCGGAATCACTCAACAGGGGCCCACGGTCACTCGGGATGGTGTAGGCCTCTGATCTTCGGAGGGATTCCTGCTGGAGGTCGGGGCCACACGTGGTCCAAAGCACAGGTTCACAGAACGTTGTGAAGGGGTTGCACTCGACAATAGTGCACGGTACCCAGGGGTCGCGGTTCCTCGTTACTCGGGGGTCCACTTGCCTCAGCTTCGCTGGGGACTCACGATGGCCTGGGAGAGGTCAGGAAATCCACTTCCTGGGCTGCAGGGACTTCGGACTCCGGCGGGAGCGGCGTAGTTTGCGACCGTCGTTGTCGTTTTGGTGCCTGCCAAGCAGGGGAGTCACTCCTTGACTCCAAGGGAGATTCTTCTGTCTTCCAAAGGTAGTGGAACGTCGAAGGGCCAGGATTCTTCTGTAGAGTGTCGTCCAGGGGTTATCTGCTTTGCAATGGCAAGGTTCCCCCTCTTATACTAAAAGAGGGGATGGACTAGCTCTATGACCCCACCTATGGGAGGGTCAAGGGAGGGGGTGGCTACACCCACTTCCCTTTGTCCAGTTTCGCGCCAGAGCAGGCCCCTGAGCTGGTTTGAACTGGCATATGCACAGAGGAGCCTTCTGCTCCCCCAGTGCAGGACTTCAAAGCACTCTAAGCGTGCACCCACCCAGCCCCAATACACTAAACCCTGTCTGGGAGGTGGTCACACCTCCCTGTGACAGGATGCCTATTGTTGGGCTTCCTCCACTGCGAGTTTCGGTCATCAGCAGGAGGGCAGCCCAGTGTCTGTGACTGGTGGCATCCATTTTGTGATGCCAGGGCTCTTTAGGATTCTACCGCGTTTCCACAGCAGGTACATGTCTTCTCCCTCTAGAAGGGTGGAATGCTACTCCCGCCGCCAAGATTGGCGGGGGGGTAGTATTCCAAGATGTTTGACACCAAACACGACATGTTTTGATGCAGCCATTCCAAAGTTAGCATTTACCGCGAGGATATAATGCACTTAATAGTATATGGTTTAACCGCATCCACAAACAGCACCAGAGAATAGACTCTGAGAGCTGCAGAGGGGCCCTGCTCAGGCAGAGGCACCCCCTCACATAGAAGCCAAGCACCCTGCCCTCAGGATTGATAGTGCCTGCCTTAGGGGTGACTGATAGGTTTATATGTGTGTGCAGGAGAGATATAGGAAACCTATATCTCAGTGAGGGGTGCTGGCACCACCTCACCCAGGCTGCAGTAGCAGGCCTGTGGTGTCAGATTTAGACTGCTTCCCAGGGGTGGCATAATACATGCTGCAGCCCCTGGTAGGCCTGTGAAGTACCTATGCCCTTGGCACCTAAGGTACCATATACTAGGGACTCATAAGGCACCACAGTATCCAATCACTAGTGCACCTAGAGTGCACTCCATGTCGTTTAGAGAGAGCAGATAGACTGGGGCCCTGAATAGCAGGGTCCCAGTCCAACTAAGTCATAAACCAGCAAAACACCATAAAAAAGTGGGGGCAACCATATAGTCAGATTCCACCTTCCTACATATGTGGATACCTTACTCACCACCCTCCTGGGCCACAAAGTATTTTCTCCCATCTTCGTAGTGGAGCGGGCGTATTGGTCACTCGCACCTAGGCCTCCCCCTGGAGCTCCTCCGCGCCCCATTATAGCGCAAATATAAAAGTCCTGGGACAGAGACGCTGCCTTGCACAAAGCACGAGAACTCCGAACACTGCTATACGAGGGCTACGAGCTCTCGCTGTACCCAGACTTCACTCCTCAGGCACAAGAAGCACGCAGACGGTTCGCACCCATCAAGCGCAAGCTAAGAGAGATGAACATTGAATATGCCATGCTTTATCCTGCCCGCTTGAAGGTCACAACTGATGGGAAAGTCAAAGTTTATATGGATCCAGGAAATGTGCAAAAATCACAAGGAGGCAAGAAGACACCCGAGAGAGCGGCGGAGGATAACAACTCACAGAGCCCACTAGATCAGAATGACTGAGACACTGTAACGGGTTCAAATGCACTGTGGGTCTCATTTTATTTACAGGGATAGAGGTGCCTATTAAAGTTAAGAGGATGGCGACTGCACCAATTTGTCACCGGAATAAATTGGGTCACTTAGCGGTGAGATGCGTAAGGGGCTGCTCACGTCTAAATAATAATAAGCCGAAATGTAATTGCTCAGATACTCGTAATTGGTGCAAAGTATATTTTAGCCAAAAGATAACTACGGATGATAATATGTAAAGGAAGTATAGTTATAGTGATGTTAAAGTTTGTGATATCAGGTCGGGCACTCTCTGCCCCATAGTGTACCACACACACATTCATTAGAAGGGTTGTAATTTTTGAGGGTGGGGATAATGATGTCATGTCAAAAGTTGGGGGACACAACGTGGGAGGGGGTGGGCGGGATTACTGATTATGCATTGATTTATGGCGGCAGCGCGGATACGATTGAATGTACTCATTCTGGCATCTATGTGTATACTGTGAAATGTGATATCTGGTTAGAATATGAGCGGGGGTGACCAAACAACCACACAGGAGGGTCATTATCTGACTTTCTTAACCTGGAACGTATGAGAGCTAAGTGATCAGCGCAAAATCCGCAAAGTAGTTTTATATTTGCACAGACACCACATAGATTTGGCTGTGTTACAGGAGACTCACTTGGCGCCTACCACGGGGCTATTAAAGCAGAGAAGAATGAAAGGCTTTTGTGTGGCAGCTGGTTTTACATCACATGCGAGAGGGGTCCTTGTGTGGGTCCAACAGGGCGCCAATATCACGGTACGATCAGTCGTCACAGACCCTGAGGGAAGGTATGTTGTTGTTCACTGTCGAAGCAGGAACCTTGAATTGCGCTTAGTATGAGTGTATGGTCCAAATTATGATAATCCCCAATTCTATCGCAACCTGCACAGTAAACTCACTATGCACTCGAGAATGCCCACCTTATGGGGGGGCGACTTTAACTGTGTACAATCCCCGCAGCAGCGCGGGCGATTGCGGCTATTGCCGAGACGGATAGCTTGGTTGATGTCTGGCGCCACCGCTCTCCAACTGGTAGGGGGTACACACACTATTCGTCTGTACACGACATACATACACTTATAGACTATTGGCTAGCATCCAGTGATTTAATACCGTTCATAACAAAATGCGAACATCTGTCTTGCACGTATTCGGACCCTCCTCCGGATATGTTACAACTGAAAATAGATGACCTCCAGCCCAGGACCCGAATGTGGCGCTTTCCTCAGTACTCATTGCTAGACGAGGTATTTAAGGATGAAGTATCAAAAGAAATAGATCTTTTCTATGCTACGAACCTCGGTAGCGTCCCTAAAATGTCCACAATATGGGAGACTTTTAAGGTCTTCATTAGAGGGGTGGTTATATCAAAACACGCTGGGGTACTGCGCTCCATTAGAGGTAGAATGAAGAAATTAGAGGCAGAATTAAAGGACTTGGAGCGGCAACTGATTGCGGAGTCTTCCCCTGACCTCCTAGCACAGATTAAAACTAAGATAGTTGAATATAACGACGAGGCCCAAATGTAAGTAGTACATATGAGGAAATATGCAACTGCAAAAATGTATGGGGAGGAGGAGAGACCAGGCGCTACACTGGCAGCACTCACCCGACCAGTCGGAGGTTCGAATGAAGTGTTGGAGCTGTGGGATGAGAATGGCACAACGCTGAATGGGGCTGCACAGATAGCGGACAAATTCCGCTCTTATTATCCACGCGTTCGACTCGGATGAGACGTACGAAGAATATTTATCATACATAGCCATGAAGTGACTTACAAATGTCCATAGGGAACACTTGATGGCGCCGTTACACCCCACTGAAATAACCGCAGCGTTGAGCACAATGTCTAGTCACAAGCCCTGGGGTCGGATGGGCTTACCGTAGCGTTCTATAAGGCCTACCAGGATCAGCTGGTTCCACATTTAGTAAATCTGTTCAAGGAAATGGCCAAAGATGGGATCCTGCCCCCTAGCATGAGAGAGGCCACTCTGATCACTTTGTTAAAGAAGGACAAGCCCCCACAACAATGCTCATCGTACCGACCACTCTCGCTGCTCAACAAGGATACCAAAATATTTGTCAAAATTTTAGCGAATCAGCTCAGCCCTTTACTTCCTATAGTTGTGGCCCCTGAGCAGACTGGTTTTGTACCTACTAGGTCACTACCGAATAATTTACGAACTCTCTTTGGTGCAATGGTCGGTATCGATCCGGAGTCTAGTGCCGCTGCAATTTCGACGCCGAGAAGGCCTTCGACTCCGTCGAGTGGCGATTCCTGAGAGCTGTGCTGAGACGCGTGGGGGTTGGGGAGATTTTTATTAAACTAATGGATGTTCTTTATGAGCAACCCACGGCGCGGGTATGCGTAAACTGTCTTCTCTCAGAGCAAAACCATATCACATGGGGTACGAGACAGGGGTGCCCCCTCTCTCCCCTACTGTACGACCTGGCGGCGGAGCCGCTGGCATGCGCATGTGCGAGTATCACGGTCACCGTGGAATAAGACTCCCACATTACAATTTGATAATCCCCGCTTACGCAGACAATACTCTCCTTTACGTCTACGAACCCGCGATGAATTTAATGCCGATACTTCAGGAGGTGGTGCGCTTCGGACAACACTCGGGCTTACGCATTAACTGGAGCAAATCCATTGCGTTTCCACTGACCCCCTCCACTCACCCAGTAGTAGTCACTTATCCCCTCAAGTGGACTTCGGAGCCGACTTGCTACCTCGGAGTGCAAGTACACACTGACCCAGACATTGTTATTTGCGAAAATTACGAGCGAGCAATACAGAAACTCTCTGAATCTATTGAAAAATGGATCAGACTGCCTCTATCCCTTCTGGGGCGAGTATCGCTCCTGAAAATGATTGTACTACCACGGTTTCTGTTCCTGTTTGTTAATATACCCATACTATTGCCAAACTCTTTTTATCGCACACTGCGGTCCTTCCTGATCCGGCTTGTATGGGCCGGAAAACAGCCACGAGTAAAATGGGATATATTAACCAAGCCATACTCCTCAGGCGGACTTAACGCCCCTGATTTTGAACTATACTATTACGCCACACAACAGATGCATGCATACCAATGGCTACACTGGTCACAAGACAGTCCACAATGGTTCATCGAGAGGGAGGCAGTGTACCCCTTGTCACTTCCACAATTTTTGTTTGCAGAGCCACGCCGCCGCTTTCATGTAATTGACCCGGTTGGGTGTACCAGGAACCTATTCTGGAGAGCTGCTGGCAAGCAGGGTATGACGCCACTCTACTCTCCCAAACTACCACTTGAGTTGTGCAACTGGTTACCAATGGGGAAGGAGAGAGAATTTCTCGCAGCAGTGCGCGGGTTAGGAATAAATACCGTTGGTGACCTCTTACAAGACGGGGTGGTCAAGCAGTGGGATAAGTTACAATCAAACACACTGAACGCCCCCACGCTTGCTAAATTTCATTATTTTCGCGCGCTTCATGCACTCCGTGCAATACTGGGGAAGGAAATGGGGGAACCGCAGGAATATACATCTCTAACTTATTTACTACGTGCCAAATCCCCACTCCACATGATATCAATTCTGTACACCCTCTCCAATACAGTGACCGAGCCCTCAAACACGAAAGCATTACTTGAGTGGCACGCTGAACTACAGATAGACATCACAGATGAACAGTGGGTATACTGCTGCACAGGCACAAAGTCTGTTTCACAAAATGGCAAACATCCCCTAATACATTTTAAGTTCTTGCAAAGAGTTTATTACACTCCAGCCCGCTTGTTTAAATATGGCCTCAGAGAGGATGATAGATGCTCAAGGTGTGGGGTGCCAGAAGCAAACTTCACACATCTCGCTTGGAGCTGCCCTGGAATACGTAGGTTCTGGAAGGCAGGGCACATAGCCCTACAGGACATGGCGGGTGGGTTTGAAGCTGACACCTTTGGAGGCCTTGTTGGGCTACACTAAAGGGTGCCCTAAAGCCACGAGGAGGCTGTTATCACTGGGCATTTTAATGGCTAAGCGCAGGATCGCATTGCATTGGATGAGAGGCCCCGCGCACACATTACAGGATTGGTGTGCAGATTTAACCTATTGTAGTGTACTCTCTGAAAATTTCAATGCTCTTATGCCTGCATGAAGTAAACCAAAGAACATCTGGCATCCGTACAGGGCTTATTTGGCAAAACAGGCTGCGGCAACCGAATCAGCAGAGGAACAGAGTAGGGCGGGGATTGGTTGATTTAAGGATACACAATATTAGAACCTCATATGCTCAGAGTCTACTGTACCTTTGTAACCATGACAAGCTAGTTGGTAACGGATATGTGATGCTGTGACCCCCGGTTGTTAAACAGTATTGTACTAGAATTAATATAGAAATGTTTGTACCCCATAGCTCACGAGACAGAATGCTGTACTAAGTAGACTGTCAATTTCATGATGTGCTTCATCGCCCTCACTGCAGCTGCATTTAAGGTAATGATTATTGGAATAATGTGTGTTTGAAAAATGAAAATAAAGTAAAAAAAAAAAAATACTTGGTGCCGCAGGAGTGTTGTATACAAAAGAGTGCAGGCTTGTTGGACTGGCCTCTTCCCCGCTG
>CAWUFW010004026.1:0-72500 GCA_963921515.1 Calotriton arnoldi
CTCACATGCAGTTTATAAATGATGACATGCTGCTGCTCCCTTTGACCCTGTGATTACAAGTTCAACCAGTGAGGGTCTGCAACTGCTGTATGAGGGAGCACAAAGCAGCTCATAAAGTCATGTGTGTTACATGTGACCAACATGCAGCAACTCTTTGCTGAGAAACAAATTCAGAAACAGAACTGAATGTGCTTATTTATTGATGCAGGGCTCTTTGACAAATCACTTTGTAGAAGCTGGACAGACAGTGTGCAAAGTCTATCTGTGTGAAAAGAAAGGACTGATAAAAAGGCTTGTGTAGAAATAAGAGTCCAACTTGCTTGATCTAACTGACACAGAGACAAATAGCACATAGCGCCTTGAGACCCTTACGGGTGAGTAGTCGCGCTTAACAAACACTTGATTGACTGAGCAGTGTTTGTGATTTCCCTCTCAAAAAAACCCTTATAAAATAGTGCTGTGAGAAATGGGTGGGTCCCATCCCAAATGGGTGGGTCCCATCCCGTTAACAAGCTCTCCTCCTGCCATGTCAGCGATGCTTTCCAGTTTACATTTCACATGTTGTATTCCGTCTTGCATTCCCTAGGTGTACTTTCTGAGAAGTTGGCCTGGTATATGCTGTCCACTAATTAAAGTGGGCACCTTGCACCAGTCCAAACAACCCTTATGGTGATTAGGTTAAATATAACCTTATAGAAAGCTATCCAAGTGGTAGCTGTGGAGAGCAGCCTTCAGGCTAAGTCTTGAAGGAATGTTAAGCAGCCTGTTTTACCAGAATGCAACCTTATAGTATTGGTTAAATGAAAGAGAAACCACACGGTAGTTATAAAAATACGTATTTATTAATGTAACACTCTCTAGTATCCTCTACACGAGGATATAACACAAAGCACACAATACTGTAGCAAGAAAACAATCATAAGTAGCACAATACACAGTGGGCTCCAGGGGGAGACCAAACCATATACTAAAATAGTGGTATAAGAACCACGACTCGAGTCAGGACAATGTCTACGAGGTTTAGAATCGCTGGGACCCCAAGGAACCACCCAAGGTGAGTACATAGGGACCCCATGGAGGACGGGTGCAGAGTGAGAACACGACCGCATGCTCCGTACAACTCTAAGGGAGAGTCGCGGTTGAAGTTTTAAAGTTAAAGGACCCTTCCTAGTGGATTACGAGGAAACCCTTTGGAACTTAGAAGGTTGGAGAGCTACCCCACCCGTGGATACCGTAGTACCAGAGTTACCTATCCCAGGGAAGCTGGGTGCATAAGTCTGAAGTGGTGTCCGAAACCGTCGTCGTTCTCAATGGGAGTCTTCAAAGAAATGCCACTGCTGGAAGGAAGAAGAATGTCCGGTGGAACCCACACGTGGATTCTCCATGGAAGGAACCTGAAAGCAGAGGGGACAGAGCCTGGGTCACTCAGGAGTGACCAGGGGCTCGGGAGACGAATGCCCACCGATGTCGGGTGCTTCAGGTGCGATGAGGGGGTTCTAGACTCTTCAGCTGCAGGGACCAGGAGACGTCTAGGACAACCAGGAGCCGGATACTAGCTGTCCAACGAAGGATGTCGAGTGCTGAGGGGTCGGTGTCCGGCGGGAGCACCAACAAGCCTTGGCAGCGGCAACCCACGAGGATGGTCAAGATTGGTTACGGTCTGGCCCAGCAAGGACCAGGAGACTCACCACAGGAAGGGGAGTCAGGGCAGGCCTGGTGCAACCAGGCGAGCCCAAGAAACGCAGTGTTGACCCTCAAGAGGACCCACAGGCCGGAGGCACAGGAGTCGTGAGGGGACCTCAGGCAGTTTCACCAATCAACAGCTAGAAGGGCACTGAGTGCAAAGAGGCCAAAGTCCTTGGTAGGAAATGTGCGCAGAGGTTGGGGCTATTGACAGCCCAATGCACGAAGTCAAGGAAGCCCAACAAGCATATGCAATTGCAAATGAACGCGGTGCACTGCGTTTCGGGTTATGCGGTCCCCACGAGGGATACTGGCCTCAAACTTGGTGAGAGGGCAGCTCGACCTCAGAAAACTTAGGAACCCACCTCCTGTGTTGCTGGAGCCTTCGGAGTCCACAGGAGCTCAGGATCAGTTGACCGGTCAGTTGCGTTACGGTGCCTGCGAATGGAGGGGAGCGACTCCACCCCAAGGGAGATGTCTTCAGTTGTCCTTGATGCCCACATGGTCCTGCACAGAGCCTGTATGGTCCACAGATGAGGCTTTGGACGGAGAGGGAGACGAAGTCAGGCCCAGTCGAAGTCCAGCGTGTCCAGACGGTCGAAGGTCAGTGGTTTCTTGTGCAGAATCTTGTCCATGTCGAATCTAGGGTCTTGTAGTCAGGTAAGCCCTTTTGTACCCACGGGAGAGGGTTGGACAGATTCAAGTGACCCTCCTATGGGAGGGTCTGGACAGTGGGGAGGATACTCCCCTGTCCTTTGTCCAGTTTCGCGCCAGAGCGGGAGCCAACGACTCCCAGAACTGATTTGAGCTGGACTATGCACACGGACACCAAGTGTGCCCTCGTGCAGACTTTCTGGCACTTGGGCAGTGCACCCACCCATCCCCAATACACTAAATCCTGTCTGGGAGGTGGTCACACCTCCCTGTGACAGGATTCCTATTCTGCCTTCCTCTGCTCGAGCTTGGCTCAGGAGCAGGAGGGCAGAAATGTGTCTCTGGCTGGCAGCAACCATTTTGTGCTGTCCGGGTCGAGAAGGCTGGTACCGGTAGAACCAGGGACCCAACGAAGCTTGCTTCAGAAGGGAGGAATCATACCTCCCACACCAGTTACTGGTGTGGAGGTAGGATTCCAAGGTGTTTGATACCAAACACGACATGTTTTGTTTCAGCCGTTTTCGAGATAGTATTTACCGCGAGGTTATAATGCACCTCTACCTATATGTCTGGCTGAGTCACAGACAGCCCAGGAGAATGGTCTCCGAAGGCTGCAGAGGGGCTCTGCTCATGCAGGGGCACCCTCTCACGTAAAACCCAGCACCCTGCCTTCAGGATTGTTAAGGCCTGCTATAGGGGTGACTTATACGTTTTAAGTGTATTGACCTATAGATATAGTAAACCTATATCTTTCGTAAGTGGTGCAAGCACCAGCTTACACAGGCTGCAATGGCAGTCCTGTAGTTCCATTTTGCATGGCCTCTCATGGGTGGCATAATACATGCTTCAGCCCATGGGAGGCCTCTGGGGTACCTATGCCCTGGGTACATGTGTACCGTATACTAGGGACTTATAAGGGTACCTCAGTATCCAATATGTCCACTGGTCATAAGGCAACGGCAAAGATATCTTCTTACAGTGGGTGGCATGCACCCAATTCTTCCGACCTGCAACTTTCACAGCCGTTTGAGTGACCAGTAGAACCTGCTCAGGACCTTTCCACCTTGGCTCAAGACTTTGCTTTCTCTGGAAATTCTGCACAAGTATGAAGTCTCCAGGTTGGATGTCGTGGCCAGATCCCTCAGGTTTTGGAGGTAGGGAGTCTCGGACCTGTTGGTGAATAGAACGCAAACTTTCTGTTAACTGGCCAAGATAATCAAGCAACACAGGATATTCAATCTCGGAGAAACGCTTAGGTCGGGGGACACCCCAGACATTCGCTGGGCGCCCAAAGACCACCTCAAACGGAGACAACCCAGTTCTAGAGTGTGGTGTTGTTCTAGTTGACAAAAGGGCTAATGGAAGAGCATCTGGCCATTGCAACCCTGTCGTTTTCTTGGATTTTTGCCAATTTCAGTTTGAGTGTATCGTTGTCTTTCTCAACAAGGCCAGCTGACTGCGTGTGATTGGCAGAGTGAAATTTCTGTTTAATGTGCAGACCCTCGCATATTAATTTAATCACTGTCCCATTAAAATGAGACCCGTTTGTCACTCCAGATAACTCTGGGCAAACCAAATCGAGGAAAGTACTCTTTAAGGAGTACTTTCGCAGTTGTAATGGCCGTATTGTCTTTAGTGGGGTAAGCCTCCACTCATTTGCTGAACGCACATATGACCACTAAAACATACTTAAGATCATGCGCTTTTAGTCTGCTCAACTTATTGAAGTTTGTTTTCAAAGTAGGAATGGAAGGCCAAGTAGAAGTTTCTACGTTCCCATGCGGGGGTGGAAAAAGTACATTGCCACAACAAGTAACACGTTGTGAAACTGTTACTAAATATGGGATTCCAGCACATAAACCGCAGCAATCGTGGTTATTCAGAATGAGAACTGCCATTTGAAAGCAATGTGAAAGCGGGAATTATTGATGGTACTGGAGTTCCTTTAAAAAAACAAGCAAGATTGGGCGCCGTCACATTACAGGCGCTGTGCAACTTAACGTGTTTGCAAACTAGGGAATGACCCACTATTGAATCGCAGTGCTCCCCTGTTAGGAAAACTTCTCTATCATCCCGTTCACATCTGTAGGTGAAAGGAAGGGACCATAATTCATGTAGAAAGGCACTACCTAAGGGTTCAAAGCGCCCAATTGGCATATGGCGCATACAAGATTTAAATTGAAATAAGGAAAAAGGGAGAGAAATTACACCATGGATTAACCAAACAGCTGAGTCTGTTTCTGCCACCGAGAAAGGCAAGGGGTCTAATTTTTCAATGTCTAATAAGGTGTAGGAAGCATCTTTCATGGACATAAATTGTTGTTTATCAGTCAAATTAAATGGTGAAAATAGAGCAGTAACATTTAAATAATCCCATGGCACTTTACCCATTTTGAGAGTTTGCAACGTCCATGCAAATTGCATTACCGATCTTAATTGATTTTGACCATGATATAAAACAGACACATCATTCTGAACAATATCAATAACAGACGATACAATATTATCCAATGTGTAAATGCATGAGGACAGTGTACTGATGCTATTGTCGACCACAGCAAGCACTTTTTCTAAATTAGCCTGATCAATTAGACGCAGCCTGAAAGCTGCTTCGGCTTGTGAGAGTTTCCAAATTTCATTGTAAGCGGCATAGAGGAATCGCTTTTTCCGAGGGTTCCTGGGACCCAAGAGAAAATCAGACAAAATGATGTCGTTCGACAAGAGGGATAAATGCTGTTTCACTGACGACGAGGTGGAATGTTCCAACCACTGTTGGCACAGTTTTCCCACAGAATATGTAGTAACCGTGTTTGAAGTCGGGAAACGGGGATCTGATCTTGACTGCGTGAAACCCTGAGTTATATTATGAAAACGCAAATGGCATTTATTTGAACTTATGGGCCAGATTAGCCAACCTAATGGGTCGATGGTAAAAATGTTAAATGAGTCATTGTGAATTAAGTTGTGTAGTGCATTGATGGAATAATTTGTCTGGGAGATCCAATGGTCATACTCTGCTAATGGAGGGATGGATGGAATGTTCAAATTGTTTACAGACGCCAAGCCCAAACATGTGGTCTGTTGTACTGTTGCATTTAAAAATAACATTTGAGCTGGGATCAGACATGCACGATGCAGAGCTTCAGTTCCCTGTACATGCCAAGCTTTAGAACCCCAAATAGATTTTAAATCAATTGTATCTTTCCAATATTCATAACCCTGTTTCGCTAATTCGGTTCTGAAAGCAGTTGAATAAATCAATTTTGTATGGGTAAGAATAAATTTCGGCTGCAATGAAGAATGCAGTTTAAAAAAGTAAGATTCTGGATTAGACGTGTTAAAATCGGTAAAGTATGCAAACTTATCATGAAGAGTTTTAGAACTGCCCTGGGGGAGTTGGACAATGTTCCCATTGTGTGTAATTAAAAACAGATCTTAATGTACTTGTTTTGTGTAAATAATGATGCCCATAATGTTGATAACAGAACAAATCGGCATAAATGGCAGAATTTAAATACAAATCTTCAGCATCAAATGCAGCATAATATTTCAAACCAGAAAACAATGAATAAACGGCCTGTACATCCCAATCATCAGAATGTATATCTTGAGACACCACATCCCCTAAGGAGACGCGGAGGACGTATGGAATCTTTAGGACCTCCGTCGGGCCATGTACTTCAAAGTCAACATTGTCCCATACGATCCCATCTGCCACTGGGAAAGCAGAAATGTTTCCTAGAGTACGGCCACGTTTCATGATATGTGATGAAGTATGTGGCGCCAGAATTCTGTCGACCATGTTCACAGCAGAGCGTTCTGGCAAATAAGGGCCATTTATTAGTAAAAAGAATACAGTCACAAATCCAATTGACATGAAGAGAAAAATCAGGATGAGCACCAATCAAATGTAGGTCCAGGGAGGGACCATGTAAGTTCTTTTGAACCAGGAAAGAAAAACACAAAATTTTGTTGGAGGCAGTGACAAATCGGAAGACGAAGAGGATGAGTCTGAAGAAAAGCTGGTACGATGCAAATTATACCCACTGGCAGATACGCCAATCAAAGCTGGCTTCGCTGGGTCAGTGTGCAGATGTGTTGGATTCAGCTAGGTATCATACTAGTGGACTCATCGGCTGGATAAGTATACTCAACGTCCGCAGTAGATGTCAAAGACAAGACTGGTGTCAGATCAATAGTAGTTTCCCTTACTTCTTCACTAATGCGTGGAGTATGTGTAGATGGGGATAATCACAGCGGAGTCAATGAAAGGGCTGTGGTTGAAACAGCAGGCGTGATACTATGAAGAATCGGCCACACGGTGTAACTTGACATTGTCCACTGAGATGCATCTTTTTTCTTTGCGGCCAGGTAGAGGTGGCAAGATTACTTTCCGAGTACCCTTTAATCCAAGCACTGGAACCGGTGCACGATAAGATGGACCAAATTCTTTTTTGTTCTCTAGTTTTTCTCGTACCAGATCTCCAATCTTCGAAAGCCAGCCAGCCACCGGAATCAGGGCTGCATCATTGGAAGAGGGCAAATGTTCAGTTGCGTAGCTGTCACGGGTCTTTTGTAACTCCTGTAACATAGCAGAATGATTATCTACGTCAAAGGTTGCGGCCGCCGCCACAACGTCTCGACCATCAAGGTCTGGCACAAACATTTTAATGCCAAAGAGCATTTCGTATGGGGTCCGCCCACCCAGAGATCTTCTAGGGAGATTATTAAGTGCACGTTGAACCCCATACAAATGAGTCAGCCAGTTCCTGCCAGTACCTAAGACTCTAGCTGTCAAAGATTGCTTTAAGTCATGGTTCATTCGCTCCACAATGGAATTGCCCTCAGGCCTATATGGAGACGAAAACTGCACCTGCACCCCTATTGACATCATTGCGTCCTTGTACGCCTTAGAGGCGAACGCCGGACCTTGGCCAGAATGGAAGGTGCCACAGTCAAACATCCCAACAAAGACACGCAAATCTCTCGTGACATTTCGAGCGTCAGCACTGCGTTGTGGACAAACCCAAAGGAATCTAGTGCACGAATCCACTGCAACTAAAATATATTTATATGCAGTATCAGAAGAAAATGGACCACAGTGATCAAGATACACACAGCCAAATGGCTGATTTGATATGTACAGCTGTGTTTGTGGTGGTCGCGAGACCGTGGAAGGCTTAATTTGTTGACACATGTCACAAGAAAGTACATAATTTCGGGTCTGTTTATATAAACCACGCCACCAGTAATGTTGCTGTAAGATAGATACTGTTGCAGTCACTCCGCCATGCCTTCGTGTGCGGCAACGATCAAAGCCTGTCTGCGGTCCATGTTAGGAATCAGCCGATCCCCAACCTTTGGAATTGTTGCATAAGGAACTTGTTCGGGAGATAAATGATAAGAATACTTAGAAGGGATGCCCTGCGGAGGAGCAGTGCCATCCCTCGTAGAAGCAATAGCTGCCAAAATGTCATCATTAATCTTAGTCATGGATCTTGTAACTGCTGCTACGGTACACATGGCTACTGCAGACTTGGCCGCCTCATCGGCCAAAGAATTACCAACAGCATGTGCTCCCACACGCTGATGGCCAAGAGTGTGTATAACCTGTGTGAGTGGAAGAGCTATTTTAAGTTCTGCCACTCGAACCCAAAGCATTTTATGCTTAATTGCGCTGCCTTTAGAATCTCTATGGTCGTTTTGTGTCCAAAAGAATAAGTTGTCATTGTAAGACTGGACACAGTAATAAGAATCGCAAACAATAAGTGTAGGCACATTTGGATCAGCAAATTCTAGAGCAAGAACAAGAGCACACAGCTCCGCCAATTGTGCAGTACAGTCTCCAAGTGCCTGAGTATGCACTATAGAAGACCTAAATTCTCCATTAACTAGCGTACCTGCTACAATTGCGCAAGCAGCTGAATAAGCGTGCTTTGAACCGACGGCCGGTTGAGCCGATCCATCGGTGTAGATGATACATTTGTATTCATGTAAAGGTAGCAATGACAGAGGAGGTGGATGAACATGTTCATATTGTAAGAACTCCTGTGTCTGGAAAGAAGGATCAAAAATATAAGTGACATCCGTGGACGTCAAAGATGCGGCCCATTGTATCCAACGGGGATGTAAAGCTTTAGAGTTTGGAACACTCGCCTTAGTCACTGCTTCTAAAGCAGGGAGAGGAGTGACCACGAGAATGCGTTTACCTTGCGCTGGAGAGCGTTCCTTAAGGATAGCCATCTGTACAGCGGTCAAGACTTTTTCAATGTTAGAAAAGCGCATTTCGCCTGAAGTGTACAAATGTGATTTGTAAGCAATAGGTACTGTGTCCCCCCCTCATTGAACGTTAAGTAGGTAAAACCCACTGCCCCCGGGATTACGCGAATCACCAGGTTCGTGGTATTATCACGCGTCAACAAGTAGTTTGTAGCTAGTAGGTCAGTTTGCAAAGACTGTAGAATTGAGGTATGTTCCGGAAGCTAGCTGGCAGATGAAAATGTAGGTTGTATCAAAGCATACAGTGGCTTGATACGCTGGGCATAATCGTGAATATATGTCCTCCCAAAGTTCAAAAATCCCAGCAAAGACTGAAGTTTTTTCAGTGTAGAAGGAGTTCGCAATTGTGCACATTTCTCCAGAAAGTGGGGGGCTAATCCCCGTCCTTCATTGTTGAGCTCGTAGCCCAAAAAGATCACTGCAAATTGGGCAATGTGCGATTTTGCGAAATTGAATTTGTAGCCATAGTTGGCAAATGACATTATGATGTTGTCGACTCGAACCAGATGGGGAAATAATTCATCGTCCGTCAAATAAATATCAACGTACGAGAATGCATCCGGGTCTATGTCATGCAACAAAGACACTACACATGCAGCAAATGCCCCTGGGCTGTTCTTGTACCCCATAGGCAAACGTGTAATTTTTTTCTGAGAACCGACCGCAGTGAACGCGGTCCAGTCACTAGTCTCAGGAGCTAAATTGTGACTATAGTACCCATTGGATATATCCAACGTGGTCTTGTATTTTTTACGGATCAGTGAGTCCACTAATGCAGAACTGTGTGTATTTTGTACCGCAAATGTACGACAATGACTGTTCAAATGTCGGTAATCCAAAACTATGCGATACGATCCGTCAGGTTTTAGAACAGGAAAAAGAGGGTTATACATGGGCGATACACAGGATTCAATCACACCCTGATACTCCAACTGCGCTAGAATATCACAAACATGAGCTTTAGCTTCTCGTTTGATTGGGTATTGTGGCTGTGGTTGTGGCTTAGATAGGGATTCCGTGAGCTGGTGATTCTTTATCCCAGCCCACTTGGTTACGGTAAACCGCCGGGGCAAGGGCCAAAGCCCAATCTGCTGCATAAGCTTTTGCCTGATACACAGGGACATGACGCGAAAAACTCGGAAGAATCACGTCTTCCCCTTTCAGTGCAGCTAACACAAAAGGCGGTGGCCAATCTGCCTCAGCCAACAAAATGTCATAGGAAGTCATTTAATTTTCCCAGAAAATGGCAAAGATTGAACGCTCAACATCACCTTCAATTTGGAGAACTAGTTTATAAAGTCTATCCGGGTGTGCTACCCGGGTATCGGCTGTCTCTACTGTAACGAAGTTATCAGTTGCTGTCGCCTCCAGAAAGGGACGCAGAGCCTCCCGCACTATAGTAACCTCTGCGGCGCTGTCTAGCAGTGTCACTGCCCAAGTCAGGTCCAGGAGTCGCGTTCTCACCGTCTGAGGCATATTTCGCTGTTAAAGCGGCAACCTTTTTCTTCTGATATTGGGGTTTAAAACGAGGTTGTTCCTCTTGTTTTGGTTTGACATCAAATTGTCGAGGTTGATCTCGTCCCTGTTGTGTGGTAGGGCCTTTGGCACGATCCTGTCGCTCTCCTGCATCTCGTCTCGGGTCTGATGTGTCCTGAAAAGAACGAGGAGAGCGTTCGTCAGGGACTTGAAACCTATCAGGAGACTTAATTTTCGCGCGGTCGCGCAAGTCATAAGTACGCTCAGAAGCTGTAGGTGTCGGTGAACTAGCACGCGAACCTTGCGTCTGTTGTTTCGGCCCCTGTTTTTTTGTTTTCCAGTTCTTTTTAGGAAAGAACGGGCGACCATCTTTATCAGTTTGTTGTTTTTGTGGTTGCAATTGTGCCTGGGTTTGAGTAAAAGGCTTAACACCCAAACTATTGCGGCCTATGGTCTTATAAGCCTTTGAAATTATTTTTGGTAATTCGCGTGGCTTGTCTGCGTCTGCTACAGTCTCCAAGTTGTTTGCTACTTGAAAGCTAACGGCATCACCCTTGACATTTGCAAGGATCAAATCTGCCACTACATCGAACACTCCCACGAGTCTCATCCCTAGTTCCAGGGCTGCTTCAGCTCCGTGCTCATCCTGCACTCGTTTTATTATGGCAGAAAGCACTGTCATGGAGGGAGTGCCGAAGCACTTCGAATACACCGCTGCAAACACCTTTCCCCAGGTGTTACAGTCACCTATGTCAGGAATTAAGTCTTTAGGCATACAAATCGTCAATATCCTGTTTGTCCACAGGAGAAGTATTTGGGAAAACAGCCTCTAGATCACCAAATTTTTCAGCAAGCCAATAGGGAAAATCATCCTTATTGGGGGGCTTCTTGCCCATCACTGAATTAACCATGAGTGGACTGATGGTAACACCACCAGTACCAGCCGGTTGTGCTGCAACGCCAGGTGGTCCCACCTGGAAGTTGCGCGACATGATCTGTATAACAGCTCTGTGCACACGTATCAGGGAAGTATGTAGCGCACGTAGTTCTGCAATGGTAGCAGTGCCATAGCGCGGATGTGGGGTATACCCAGCCAATACTGGCCATGTGGCCCCATCTATCGATAAAGGGCCCATGCGTACCGGCGTGATAGGGTGAGGAAGGGCACCATAAAACCATATTCGGTGTTGCCAAGCTGTAAGTGGAACCTCAAGAGTAAGATATGGTAAGTAAGCCTGCGGAATCGCGGTGGCAGTATATGTATGAAACAAATTATCTTGTCCATCCACTGCCGGGAAAGTGACCCAAGAATAAAACACTTCGAAGCGGTACGCTGGATCAGCTTCCACTACAAAGATAAGGTCTACACCCGCATCAGGCACTCCATAAAGTTGTAAATGAGGTTTGAGTGCCGCTCGGGCAGGAGGTGGAATAAGCACCGCTGCCATATCATATAAAAGGAAATAAATAACCTAGGCGCGGCAGCACAACAAAGGGCTAAAATAGAGAGAAAGACCTTTTAAAATTCAAGCTTGAAAAACCTATAAGTATTATCACAATATAGGAGGCTACACCGTGACAACTGTCTCCGGAAACAGAAGTGAGGGGTTTGTGGACAAGCACAAGCGCTACTCAGGAGTCCCGCAAATGAGAACCAGACCAAACGTTGGCGGCGCCATGTTGCAGGGATTCTGCACATACACAGAACTATGCGCAAGAAAACAGGACCTCGGTGAATAGGGGTTGTACCTTCCTACCACCTCAGCACCCAAAATCCCAAAACCGACTAGCTATAGTGTCTCATTTGTTCCCCTACCAATAGCGAAGATACCAATGATTAGACAACCCAGAACACAACACTCCTGACCCTCTCAGGATCACGGTAGCAAGGCGTACCCTTTCGCTCACTCACTTGTGCTCATCCACAATAATGAGTTCAGAGTCACTGTATAGTTCAAAATGTTTATTTTAACTATTGTGCTCTATAATGCAGTATACGAGCCACTGCCAGCAGCAAAATGCATAAACATAACACAATTAGCATTGTTACAATACCATAGAATATAAAAGGGGAAGTCATGATATATACACAGTGGATAAAGGACTACAGGACCTGACCACCCTCCCCTTGGTAAGATAGAGTTTATTATATAAACAAAGATCTCTGGGTTTCGACAGCTGACCCCATACCTTAAAGCCTAGATGGAAGATTTACATCATAGGTACAGCGTAGCTCTTCTTCAAGGGAAGGATTCCCTCCAAGTGTGTTGAATAACATGCAACGTGATAATATGAAAGCATGAGCTCTGCAGCTGTGCAGCTGTGTGTAGCATGTTTTGTCTAGGTACTAGGGACTGACGAGAACAGAATAACAAGGGGCATGTTTTTCGACCTTGTACATAATGTGCAGACTAAACTCCAGGAGATGCAGAGAATGCTGTAAACAGTCTATTCTAAAATAAGAGGCACAAAGCGTGTCTTGCACAATCAGCGTTTCATGTCAACATACGCAAAAGAAGCATCATGGCTGCAAGGCTCATGTTAAGTTAGCAATGTCGAGAATGGCCCTACGGGCCACATAACACTTCTTCTTTGTTCTTATTGTGCTTCTGTGTTCATGCCCAAACAGAAAATATCAGCTCATGTTACAAACGCCGCCATGATGTTGCAGAATGACATTGATGATCAAATGTATATTGATGAAGGAATATTTGAGGATTCCTTCCTGCTTGCTGTATCCCTCTCTAATGAGGAGTCTATTGAATGCTCATAATTCCATTTTATATGCATTTTGTTTCTTATGTCTCTTTGATTTTTTGATATGTTGCTTAGAATTATTACACACATATATCAGTTTTATTTCTTTAACTTGTTAGAAAATGTTCTTAGCTCATGCTAAAAGGAGGGTTTGTTAGATTAGGCCCGTAGAATGCTTATATAATTTTTAGTGAGCATTCGCTGCGCCATTTTCTCTTTCAGGCGCCATTTTAGGCTACTCGAAACTGATCTCGTTCATTTCTGAGAAATGCCCTCTTCTAAGTTTCGTTTCTGAAATGTTAAGTTTTGTTTCAGTAATGAGTAAAGTGTTCATGCCAGCGCATAGCTCTCTGAATAGACAGAGGCCCTCTCCCACTTGTCTGGTGGCGGGCCCAGGGTGAAACGACCTTGGACTGTGCTAGTTTGTGCAAGATACAAGAAGAGACACCTTTTTTTTGTATTTCACTGTCCAGTTGCATCTGCCTGGAAAATTCCACTGTGGGCGTGTCTTCGCCCGGGTATGAAATGTAAATAATGTATCTCTATGCTTGTTGATTTCAGTTTCCTCTGTAGCACTCCTAGAGACTGTACAGATGGGGCTCCTCTCTGAGTGTATATAAATAAACAGTTATTGGTTTGTATTCTCCACTGTCTGACCGACTCTTCATTTGGTACAGAAGGCTGAGAGGAGGTCAGTGGTGACCTGGGTGGCCCTTTTCGGGTCACTTCCTTCAGACGGAGAGTGGGTGGAACACACCCACTGGGGGAAGCAAGAGCCAGGCTGTTCACTACACTTCGCAGGAGAGCTGGGTGGAACACACCCACTAGGGGAAGCAGGAGACAGGCTCTTCAGTACATTCGGGTGGAGAGCTGGGTGGAACACACCCACTGGAGGAAGCAAGAGCCAGGCTCTTCAGTACTCTTCGGGTGGAGAGCTGGTTGGAACACACCCACTGGGGGAAGCAACAGCCAGGCTCTTCAGTACACTGTGGGTGGAGAGCTAGGTGGAACACACCCACTTAGGGAAGCAAGAGCCAGGCTCTTCAGTACTCTTCGGACGGAGAGCTGGGTGGAACACACCCACTAGGGGAAGCAGGAGACAGGCTCTTCAGTACATTCAGGTGGAGAACTGGGTGGAACACACCCACTGGAGGAAGCAAGAGCCAGGCTCTTCAGTACTCTTCGGGTGGAGAGCTGGTTGGAACACACCCACTGGGGGAAGCAAGAGCCAGGCTGTTCAGTACGCTTCGGATGGAGAGCTGGGTGGAACACACACACTGGAGGAAGCAAGAGCCAGGCACTCAGTACACTGTGGGTGGAGAGCTAGGTGGAACACACACACTGGAGGAAGCAAGAGCCAGGCTCTTCAGTACACTGTGGGTGGAGAGCTGTGTGGAACACACCCACTGGGGGGAGCAAGAGCCAGTCTCTTCAGTACACTTCGGGTCAGAACGGGGTGGAACACACCCACTGGGGAAAGCAGGAGACAGTCTCTTCCATACGCTTTGGGTGGAGAGTTGGGTGGAACACCCACTGTGGAAGCTTGACCCAAGCTCTTCAGTACGCTTCGGAGGGAGAGCTGGGTGGAACACACCCACTGGGGGAAGCAGGAGACAGGCTCTTCAGTACACTTCGGGTGGAGAGCTAGGTGGAACACACCCACTGGGGGAAGCAGGAGACAGGCTCTTCAGTACACGTCGGGTGGAGAACGGGGTGGAAGACACCCACTGGGAAAAGCAAGAGACAGGCTCTTCCTTACGCTTTGGAGGGAGAGCTGGGTGGAACACACCCACTGGAGAATGCAAGAGCCAGGCTGTTCACTACACTTCGCAGGAGAGCTGGGTGGGACACACACACTGGAGGAAGCAAGAGACGGGCTCTTCTGTATGCTTCAGGTGGAGAGCTGGGTGGAACACACCCCTGGGGGAAGCAAGAGCCAGGCTCTTCAGTACACTTTGGGTGGAGAGCTGGGTGGAACACACCCACTGGAGGAAGCAAGAGCCAGGCTCTTCAGTACTCTTCGGATGGAGAGCTGGGAGGAACACACCCACTGGGGGAAGCAAGAGCCAGGCTCTTCAGTACGCTTTGGGTGGAAAGCTGGGTGGAACACACCCACTGGGGGAAGCAAGCGCCAGGTTCTTCAGTACACTTTGGGTGGAGAGCTGGGTGGAACACACCCACTGGAGGCAGCAGGAGCCAGGCTTTTCACTACACTTTGGACGGAGAGCTGTGTGGAACACACCCACTGGAGGCAGCAAGAGCCTGTCTCTTCAGTACACTTCCGGTGGAGGGATGGGTGGAACACACCCACTGGAGGAAGCAAGAGCCACGCTCTTCCGTACGCTTCGGAAGGAGAGCTGGGTGGTGCACACCCACTGGAGGAAGCAAGAGCCAGGCTTTTCAGTACACTTCGGAGGGAGAGCTGGGTGGAACACACCCACTGGATGAAGCAAGAGCCAGGCTTTTCAGTACACTTCGGAGGGAGAGCTGGGTGGAACACACCCACTGGGGGAATCAAGAGCCAGGCTGTTCACTACACTTCGCAGGAGAGCTGGGTGGAACACACCCACTAGATGAAGCAAGAGCCAGGCTTTTCAGTACACTTCGGTGGGGGAGCTGGGTGGAACACACCCACTGGAGGAAGCAAGAGCCAGGCTTTTCAGTACACTTCGGAGGGAGAGCTGGGTGGAACACACCCACTGGATAAAGCAAGAGCCAGGCTTTTCAGTACACTTCGGTGGGGGAGCTGGGTGGAATACACCCACTGGAGGAAGCAAGAGCCACGCTTTTCAGTACACTTCGGAGGGAGAGCTGGATGGAACACACCCACTGGAGGCAGCAAGAGCCAGGCACTTCAGTACACTTCAGGTGGAGAGCTGTGTGGAACACACCCACTGGAGGCAGCAAGAGCCTGTCTCTTCAGTACACTTCCGGTGGAGGGATGGGTGGAACACACCCACTGGAGGTAGCAAGAGCCACGCTCTTCCGTACGCTTCGGAAGGAGAGCTGGGTGGTGCACACCCACTGGAGAAAGCAAGAGCCATGCTTTTCAGTACACTTTGGAGGGAGAGCTGGGTGGAACACACCCACTGGGGGAATCAAGAGCCAGGCTGTTCACTACACTTCGCAGGAGAGCTGGGTGGAACGCACCCACTGGATGAAGCAAGAGCCAGGCTTTTCAGTACACTTCGGTGGGGAGCTGGGTGGAACACACCCACTGGAGGAAGCAAGAGCCAGGCTTTTCAGTACACTTCAGAGGGAGAGCTGGGTGGAACACACCCACTGGATGAAGCAAGAGCCAGGCTTTTCAGTACACTTCGGTGGGGAGCTGGGTGGAACACACCCACTGGAGGAAGCAAGAGCCAGGCTTTTCAGTACACTTCGGAGGGAGAGCTGGATGGAACACACCCACTGGAGGCAGCAAGAGCCAGGCACTTCAGTACACTTCAGGTGGAGAGCTGGGTGGAACACACCCACTGGAGGCAGCAACAGCCTATCTCTTCAGTACACTTCCGGTGGAGGGATGGGTGGAACACACCCACTGGAGGTAGCAAGTGCCACGCTCTTCCGTACGCTTCGGAAGGAGAGCTGGGTGGTGCACACCCACTGGAGGAAGCAAGAGCCAGGCTTTTCAGTACACTTCGGAGAGGAGCTGAGTGGAACACACCCACTGGAGGAAGCAAGAGCCAGTCTTTTCAGTACACTTCGGAGGGAGAGCTGGGTGGAACACACCCACTGGGGGAATCAAGAGCCAGGCTGTTCACTACACTTCGCAGGAGATCTGGGTGGAACACACCCACTGGATGAAGCAAGAGCCAGGCTTTTCAGTACACTTCGGTGGGGGAGCTGGGTGGAACACACCCACTGGATGAAGCAAGAGCCAGGCTTTTCAGTACACTTCGGTGGGGGAGCTGGGTGGAACACACCCACTGGAGGAAGCAAGAGCCAGTCTTTTCAGTACACTTCGGAGGGAGAGCTGGGTGGAACACACCCACTGGGGGAATCAAGAGCCAGGCTGTTCACTACACTTCGCAGGAGAGCTGGGTGGAACACACCCACTGGATGAAGCAAGAGCCAGGCTTTTCAGTACACTTCGGTGGGGGAGCTGGGTGGAACACACCCACTGGATGAAGCAAGAGCCAGGCTTTTCAGTACACTTCGGTGGGGAGCTGGGTGGAACACACCCACTGGAGGAAGCAAGAGCCAGGCTTTTCAGTACACTTCGGAGGGAGAGCTGGATGGAACACACCCACTGGAGGCAGCAAGAGCCAGGCACTTCAGTACGCTTCAGGTGGAGAGCTGGGTGGAACACACCCACTGGAGGAAGCAAGAGCCAGGCACTTCAGTGCTCTTCTGGTGGAGAGCTGGGAGAAACACACCCAGTGGAGGCAGCAAGAGCCAGGCACTTCAGTACGCTTCAGGTGGAGAGCTAGGTGGAACACACCCACTTAGGGAAGCAAGAGCCAGGCTGTTCACTACGCTTCGGATGGAGAGCTGGGTGGAACACACCCAGTGGGGGAAGGAAGAGTCAGGCACTTCAATACTATTCAGACGGAGAGCTGGGTGGGACACATACACTGGAGGAAGCAAGAGTCAATCTCTTCAGTACACTTCGGATGGAGAGCTGGGAGGAACACACCCACTGAGGGAGCAAGAGCCAGGCTTTTCAGTACACTTCGGAGGGAGAGCTGGATGGAACACACCCACTGGAGGAAGCAAGAGTCAGACTTTTCAGTACGCTTCGACTGAGAGCTGAGTGGAACACACTCCCTGGGGGAAGCAAGAGCCAGTCTCTTCAGTACGCTTCGACTGAGAGCTGGGTGGAACACACACACTGGAGGAAGCAAGAGCCATGCTTTTCAGTACACCTCGGTGGGAGAGCTGGGTGGAACACACCCACTGGAGGAAGCAAGAGCCAGACTTTTCAGTACACTTCGGTGGGAGAGCTGGGTGGAACGCACCCACTGGAGGAAGCAAGAGCCAGGCTCTTCAGTACACTGTGGGTGGAGAGCTGTGTGGAACCCACCCACTGGGGGGAGCAAGAGCCAGTCTCTTCAGTACACTTCGGGTCAGAACGGGGTGGAACACACCCACTGGGGAAAGCAGGAGACAGTCTCTTCCATGCGCTTTGGGTGGAGAGTTGGGTGGAACACCCACTGTGGAAGCTTGAGCCAAGCTCTTCAGTACACTTCGGAGGGAGAGCTGGGTGGAACACACCCACTGGATGAAGCAAGAGCCAGGCTTTTCAGTACACTTCGGAGGGAGAGCTGGGTGGAACACACCCACTGGGGGAATCAAGAGCCAGGCTGTTCACTACACTTCGCAGGAGAGCTGGGTGGAACACACCCACTAGATGAAGCAAGAGCCAGGCTTTTCAGTACACTTCGGTGGGGGAGCTGGGTGGAACACACCCACTGGAGGAAGCAAGAGCCAGGCTTTTCAGTACACTTCGGAGGGAGAGCTGGGTGGAACACACCCACTGGATAAAGCAAGAGCCAGGCTTTTCAGTACACTTCGGTGGGGGAGCTGGGTGGAATACACCCACTGGAGGAAGCAAGAGCCAGGCTTTTCAGTACACTTCGGAGGGAGAGCTGGATGGAACACACCCACTGGAGGCAGCAAGAGCCAGGCACTTCAGTACACTTCAGGTGGAGAGCTGTGTGGAACACACCCACTGGAGGCAGCAAGAGCCTGTCTCTTCAGTACACTTCCAGTGGAGGGATGGGTGGAACACACCCACTGGAGGTAGCAAGAGCCACGCTCTTCCGTACGCTTCGGAAGGAGAGCTGGGTGGTGCACACCCACTGGAGGAAGCAAGAGCCAGGCTTTTCAGTACACTTCGGAGGGAGAGCTGGGTGGAACACACCCACTGGGGGAATCAAGAGCCAGGCTGTTCACTACACTTCGCAGGAGAGCTGGGTGGAACGCACCCACTGGATGAAGCAAGAGCCAGGCTTTTCAGTACACTTTGGTGGGGGAGCTGGGTGGAACACACCCACTGGAGGAAGCAAGAGCCAGGCTTTTCAGTACACTTCAGAGGGAGAGCTGGGTGGAACACACCCACTGGATGAAGCAAGAGCCAGGCTTTTCAGTACACTTCGGTGGGGGAGCTGGGTGGAACACACCCACTGGAGGAAGCAAGAGCCAGGCTTTTCAGTACACTTCGGAGGGAGAGCTGGATGGAACACACCCACTGGAGGCAGCAAGAGCCAGGCACTTCAGTACACTTCAGGTGGAGAGCTGGGTGGAACACACCCACTGGAGGCAGCAACAGCCTATCTCTTCAGTACACTTCCGGTGGAGGGATGGGTGGAACACACCCACTGGAGGTAGCAAGAGCCACGCTCTTCCGTACGCTTCGGAAGGAGAGCTGGGTGGTGCACACCCACTGGAGGAAGCAAGAGCCAGGCTGTTCAGTACACTTCGGAGGGGAGCTGGGTGGAACACACCCACTGGAGGAAGCAAGAGCCAGGCTTTTCAGTACACTTCGGAGGGAGAGCTGTGTGGAACACACCCACTGGATGAAGCAAGAGCCAGGCTTTTCAGTACACTTCGGAGGGAGAGCTGGGTGGAACACACCCACTGGGGGAATCAAGAGCCAGGCTGTTCACTACACTTCGCAGGAGAGCTGGGTGAAACACACCCACTGGATGAAGCAAGAACCAGGCTTTTCAGTACACTTCAGTGGGGGAGCTGGGTGGAACACACCCACTGGATGAAGCAAGAGCCAGGCTTTTCAGTACACTTCGGTGGGGGAGCTGGGTGGAACACACCCACTGGAGGAAGCAAGAGCCAGGCTTTTCAGTACACTTCGGAGGGAGAGCTGGATGGAACACACCCACTGGAGGCAGCAAGAGCCAGGCACTTCAGTACGCTTCAGGTGGAGAGCTGGGTGGAACACACCCACTGGAGGAAGCAAGAGCCAGGCACTTCAGTGCTCTTCTGGTGGAGAGCTGGGAGAAACACACCCAGTGGAGGCAGCAAGAGCCAGGCACTTCAGTACGCTTCAGGTGGAGAGCTAGGTGGAACACACGAAAGGAAAATGGGGCGAAGTGTCACCCCATTCCGAACGCACAGCCTTCATAGATGCATAGCAAAGATGCCACAATTTATTCCAGTTAATCCACAAGTTTATTCCTTTTTTCATCAATCTTTTACTCAATATTTATCTTGTTTATCCGGTCACATAAGACACTCCATGTTTTCATTAAACCCTTAATGCTGTAGATGTGCCGATTCGGGCCTCGTTCTAAAGCATGGAATTACATGGGTATTCCTCAGTCGTTGTATTCATCACCCAATGCATTTCGGGCCCTTTCTGGCCCTTCGTCAGGGGTACCCTGCAAATTTTAAAACACAATTATTGTGCTGTGACTTTGAATAAACTCACATTACTTGAGTTTTGTACATATTATAAAGCGTATAAAAAAAAATATATACATGTTAATAACTGGGGTTCATCCCATTAGCAAAGTTCTGCCCACTGAATTCAAAATGCTACGCTTCACTAAATACATATTCAGTATTCCATCACACTATTGTTTATCTCTCCACCCTTTCAATATCCGTAACTCGGTTCCCTTACCCATGTACCAACAGTCTTTATACCTCCAAATATCTCTCTAATTGAACATAATCGAACGAGCCCGTACCTTAAACGTCTGGTAACAGCTTACTCTGGTGTTCAAACACCGTGCCTTCTCTCATATTCACAGCCATGTTCGTTCCTATCCCTCTTTCCCTCCATTAAGAACACCTGAACTTTTTCCCCGCCCATCTAAATACATCCAATTGACACCGACTAAAATTATTACACTACAGGACCCATAATGCCCTGCTGACAGAGTTGGAAATTCCTTTCGCTCAGTTGATTTCAGTACGGTGGTATGCCTCGCCTTTAGCATGACCTTGTCTGATGTAACTGCCACGGTAAATCCTGCTGGTAGTATACACACACTGTTCCCTCCCATATCTATTCATTCTTCAAGGAGTTTATAAACATTTCATACAAGTTTTATCCTCTCATATCTCTATTTATCCTACAGAATATATAAAACATTTGAATACACCGCCCACCCGCTGATATCATTGAACGTTGCTTTAAACATGCATCATATTGATCACTAATCTTATAGATATTATGTGCACTTCATAAATATGAACAAAATTTAAACTGTCAAAACCATGAGTTCAATCAATAATTGTCCAATGTTGTATTTTAAAACAGCAGTCCATGTATTTTACTTTTGAAGGAAGATGTATAAGTAGTCCATTATGTGACAATGTCATTACTCTCAGTTTGTTTTCGATAATCCCAGGGTGCAACTCGTCGAACAGGCAGTGCAGTATTAAATTACGAAGAAGATGACAGAGTGCACACCAAAAATTTTAGTCGGTGTCAATTGGATGTATTTAGATGGGCGGGGAAAAAGTTCAGGTGTTCTTAATGGAGGGAAAGAGGGATAGGAACGAACATGGCTGTGAATATGAGAGAAGGCACGGTGTTTGAACACCAGAGTAAGCTGTTACCAGACGTTTAAGGTACGGGCTCGTTCGATTATGTTCAATTAGAGAGATATTTGGAGGTATAAAGACTGTTGGTACATGGGTAAGGGAACCGAGTTACGGATATTGAAAGGGTGGAGAGATAAACAATTTTGTGATGGAATACTGAATATGTATTTAGTGAAGCGTAGCATTTTGAATTCAGTGGGCAGAACGTTGCTAATGGGATGAACCCCAGTTATTAACATGTATATATATTTTTTTTATACGCTTTATAATATGTACAAAACTCAAGTAATGTGAGTTTATTCAAAGTCACAGCACAATAATTGTGTTTTAAAATTTGCAGGGTACCCCTGACGAAGGGCCAGAAAGGGCCCGAAATGCATTGGGTGATGAATACAACGACTGAGGAATACCCATGTAATTCCATGCTTTAGAACGAGGCCCGAATCGGCACATCTACAGCATTAAGGGTTTAATGAAAACATGGAGTGTCTTTTATGTGACCGGATAAACAAGATAAATATTGAGTAAAAGATTGATGAAAAAGGAATAAACTTGTGGATTAACTGGAATAAATTGTGGCATCTTTGCTATGCATCTATGAAGGCTGTGCGTTCGGAATGGGGTGACACTTCGCCCCATTTTCCTTTCGTGACTTATACTCAACGTGGTTTGGCAGTCCACGATACCGGGCTTGCACGCCTACAAATGAAAACAAATGAATCATTGATGAAACGTGAAAAGATTTGGTGTGCACTCTGTCATCTTCTAGGTGGAACACACCCACTTAGGGAAGCAAGAGCCAGGCTGTTCACTATGCTTCGGATGGAGAGCTGGGTGGAACACACCCAGTGGGGGAAGGAAGAGTCAGGCACTTCAATACTATTCAGACGAAGAGCTGGGTGGGACACATACACTGGAGGAAGCAAGAGTCAATCTCTTCAGTACACTTCGGATGTTGAGCTGGGAGGAACACACCCACTGAGGGAACAAGAGCCAGGCTTTTCAGTACACTTCGGAGGGAGAGCTGGATGGAACACACCCACTGGAGGAAGCAAGAGTCAGACTTTTCAGTACGCTTCGACTGAGAGCTGGGTGGAACACACCCACTGGAGGAAGCAAGAGCCATGCTTTTCAGTACACCTCGGTGGGAGAGCTGGGTGGAACACACCCACTGGGGGGAGCAAGAGCCAGTCTCTTCAGTACACTTCGGGTCAGAACGGGGTGGAACACACCCACTGAGGAAAGCAGGAGACAGTCTCTTCCATACGCTTTGGGTGGAGAGTTGGGTGGAAGATCCACTGTGGAAGCTTGAGCCAAGCTCTTCAGTACGCTTCGGAGGGAGAGCTGGGTGGAACACACCCACTGAGGGAGCAAGAGCCAGGCTGCTCAGTACACTTTGGAAGCAGAGCTGGGTGGAACACACCCACTGGGGGAAGCAGGAGACAGGCTCTTCAGTACACGTCGGGTGGAGAACGGGGTGGAAGACACCCACTGGGGAAAGCAAGAGACAGGCTCTTCCGTACGCTTTGGAGGGAGAACTGGGTGGATCACACCCACTGGGGGAAGCAAGAGCCAGGCTGTTCACTACACTTCGCAGGAGAGCTGGGTGGGACACACACACTGGAGGAAGCAAGAGACAGGCTCTTCTGTATGCTTCAGGTGGAGAGCTGGGTGGAACACACCCCTGGGGGAAGCAAGAGCCAGGCTCTTCAGTACACTTTGGGTGGAGAGCTGGGTGGAACACACCCACTGGAGGCAGCAGGAGCCAGGCTTTTCACTACACTTTGGACGGAGAGCTGTGTGGAACACACCCACTGGAGGCAGCAAGAGCCACGCTCTTCCGTACGCTTCGGAAGGAGAGCTGGGTGGTGCACACCCACTGGAGGAAGCAAGAGCCAGGCATTTCAGTACACTTCCGGTGGAGGGATGGGTGGAACACACCCACTGGAGGAAGCAAGAGCCACGCTCTTCCGTACGCTTTGGAAGGAGAGCTGGGTGGTGCACACCCACTGGAGGAAGCAAGAGCCAGGCTTTTCAGTACACTTCGGTGGGGGAGCTGGGTGGAACACACTCACTGGAGGAAGCAAGAGCCAGGCTTTTCAGTACACTTCGGAGGGAGAGCTGGGTGGAACAGACCCACTGGAGGAAGCAAGAGTCAGACTTTTCAGTACGCTTCGACTGAGAGCTGGGTGGAACACACTCCCTGGGGGAAGCAAGAGCCAGTCTCTTCAGTACGCTTCGACTGAGAGCTGGGTGGAACACACCCACTGGAGGAAGCAAGAGCCAGGCTTTTCAGTACACTTTGGTGGGAGAGCTTGGTGGAACACACCCACTGGAGGAAGCAAGAGCCAGGCTCTTCAGTACACTTCGGAGGGAGAGCTGGGTGGAACACACCCCTGGGGGAAGCAAGAGCCAGGCTCTTCAGTACACTTTGGTGGGAGAGCTGGATGGAACACACCCACTGGAGGAAGCAAGAGTCAGGCTCTTCAGTACGCTTCGGCTGAGAGCTGGGTGGAACACACCCACTGGAGGAAGCAAGAGCCAGGATGTTCAGCATGCTTCGGAGGGAGAACTGAGTGGAACACACCCACTGGGGGAAGCAAGAGCCAGGCTCTTCAGTACACATCGGAGGGAGAGCTAGGAGGAACACACCCACTGGAGGGAGCAAGAGCCAGGCTCTTCAGTATGCTTCAGGTGGAGAGCTGGGTGGAACACACCCACTGGAGGCAGCAAGAGCCAGGCTCTACAGTACACTTCGGATGGAGATCTGGGTGGAACACACCCCCGGGGGAAGCAAGAGCCAGGCTCTTCAGTACTCTTTGGGTGGAGAGCTAGGTGGAACACACCCACTGGGGAAAGCAAGAGCTAGGCTCTTCCGTACACTTTGGGCGGAGAGCTAGGTGGAACACACCCACTGGGGGAAGCAAGAGCCAGGCTCTTCCGTACTCTTTGGGTGGAGAGCTAGGTGGAACACACCCACTGGGGGAAGCAAGAGCCAGGCTCTTCAGTACACTTAGGGTGGAGAGCTAGGTGGAACACACCCACTTGGGAAGCAAGAGCCAGGATGTTAACTACACTTCAAAATGGCTCTTTGATTCTTAAAGAGGTCAATGCTCAAAGGGGCCAGAACATACCTCAGGAAGGAGATGGGGCTGACAAGGGAATCATAAAGAGTAGGGCTGGGACCTTTGTAACCTTTTTAGAAACAAACATCAGTGAGGCTTATATCTAAGTCTGGGCGGTGAACTCCGCTCCGCTCGCTGAGTTTGCGGATTTTTCCGCACTCCGCATTACGCGGAGCTCACGGAGTTCCAAAAGACTCCGCTCCGCGTAGTGGAGCGGAGCTTTTTTCCTCACTTGCGTTCGTCAATGTCAAGTTGGTGACTGCGAAGGAGGAAAATCCACCTGCCTGCGAGATTTTTCCTTGTTCGAGATCGTCAACATCAAGTTGGCGATTGCGAGCGTGGAAAATGAACCTCCCGGCGAGATTTCCCAACGCGGGCGGTCAGATTTCTCATTGCGAGTGGTCGCGTATGCTCGTGACCGCTCGTGTTGCGAAAGCTGCCGCTCGAGTAAAAATCTACTCGAGCGGCAGAAAGGAAGCAACGCCCGCTTGCGCTGTGCATGATGCCGTTCGCGATGATCGCACATTGCGGACAAGCATCTGGCACTGAAAATCACTGCGAGCGGCCTTTATCTAACGCACTCCGCCGCTTGCGGAGCTCCGCGTAGCTTGGCAGAGGTTGTTTTGCACTTCGCGGAGTTCCGCTTAGCGGAACTTCGCGAACTCCGCCCAGGCTTACTTAGGCACTCAAAGGCTTTAATAGCCCCCTGAAATCTTTGGGGTTCGAAGAGCAGCCATCAACCTCCTCTCAAACATTGGCTTGCTCTCTTCTTGAGTTCAAGCCCTTGTCACTGTCTGATTTTGAACATGCATTAAGAGCCTGCAAATCCGGATCACCTGATGATCCGAGCCCACCACAAATTCTGGCGGCCAATTGTAAAATGATCAACCTTCTCCTTACTGGTTCCCTTAGCTCGGCTGGATTGCCAAGCTGCTGGAAACAGGCAAAACTTGTCCCTCTACTTAAGAAACCATTAGCTGATAGGTTGGAAATGGCTAATTTCCGTCCAATCTCCCTGTTACCAGCCTTCTCTAAGATTTTGGAGAAGTGGGTCAACAAGCAACTCTCCAAATATACACAAAAAACACCAGCGGCTGACCATAGGTTCAGCACCTCAATCCCCGTCACATTCAATGAATTGTCCTGTGCATCCTCTTCCGGCACCTGTCGCCGTTTAGTGCCACTGGAAACCAGAGAAGACGATATAATAAAGATGGAAGGTGCACCAGAAATGAATTTGATAAAGCAATTTAGTCCATCTTCATTTATTCATGTATCATTGTTGCAAATGAGTTAAAATCAGCCAACGCGTTTCGTTCCTATCACATAAGGAACTTCATCAGGGCTTTATTTATTAAGTAGTGTGTTCACAATTTCCTTAAGAACCGTTGAATCGTTGCCAGGATAGTCACCCGAAAATAAGGGTATAGAGTCAAATCAAGTCCCAGCTCGAGATCCGAGTCCTGGGAGTTCCCAGCATCGGCAAAGTCACCAGTAAACAAGTACAATGACTCGGATCTCGAGCTGGGACTTGATTTGACTCTATACCCTTATTTTCGGGTGACTATACTGGCAACGATTCAACGGTTCTTAAGGAAATTGTGAACACACTACTTAATAAATAAAGCCCTGATGAAGTTCCTTATGTGATAGGAACAAAACGCGTCGGCTGATGGCTGATTTTAACTCATTTGCAACAATGATACATGAATAAAGGAAGATGATGGACTAAATTGCTTTATCAAATTCATTTCTGGTGCACCTTCCATCTTTATTATAAAGCAACTCTCCAAATACCTGGAACAACATTTGCTGTTACACCCCTCCCAATCTGGTTTTAGACCAGGCTTCAGCACGGAATTCACTTTGGTTGAGGTCTCGGACACAACTAAGTGGGCACTGGACTATTGGAAGCAAGTGGCTCTGCTACTCCTGGATCTATCTGTAGCTTTTGATAGTGTGTCCCACCCGTCCCTAATGCAACGCTTAGGAAATAATGGTGTCAGTGGATCAGCGCTGGACTGGCTTCCTTCCTATCAGACCGTAGTCAAGCAGTCTGGAAGGCGCCTTACTCATCAGAACCCAGGCCACTAGTGTTCAGCGTTCCCCAAGGGTCTGTACTGAGCCCTACATTCTTTAACGTGTATATGACACCACTTGCTGCGCTTATCGAAACCTTTGGCGTGCAAGTGGTGTCATACGCTGATGACACGCAGATTGTTCTCATGTTGGACAAAGATGTTCCCAATTCCCTAATCAATTTCAAGGCTTGCCTCCTGCTGTGTTCTATTGGATGTGTTTGAGCAACTTGCAGTGCAACTCTAGTAAAACCGAGACACTACTGTTCGGCTCACCCCTTCCTATATGGGGTGGGCATTGTTGGACCAGTCATGTTCCTTCACCACCGGCCCCGACCGCTGCTACTCTGAATCTTGGGCTAAAATTTTATAACAAGATGTCTTTCAACACACTGGTTAGCACTGTTGTAAACATATGCTATAACCTTCTAAAATCCCTAAATAAATTCCTATATCTTTTACGGGGGCAATGTCAGAAAGTCATTCTTTATGCCCTCGTTACGTCTAGACTGGACTACGCGAACGCCCTTTACTGGGGCCTTCCGCCATACCGACTTAAAAGATTGCAGGTGGTCCAGAATGCGGCAGCTCGTCTTTTTCTCAAAGTCCCTAAAAGAAGTCATATGCAGCAGCATCTTAAGGCGCTACGGTGACAGAGCGAGGTTTAAGAGTCTGGAAGTCACACGCAGCAGCATCTTAAGGAGCTACGCCGACAGAGCGAGGTTGCAAGGGTTTCCTACTGTACAGACCCCCGGGACCTAGGAGCACTTTTCCTAATTCCATTGGGAATCTGCTGGAAGAGGGGCTGTGTACAGATTCCTTTACAATCCTGGGAGATTTTAATTACCATTTGGAGTTATTAAATGACCCTGACACGATGGCCCTCATAGATCTGATGAGGAGTGCTGACCTAAATCAGCAGGTGACGGATCCAACGCACTCGGCAGGTCACACTCTTGATGGAATTTTTTCAAACCACCCCCAACTGTGCTTCACGGGCTCATTGCCTTTGACGTGGACAGATCACGCGGGTGTTGGATTTGAGATAACCCTGGCCAACCATAATAGGTCAGAGAAAGGCTCTAAGACTGTGATTAAAAGTAGAGCCTGGAATAAAATTGAGAGTACGGACCTTCAAGCCGCACTTACGGCATCTGCTGGTCAGTTACCCTCAGGACTAGAGGAGGCGGTCACCCATTTCACTTCATGGGTGGAGTCAGCCTGTAATCTACTAGCCCCGGTTAAAACACTATGCCCAAGAAGATCCCATCCCACAGCCCCCTGGTACTCAGAAGAACTGAGAAGACAAAAACTCTCCTGTAAGTCCCTTGAGCGGAGCTGGAGGAAAGAATATAAGGATGAGGATAAAAAGAGTTATAGGCAAAGTCTTGCCATTTATAAGCAACTTATATTTGAGGCAAAGAAAAAAAAATTCACGAATCGAATTAACGCTGCAAATAACTCTACCAAAGAACTTTTCAAAACAATTTCTAGTCTGGCTTCCCCCAGCACGACAAGAGTGGAAACAAGTCAGGAACTTTGTGATGACATCGCCAGGTTCTTCTTGAACAAGGTAGAGGTCATTTTTTCAGACTTCAGTCACCCAAGCCCGGAGGGAACAGGAGTATGGTTGGAGGGTAGGAGGCCAATCTCTGATACCTCCCCGGTTCTTGATAGATTTGGGCCTCTGTCTACAACTGACACAGAGAATCTGCTACTCTCCGCTAGATCAGGCTCCCCCTATGACCCTTGTCCAGTCTCAGTTAAACAGGCTCTGTTTCCCGTAGCCCTCATGCTCACGCCGCTGTTTAATACTATGTTTGAAGCAGGGTACTTCCCTAGGCCATGGAAGCTGGCCTCGATATTGCCTCTGCTAAAAAAGCCTAATTTGGACCCAAAGGAACCTAATAACTTCCGGCCCATATCACGCCTCCCACTACCTGCAAAAATGGTCGAGAAAACCATGAACACGCAGCTTGGCACTTTCCTATGTGAAACTAACGTTTTAGACCCTACTCAATATGGGTTTAGAGAGGGGCATAGCACAGAAACCGCCCTATTAAAATCTACGGAGGAGATAAGGGAGGCTGTGGACAGGGGAGGCAAGGCAGCTATAATTATGCTGGACCTGTCCGCAGCCTTCGATACGGTCCACCATGATGTACTAATGGACCGCCTTCAGGCATGCAGCGTCAAAGGCAAAGCATATGAACTCCTGAAATCCTTTTTGACGGATAGATCACAAACTGTGGCTCTGGGTGATTTCCAATCTAAACCTTTCACGCTGCCATGTGGAGTGCCTCAGGGGTCCTCCCTTAGCCCAACGCTTTTTAATGTATATGTTTCCTCCTTGGCGACTCTGATTAGGTCCTTTGATTTCAGCCTTACATCATATGCAGACGACACACAAATTGTGGTGGCTCTGCGGCCCGGTTAGGCAACAGGAATCGACATCAGATTCCACGATTGCATGGCAGCTATCAAGAGCTGGATGTCACAAAACTGCCTGAAACTAAATTCAGGAAAGACCAAAGTCATCCTGTTCGGGAACGATCCTAATTTTTGGACCCCAAAGTGGTGGCCAGATGATATGGGGACTCTTCCAACCCCCGTTAGGAAGGTGAAAAACCTAGGAGTCTTCATTGATGAAAAACTTAATTTTGGCGATCAAGTCAACGCAGTGGCATCTTCCCCTTTTTTATGATCAGAATGCTTAAGAAAGTACTTCCCTTCCTGCCGGCCAATAGCCAGCGGACTGTAGTTATGGCAATCATCATGTCCAGGCTCGATTATTGCAACAGCCTGTATCTAAACTTGCAAGAACGTTTTTTGAATAAATTGCAATTGCTGCAAAATGCAGCAGCTCGGCTGCTCACATGTACTCCCAATTCTGCCTCCATCTCTAAGGAAATTAGAAAAAAACTACACTGGCTGCCGATCAGGAAACGGGTGCATTTTAAAGCACTTTGTACCGCCTACAAGGCACTACACAGTATTGGCCCAGAATTCTTGAAACAACAAAGGCAGTGGTACATACCTAGAAGAACCCTACGTTCCGGAGGAGCCAAATTGATGATAGTGCCACCCATCAAAAAGGCCTCTTGGGGAGGAAGAAGCCTTTTGGTGTGCGCTGCCAAGGGCTGGAATGATCTTCCCCCGTATTTGAGAAAGGCCCCTGACCTCCTCACTTTTAGGAGAGGATTGAAAACATGGCTTTTTACGCTTTAACCCTGTGTCTCTTGTCCCCGAACTCCTGTCTCAATGTCTCAGAGAATTAGTGGTCAGCGCCAGGACACCTTCGGGTAATTGCCGCGCTTTAGAAATTACTATAACATAACATAACATAACAAGGGTCTGGAAGTCACATGCAGCAGCATCTTAAGGAGCTACGCCACCAGAGTGAGGTTTAAGGGTCTGGAAGTCACATGCAGCAGCATCCTAATGAGCTACGCCGACAGGGCGAGGTTTAAGGGTCTGGAAGTCACACGCAGCAGCATCTTAAGGCTCTACGTTGACAGAGCGAGGTTTAATGGTCTGGAAGTCACATGCAGCAGCATCTTAAGGAGCTACACCGACAGAGCAAGGTTTAAGGGTCTGGAAGTCACATGCAGCAGCATCCTAATGAGCTATGCCGACAGAGCGAGGTTTAAGGGTCTGGAAGTCACACGCAGCAGCATCTTAAGGAGCTACGCTGACAGAGCGAGCTTTAAGAGTCTGGAAGTCACATGCAGCAGCATCTTAAGGAGTTACGCCAACAGAGGGAGGTTTAAGAGTCTGGAAGTCACAGGCAGCAGCATCTTAAGGAGCTACGCCGACAGAGCGATGTTCAATGGTCTGGAAGTCACATGCAGCAGCATCTTAAGGAGCTACGCCGACAGAGAGAGGTTTAAGGGTCTGGAAGTCACATGCAGCAGCATCTTAAGGAGCTACGCTGACAGAGCAAGGTTTAAGGGTCTGGAAGTCACATGCAGCAGCATCTTAAGGAGCTACGCCGACAGAGAGGTTTAAGGGTCTGGAAGTCACATGTAGCAGCATCTTAAGGAGCTACGCCGACAGAGCGAGGTTTAAGGGTCTGGAAGTCACACGCAGCAGCATCTTAAGGAGCTACGCTGACAGAGCGAGGTTTAAGGGTCTGGAAGTCACATGGAGCAGCATCTGAAGGAGCTACGCTGACAGAGCGAGGTTTAAGGGTCTGAAAGTCACATGCAGCAGCATCTTAAGAAGCTACGCCGCCAGAGCGAGGTTTAAGGGTCTGGAAGTCACATGCAGCAGCATCTTAAGGAGCTACACCAATAGAGCGAGGTTTAAGGGTCTGGAAGTCACCTGCAGCAGCATCTTAAGGAGCTACGCCGCCAGAGCGAGGTTTAAGGGTCTGGAAGTTACACGCAGCAGCATCTTAAGGAGCTACGCCGACAGAGCGAGGTTTAAGGGTCTGAAAGTCACATGCAGCAGCATCTTAAGGAGTTACGCCGACAGAGCGAGGTTTAAGGGTCTGGGAGTCACACGCAGCAGCATCTTAAGGAGCTACGCCGACAGAGGGAGGTTTAAGGGTCTGGAAGTCACACGCAGCAGCATCTTAAGGAGCTATGCCGACAGAGCGAGGTTTAAGGGTCTGGAAGTCACATGCAGCAGCATCTTAAGGAGCTATGCCGACAGAGCGAGGTTTAAGGGTCTGAAAGTCAAATGCAGCACCATCTTAAGGAGCTACGCCGCCAGAGCGAGGTTTAAGGGTCTGGAAGTTACACGCAGCAGCATCTTAAGGAGCTACGCCGACAGAGCGAGGTTTAAGGGTCTGGAAGTCACATGCAGCAGCATCTTAAGGAGCTACGCCGACAGAGCGAGGTTTAAGGGTCTGAAAGTCACATGCAGCAGCAGCATCTTAAGGAGCTACGCTGACAAAGCAAGGTTTAAGGGTTTGGAAATCACATGCAGCAGCATCTCAAGGAGCTATGCCGACAGAGCGAGGTTTAAGGGTCTGGAAGTCACACGCAGCAGCATCTTAAGGAGCTACGCCGACAGAGCGAGGTTTCAGGGCCTGGAAGTCATACGCAGCAGCATCTCAAGGAGCTACGCCGACAGAGCAAGGTTTAAGGGTTTGGAAGTCACATGCAGCAGCATCCTAATGAGCTACACCGACAGAGCGAGGTTTAAGGGTCTGGAAGTCACACGCAGCAGCATCTTAAGGAGCTACGCTGACAGAGCGAGCTTTAAGAGTCTGGAAGTCACATGCAGCAGCATCCTAATGAGCTTCACCGACAGAGCGAGGTTTAAGGGTCTGGAAGTCACATGCAGCAGCATCTTAAGGAGCTACGCCGACAGAGCGAGGTTTAAGGGTCTGGAAGTTACACGCAGCAGCATCTTAAGGAGCTACGCCGCCAGAGCGAGGTTTAAGGGTCTGGAAGTCACATGCAGCAGCATCTTAAGGAGATACGCCGCCAGAGCGAGGTTTAAGGGTCTGGAAGTCACATGCAGCAGCATCTTAAGGAGGTACACCGACAGAGCGAGGTTTAAGGGTCTGGAAGTTACACGCAGCAGCATCCTAAGGAGTTACGCCGACAGAGCGAGGTTTAAGGGTCTGGAAGTCACATGCAGCAGCATCTTAAGGAGCTACGCCGCCAGAGCGAGGTTTAAGGGTCTGGAAGTTACACGCAGCAGCATCTTGAGGAGCTACGCCGACAGAGCGAGGTTTAAGGGTCTGGAAGTCACATGCAGCAGCATCTTAAGGAGCTACGCCGCCAGAGCGAGGTTTAAGGGTCTGGAAGTTACACGCAGCAGCATCTTAAGGAGCTACGCCAAGAGAGCGAGGTTTAAGGGTTTGGAAGTCACACGCAGCAGCATCTTAAGGAGCAGCGCCGACAGAGCGAGATTTAAGGGTCTGGAAGTCACATGCAGCAGCATCTTAAGGAGCTACGCCGACAGATCCAGGTTCAAGGGTCTGGAAGTCACATGCAGCAGCATCTCAAGGAGCCACGCCGACAGAGCAATGTTTAAGGGTTTGGAAGTCACATGCAGCAGCATCTTAAGGAGCTACGCCGACAGATCCAGGTTCAAGGGTCTGGAAGTCACATGCAGCAGCATCCTAATGAGCTACACCGACAGAGCGAGGTTTAAGGGTCTGGAAGTCACACGCAGCAGCATCTTAAGGAGCTACGCCAAGAGAGCGAGGTTTAAGGGTTTGGAAGTCACACGCAGCAGCATCTTAAGGAGCTACGCCGACAGAGCGAGGTTTAAGGGTCTGGAACCACACGCAGCAGCATCTTAAGGAGCAGCGCCGACAGATCCAGGTTCAAGGGTCTGGAAGTCACATGCAGCAGCATCTTAAGGAGCTACGCCAACAGAGCAAGGTTCAAGGGTCTGGAAGTCACATGCAGCAGCATCTTAAGGAGCTACGCCGACAGATCCAAGTTCAAGGGTCTGGAAGTCACATGCAGCAGCATCTCAAGGAGCTACGCCGACAGAGCAAGGTTTAAGGGTTTGGAAGTCACACACAGCAGCATCTCAAGGAGCTATGCCGGCAGAGCGATGTTCAATGGTCTGGAAGTCACATGCAGCAGCATCTTAAGGAGCTACGCCGACAGAGAGAGGTTTAAGGGTCTGGAAGTCACACGCAGCAGCATCTTAAGGAGCTACGCCAAGAGAGCGAGGTTTAAGGGTCTGGAAGTTGTAAAACAGGAAGGCAATCGACGAATGGAATAACCTTAAGTATTGCCCGGCGATGTCGCCTCTATTCCCCAAAATATGAATCAATGAAGAGGCAGGCGCTGGAGACTGGAAGGCAGGAAACAAAGGTTTATTCTCTCCGGAGGAGAACACGTCAGATCAGACCAACAGGGAATCTTCACGAGGTGCTCTACTGCATCTCTGAGGCCTGGCCTCTTATACACGCATTTATGGCAGGAAGACATTTTTTATTACAGTAAAGATACTTTGAAGTATGAAAGACATCCCTGGGATCTTCTGCTTCAGACCCGTTCCCACGCACCCTTACAGTGAGAATCCCCTCCCCATTCACCATACAGAATCGTCATCAGACGGCAGGATCAGCAGGGCATTCCGCCGGTTCCCGGAATGCATGTGGTGTGACGGATCTCATGGGGTGGGGGCCTTGATCTACTGTAACTCCTTTGAAGAGGGGCGATTCCTTACAGTCGGGGCCATAAACTGTATCCGCAGGGCTAGGTGATAGCCTGGGACCGGCCTGGACAATCGGATACGGAGGAAGAGGGGTGTCAGAGGGTGTGATAGTGTATAGGAGGAAAGGGAGGTGTCGGGCAGGCCCGGGTGAGATTCCCAGGGAAGTGCAGCGCAGTTGGAGGGGGTTAATGGCCCGTGCATGAGAGAGAGAGAGAGAGGGTGACCAGTGCGGGGGGGGCTTGCGAGGATGTGGAGCCGCGCTGGGGATTAGCGGTGTGCAGAGAGTGGGTCTGATCAAGGTAGCTAAAATGGCCGCCGCGGACGACGAAAGTGTGGCATTGGGAAAAAGGGCAAGATGGCGCAGACAATGTTTATCGATACAAATTAATTTTCCACAGTCCCCCTTTTAACATTTCTCGCCAACTTGTTAATTCGGGTCGATCCCCATAATGCCACGTATTTCTGTCTCATACAAAGTTTTCATGTGTTCAGCCTGTAAGTCCAAAGTCTTTGGGCAAATGCAATTTGAAAATAATGAACACAGAGGAGGCAGACATTGGATACTTAAGCAACACCCGCATAGCACCACAATCGGAATCAGAATGAATGTGAACAACCTCCACCCCCAGGCTTTCAGTAAGTCCCAGAACCAGCTCCCAAGCGACCATCCTTCTTGCTCCCGGTGTACTTCAGAGGACAGTCTATGGAGGTGTTCGATGGCTTTGTAAACAGAAGGTGAATTGTCTGGCACGTAGGTGCAACAGCTGGACCCAATGATGCGGCATGCTCCTCCTCGGTCTGCCAGAACCACGTCTAGAACAAGGCGGTTCTGCAGAGCCACCAGGCGGACTGCCTGAAGCTCTGCGGTGTTATTGGTCAAGATGCCAGCTGTGATGTTCATGGTGGTTTCAACTGCCTGGGTCAAGTGTCGGATGGCGCGGCTGTTCGTCATCGGACCCCAGAATGGCACAAGTCCTTTCGCGGCATCCAAGAACTGTGCTCCTGTCGAGTCGGCCTGGTCGATGTCCCTTGCACGCTTTTGCCGGTGATGGCTTGCTGGGGCCACATACGTAGGTGGGAGGATGAAGGCAATGTAGCATGTGCCCCCCAACCTTTGGGGAGCCAGGTGTATGCTTTGGTGCCACAAACAAAGTACATATTTGGAGAAGCAACAAAGGAGGGAGGGTCGGATGAATCCAGTGTTCTGGTGATGACGCAGGCGCTGCGGCCCACCAGTTGCGTCCCCAGGCCTTCGATGCACACAAGGCCCGAGACGTTGACAACAGACAAGGCCACTGTCAGAGTGGTGGCTGTTCGTTTCCGGAGGTAGGAGAAAGTGGGTCTGGCTGGGTTATGGAAAACTTGCATTTCCACTCGTTCTTTGGCAGGGATGTCCATGTGAATAGAGGTACCAGAGGTCAGAGGGTAAAAAGGAGTAGCGGTTCGCCCAGTCTTATTCAGCCATGCCTCGTGGTAGAAATGCGAAACAGTTCTTTCTGATGTGGCATTGTCTTTAAAGCTTTCTTGCAGAAGAATCAGCCAGGCAAGACAGGAGCCGTGGATGGAAAAGGGCGAAGGAATGAACGGGATGGAGTGTCCGGCTGCATGGGGCAGCAGCCCGCAGATCCAGCAATTAGTGGCATTAGCGGCAAGGTTGTGTTGGTGCAGCAGTTGCACAAAAGAGTTATTCCAGAACTCCCTGCGTCTCTCTCGGAGCGGTGGAGAAAGGGCAATCAGGAAGTGTTCCTTGGTAGTTATCGGCAGTTCAGTGGGGAGCAATGTTTTGTGAGCGGGTGTGCTTTCTTCGATGATCCAGAAGGTTGTCATGAGGAGGAGGCAAAAGAGAAGGGTAATGAAAACGGCTATAGTCTTTGAGCTGTGCAGTTTGTTAGTCTTTGGGTTTCGGTAGGTCCTCTTCGGATATCCAGTTGCTTCCATCATTGGGGAGTCGGGCGCTTCCATCATCTTCAGAGTGCTCGGTAGCGGGCAGAACCACCGACTTTCTCTGACTTCTCTTCGGGCAACCTTGAGTGTGTTAGGCTACCGTTCTGAGATTTTACCCAGTCAGTGGTCTGCTTTACCGAAGCTCCTCCCTTTTACGTAGGTTGTACCCTTCCCTGGACGGTACGGTGGGATCGGGAAACTCTGCCAGTTCGAGCGTTTCTGTGTCGGTGTGACAGCTCAATGATGGTTTGTCTTTTGTCAGGAGCTCTTCCTGAGTCGCGATGTCTTCTTCCGTCGTCAGAGTTGGGGGCGCGTTTACAATGGTGCGCATGCACCCAGTGACGCTTGCCTTCCACTCGAAGGGCCGTCCGTGTAGTGATCAGGACTTGCCAGGGGCCCGTCCACCGAGGTTCCAAGCTTTTGGCACGCTGGAAGTTGCGGATCAAGACGTGATCCCCTGGGTGAATGTCGTGTCCTGGGCCCCTGGAAGCGTCTGGGATGGCTTGCAGCACCTGTTGATGGATGACAGTTAAGGTTTTAGTGAGGGTGCACAGATAGTCAGACATTAGGACGTCTGGGACGTCATGGATCGAGAGTTGGCCTAGGCGCGGCCCAAATATTCATTGGCCGCCCGAATACTACTTCGTAAGGGGTCAAGTGGTGCTTAGTGGGGGTGGAGCGCATTGATAGCAATGCCAATGGGAGGGCATCAGGCCACTTCAGTCCGGTGGAGGCAACAATCTTAGAGATTTTTAGCTTGAGTGTGGCGTTGTGTCGCTCGACCAGGCCTGCAGATTGGGGGTGGAAGACTGCGTGAAATTTCTGTTTTACACCCAATCCCTTTAAGATAAGTTGGATGACTTCAGCTATGAAGTGGGGGCCGTTGTCACTCCATAAAATCCGACAAAGGCCATATCGGGGGAAAAACTCTTTTAACAGGACTTTGGCAGTGGTCATGGCAGTGTTGTCGCGTGTGGGATAGGCCTCCACCCATTTGCTGAAGGCGCACACGACAACAAGGACGTACTTCAAACCCAGGCAACGGTCTAGCTGAATGTAATCCATCTGTAGGACTTCAAAGGGATGGTCGGGGACCCCGAACCCACCCCGAGGGACAACAGTTCCTTTCCCTGGGTTGTGTTGCAAGCAGATTAAGCATTGTTGAACTAGGCGTCTAGCAGAGTCGGGAATCTTGTCGTTGTGCCAGACTCGGGTGATGAGTTCAATCATGGGGGCAGATCCTATGTGTGCTGGGGAGTGTGCCATAGTCAGTATGGGGATCAAGTAGGAATTGGGTAGCAGCCATTTGTTCGTGTCTTTTGTCAACCAGCAGCCTTCATCATCTTTCAGTCCCACCCGTGCCCATTCAGTCAGTTCTTGGGGGAGCAGGCCATTTGTATGTCTCTAATGTGCTCTCTAGCGTCCTTCCATTTTTCCGTCTGTGACCTAGTCACGTACATGCGTGTCGTCGTCCTATTCTCAGCTGTGGTTCGAGCAGTGATGTCGGCTAGTGCATTTCCTTGTCCAATGATGTCTGTCACTTTCTTGTGTGCCTGGCATTTGATGACTGCAAGTCGTTCGGGGAGGAGGACTGCTTCGGTCAAGGTAGAGACTAGATCTCCGTGAAGGATGGGTGTACCATGCGAAGTCAGGAATCCCCTTTCCTTCCATAAGAGCCCAAAATGATGAACCACCCCGAAGGCATACTGGCTGTCGGTGTAGATGTTTGCGACTTTGCCTGTTGCTAGGACGCATGCACGTGTGAGGGCAATTAGTTCTGCCGCTTGTGCGGACCGTTGGGTGATGCGGGCCGTCTCAACTACCGTCCGGGCTGTGGTGACTGCATAGGCAGCTGAGGTCGTGCCGTCGGGGAGTTTAATGCACGAGCCGTCTACCCATAGCTCTCCATCAGGGTCTGGGATGGCAGTGTCACGGAGGTCAGCTCTACTTCTAGTTTGCTCGTCCGTGAGGGTCACACAGTCATGCATAGGGGACACATTGGGGTCGTCATCGGGGAGGGGCAACAGAGTGGCAGGGTTCAGAGTGGTACATCGTTTCAACGTGATGTGGGGTGTAAGCAGAGTTAACTCGTAACCAGTCAGTCGTGCGCTAGTCAGGTGCTGAGTCTTGGTCTGGTTCAGGAGTGTGTCGACAGCATGGGGGACCAGCACAGTGAGGAATTCGAAAGTACGATCCCCTCACTTTGTCGGATAGAGACGGCAGCGGCAGCTACCGCTCGAAGGCAGGCGGGCAGAGCTCTGGCTACAGGGTCAAGAGTGGCAGAGAAGTAGGCACAAGGGCGTTGTTTGGGACCTATGGGTTGCGTTAGGACAGACAAAGCGCACCCCTCCCTCTCGTGGGTGAAGAGGGAGAAGGGCTTGGTGTAGTCAGGGGTCCCTAGAACAGGGGCTGAGCAGAGGGCATCTCGTAGTTCTTGAAAGGAGGATTGGCATTCAGGGGTCCAAGGGAGTGGGAAGGGAACGTCTTTCGCTAACAGAGAGAGTAGAGGTCTGACTATGAGACTAAGGTTTGGCAACCACTGCCGACAGAAGGACGTGAGGCCTACTAAGGAGCGAACCTGCTTTTGAGTCTTGGGAACGGGGGTCTCTAGGATGGTCCGGATCCGATCGGGTGTGAGCTTTCTCCCGTCCTTGGACAGGAGGTGGCCTAAGTATGTCACCTGTGGTTGGCAGAACTGCAGCTTCTTCTTGGAGACCTTGTGACCATTCTCCGCGAGGAAGTGCAGGAGTTGGATGGTGGCTGTGGTGGCAAGTGGCGTAGTGTCGGCAGCCAGGAGAATGTCGTCGACATACTGGATTAACACCACTCCGTCCGGGAGCTGGACTGCGTCCAGCTGTCTCTTGAGAGCCTGGCTGTAGATGCTGGGGCTCTCAGTGTAGCCCTGGGGTGCTCTACAGAATCTATATGAACGGGCTTTTAGGGTGAAGCCGAAGAGGTATCGGCTGTCTGGATGGATGGGGATAGAAAAGAAAGCATTTTTGAGATCTATGACGGTGAAAACAGTGGCAGTGGAGGGGATCAGGGTCAAGATGGTGGTGATGTCACTGAGTACTGAGGTACGACTACTTTGTTTACTTCGCGGAGGTCAATGATGAAGCGATAAGCCTTCTCATCTCCCTCGCCTTGCTTCTTGACAATGGGTAGGATAGGGCTGTTACAGATATTACTGACTACTTCCTCTACCACTCCTGCATCGACTAAGGACTGAATGATTCCTACCAATGCCTTCTCGCCCTCGGGCGATATCCGATACTGTGGGAGCTTTGGGAGCATAGCGTCTGACCGTACAGTGATGTGCACAGGGTCTATCATCATGCGTCCTACGTCTGAGTCGGTCTTGGCCCAAAGGTACGGGGGTAAAGTGTCTAGTAAGGACAAGTCAGCGTCAGTGATGGAAAACATGCGTCGGGTGGGACAAGGTCTGAACAGATTCTGGTTATCGTACAGTATGACTCGTACTCCGTCTGGGGAACATCGAATGGTGGCTCGAAAGTGCTTCAGGAGGTCAAGACCCATAATGGCGTCGGGGGTGTTGGAAGATAGCAGGAAGGTCGTGTCCGTGATGTTGTTCTCTAAGTCAAAGGGAATCGGTGTAGATAAGGGATTAGTAGAGGGCGTTCCATCAAAGCCTATTGATGTCACGTGTGAGCCAGCCAAGGGTGCCCTTGGAATCAGTCGTTTGGATAATGCACTACGTGTTGCCCCAGTGTCCACCAAAAATGGGGACTTCGTACCCAGGACCTTAGCAGTGACATAAGGACCTTGCTGGTCAACACAAAGCTCGACTGGATCCCTCCCTTGTCCCTGGCTGTCCTATGCGAAATCGCGGACGTTCTCGCAATCGGACTGCTGATACTGATTCTGTCGTGGGCGGTCAAATGTGTTAGGTCGGCTTGGTCTGTCATAGTTAGCATCATTGGTGTGTCCCCGTCCCTGGTCCCTGTTCTTTTGTCCGTTTGTCCCATCCCTAGCCTCTCGGTTCTTGTTTGCTTCATGAAGGACCGGGCACTGCGACTTCCAGTGACCGTATCCTTTACAAAACGCGCATTGGTTTTCATCTAAGTCCCTTCGGCTTGTATAGGGTACGGGCATTCGTTCTCTGGAGGGTGTATTTTTAGGGGCTGTCGGCTGGTAGTTCCCCTTGGAGGGTTCCCTACCTATCGTCACCCCCTGCAGTTGAGCTATCATGACCCGCTCTTTCAACTCCTTCTTTTTACGTTCGGATGCCCTATCATTCTCATTCTTCTGATGTTCATAGTATTGGGCCATCTGGAGGATAGCCGTGGGTTTAGAGGCTGCCCAACTGCTTTCGCTCGCCTGCAATTTTTGAGAAACTTCTTGCACCAGGCCTTTCACGAAATTCTGAACGAACAAGTGGTGTCCGGTTGCAGTGGCCATATCTTGGCCGCTGTAGTCGGAGAACACCGTTTCGAACCTAGAGAAGTATTCCGAAGCGTCTTCTTGTGGTTTCTGTCTACAGGCCGTCACTATTGACCAGTCTATTTTCTTCTCGGGAATCAGGGTCTTGAGTTTCTGGACGATCTTGTCCGGGAGTTCAAGGATGGCCGTTACGGGTTTCTGCCCGGCTCCTCGTTGCTTGTCGAACTCATCGAGTTGTTTCCAGGTATGTCCGAACAGCTCAAGGTGGTCGACCTTGCGGATCTGCTTCCACACATCAGCTGGCAGACATAACCCGAAGAACAAATCGAGGTCCGTTAGGGTCATGATAGTGGAACCTAAGGCTGTATCTAGTTCAGTGTAGAAGGCGGTGGGGTTTTTCGTAAATCGGGCAGAGATTTTCGGAACGTCAGAATATCCTGTCGATCCCATGGTTGGTAGACCCAGTTGTACACTATCCTCCCTTTTGCATCCGTATGGTTAACATCATCGTGTGTTCCCTGACCTCGTGGGGGACCCAATAGGGGCGGCCTCTCTTATCGGCATCATGGTGCTAGGTTGCTCTATTCGTGGTTCGGCCGCTACGGATGTCGTAGGTTTAGCTTCCACCTCTGATTCAGTGAGGTGGCAGAAAACCCTAAGTGTACGCGCAAGGAGGTCCGTCACGTCACACTCGCCCTCATCCCCGATATCAATTTTTCTATACAGAGTCGTTAGGCTCTCGGGACCTCTATCTCGATATGGGTCCTCATAAGCGTTTAGGACATGATAACATAATCGTACGACAAAGTGTCGTCTGTGGCTTCCCGCATATGAGTTGAATATATCCATAACGTGTTCCTCCTTCTCCTTTCGTTCTACTAGTGTCCTGACTACCTTGTCAATCCTCTCTTGCTCGTTTTTGCCCAACCTGTTCGTCCTTGTGGGTTCTGTGTTTCGGGCCTCATGGTCATCTAATATTGCTGCTTGTTTTGTATCTGGTGCGAGGGATTCCGCCGGTGCGGAGGCCTTGGGGGCCGAGGCCCTGGCGCTACTCTCGTCTGTGCTTGGGGGTCGCGAGTGTTGCGCTGAAGGTTGGGAAGGGGCATATGGAGGGGGCATGTAGATGATCGGAGGACCTAATAAGAGATCATCGTTGGTTCGCTGTTTCGAAGGTAATTCAGGGTAGAGCGCAGAGGGTGTTCTAACAGGACACTGGCTCGGTGTTTCGATCTCTTGTTTTCGCTTAGCCTCCTCTCTCTTCTTTATTTCTTCCTCTAGTTTCTTTGCAGCTAGGTGGGCTGCTTTACGTAGCTCTTTGTCTAACCTAGCTTCCTCTTTCTTCTTTCGCTGTACAGTTTCTTTGCGCCACAGGCCAACGCTGTCTAGCATGGTCGGTGTCGTTCTACGAGTTTTTAGGGCTTCATCTAGTGCATCTAGTTTGCTTTCTTCAAAGGATCCTATCAGTGGCCACTGACTCTGGGGTTCCTTCTTCGTATACCTGTGCCATAATTTGCAATATGCTATAGCGACTAGTCCATGCTTTGTGAACATGTCTTTGTTAGGGGTGCCTTCCAGTGGGACTGGATGATCCACCTCTAACAAGCGGTCCGGGCTGAACCAGCTACCACTCAGTGGGGAGAAGATAGGCATGACAGATTACAAAGGGGGACAAAAGTCCGCGTTACCTACCCTTCACTACCTGCAAAAGACTAGGCAGAATATTGCTATTCCAGGTTGTTTGCAGACAATAAATGTTTCAAGAGAACTAGATCCAAATAAATAATCAGTGGGGAGAAGATAGGCACGACAGATTACAAAGGGGGACAAAGGTCCGCGTTACCCATCCTTCACTATCTGTAAAGGGAGAGAGAATATTCCTATCCCTCGCCGTTTGTAGACAGGGAATGCCTCAAAAGGAGCTACTCTGATACTCAAAGAAAAAGGGAGCTACCCTTGACAATCAATCAAACAAACAATCAGTGGGGAGAAAAGATAGGTACGACAGATTACAAAGGGGGACAAAAGTCCGCGTTACCCACCCTTCACTGTTCACAAAGGAAGATAGAGTATTTGTACTCTTCCTCGTTTGTAAGCAGCAAATGTCTCAAAGAACCGTTATCGTTTCACAATTTGTCGTTTTGTACGACCTTACCCGGACCGCATGGACTGTTTCCTGTCCTCCGAATCCAGCGCCCGATCGTCCTCTATCTTCTATCGCGGCACTCCTGATGGTTCCCAGTCAGGACCGTAGATCACTCGAGAGAGGTCTGTTCGGAACCAGTGAAGTTCGGATGATCGGCTGTCAGACGAGGGTCTATCGGACAGGAGCTCTCCCGATCGTTGCAGTCGTTCACTCTGTCGTCAGGACCTCTCCCACTGGATCCACGTGTCGCTGATGGGCCCCACGCTTGGGACGCCAATTGTAAAACAGGAAGGCAATCGACGAATGGAATAACCTTAAGTATTGCCCGGCGATGTCGCCTCTATTCCCCAAAATATGAATCAATGAAGAGGCAGGCGCTGGAGACTGGAAGGCAGGAAACAAAGGTTTATTCTCTCCGGAGGAGAACACGTCAGATCAGACCAACAGGGAATCTTCGCGAGGTGCTCTACTGCATCTCTGAGGCCTGGCCTCTTATACACGCATTTATGGCAGGAAGACATTCTTTATTACAGTAAAGATACTTTGAAGTATGAAAGACATCCCTGGGATCTTCTGCTTCAGACCCGTTCCCACGCACCCTTACAGTGAGAATCCCCTCCCCATTCACCATACAGAATCGTCATCAGACGGCAGGATCAGCAGGGCATTCCGCCGGTTCCCGGAATGCATGTGGTGTGATGGATCTCATGGGGTGGGGGCCTTGATCTACTGTAACTCCTTTGAAGAGGGGCGATTCCTTACAGTCGGGGCCATAAACTGTATCCGCAGGGCTAGGTGATAGCCTGGGACCGGCCTGGACAATCGGATACGGAGGAAGAGGGGTGTCAGAGGGTGTGATAGTGTATAGGAGGAAAGGGAGGTGTCGGGCAGGCCCGGGTGAGATTCCCAGGGAAGTGCAGCGCAGTTGGAGGGGGTTAATGGCCCGTGCATGAGAGAGAGAGCGAGAGGGTGACCAGTGCGGGGGGGCTTGCGAGGATGTGGAGCCGCGCTGGGGATTAGCGGTGTGCAGAGAGTGGGTCTGATCAAGGTAGCTAAAATGGCCGCCGCGGACGACGAAAGTGTGGCATTGGGAAAAAGGGCAAGATGGCGCAGACAATGTTTATCGATACAAATTAATTTTCCACAAAGTCACATGCAGCAGCATCTTAAGGAGCTACGCCGACAGAGCGAGATTTAAGGGTCTGGAAGTCACATGCAGCAGCATCTTAAGGAGCCACGCCGACAGCAGCATCTTAAGGAGCTACGCCGACAGAGCAAGGTTCAAGGGTCTGGAAGTCACATGCAGCAGCATCTTAAGGAGCTACGCCGACAGATCCAGGTTCAAGGGTCTGGAAGTCACATGCAGCAGCATCTCAAGGAGCTACGCCGACAGAGTGAGGTTTAAGGGTCTGAAAGTCACATGCAGCAGCATCTTAAGGAGCTACGCTGACAGAGCGAGCTTTAAGAGTCTGGAAGTCACATGCAGCAGCATCCTAATGAGCTACACCGACAGAGCGAGGTTTAAGGGTCTGGAAGTCACACGCAGCAGCATCTTAAGGAGCTACGCCAAGAGAGCGAGGTTTAAGGGTCTGGAAGTCACATGCAGCAGCATCTTAAGGAGCTACGCCGACAGAGCGAGGTTTAAGGGTCTGGAAGCCACACGCAGCAGCATCTTAAGGAGCAGCGCCGACAGAGCGAGATTTAAGGGTCTGGAAGTCACATGCAGCAGCATCTTAAGGAGCCACGCCGACAGAGCGAGGTTTAAGGGTCTGGAAGTCACATGCAGCAGCATCTTAAGGAGCTATGCCGACAGCAGCATCTTAAGGAGCTACGCCGACAGAGCAAGGTTCAAGGGTCTGGAAGTCACATGCAGCAGCATCTTAAGGAGCTACGCCGACAGATCCAGGTTCAAGGGTCTGGAAGTCACATGCAGCAGCATCTCAAGGAGCTACGCCGACAGAGCAAGGTTTAAGGGTCTGGAAGTCACACGCAGCAGCATCTTAAGGAGCTACGTCGACAGAGTGAGGTTTAAGGGTCTGAAAGTCACATGCAGCAGCATCCTAATGAGCTACGCCGACAGAGCGAGGTTTAAGGGTCTGGAAGTCACATGCAGCAGCATCTTAAGGAGCTATGCCGACAGAGCGAGGTTTAAGGGTCTGGAAGTCACATGCAGCAGCATCTTAAGGAGCTACGCCGACAGAGCCAGGTTTAAGGGTCTGGAAGTCACATGCAGCAGCATCTTAAGGAGCTACGCCGCCAGAGCGAGGTTTAAGGGTATGGAAGTTACACGCAGCAGCATCTTAAGGAGCTACGCCGACAGAGCGAGGTTTAAGGGTCTGGAAGTCACATGCAGCAGCATCTTAAGGAGCTACGCCGCCAGAGCGAGGTTTAAGGGTCTGGAAGTCACATGCAGCAGCATCTTAAGGAGCTATGCCGACAGAGCGAGGTTTAAGGGTCTGGAAGTCACATGCAGCAGCATCTTAAGGAGCTACGCCGACAGAGCGAGGTTTAAGGGTCTGGAAGTCACATGCAGCAGCATCTTAAGGAGCTACGCCGCCAGAGCGAGGTTGCATCTTAAGGAGCTACACCAACAGAGCGAGGTTTAAGGGTCTGGAAGTCACATGCAGCAGCATCTTAAGGAGCTATGCCGACAGAGCGAGGTTTAAGGGTCTGGAAGTCACATGCAGCAGCATCTTAAGGAGCTACACCAACAGAGCGAGGTTTAAGGGTCTGGAAGTCACATGCAGCAGCATCTTAAGGAGCTACGCCGCCAGAGCGAGGTTTAAGGGTCTGGAAGTTACACGCAGCAGCATCATAAGGAGCTACGCCGACAGAGCGAGGTTTATGGGTCTGGAAGTCACATGCAGCAGCATCTTAAGGAGCTACGCCGCCAGAGCGAGGTTTAACGGTCTGGAAGTTACACGCAGCAGCATCTTAAGGAGCTACGCCGACAGAGGGAGGTTTAAGAGTCTGGAAGTCACATGCAGCAGCATCTTAAGGAGCTATGCCGACAGAGCGAGGTTTAAGGGTCTGGAAGTCACATGCAGCAGCATCTTAAGGAGCTACACCAACAGAGCGAGGTTTAAGGGTCTGGAAGTCACATGCAGCAGCATCTTAAGGAGCTACGCCGCCAGAGCGAGGTTTAAGGGTCTGGAAGTTACACGCAGCAGCATCTTAAGGAGCTACGCCGACAGAGCGAGGTTTAAGGGTCTGGAAGTCACATGCAGCAGCATCCTAATGAGTTACGCCGACAGAGCGAGGTTTAAGGGTCTGGAAGTCACATTCAGCAGCATCTGAAGGAGCTACGCTGACAGAGTGAGGATTAAAGGTCTGGAAGTCACATGCAGCAGCATCGTAAGGAGCTACACAGACAGAGGGAGATTTAAAGGTCTGGAAGTCACTTGCAGCAGCATCGTAAGGAGCTAAGCCGACAGAGCAAGGTTTAAGGGTCTGGAAGTCACACGCAGCAGCATCATAAGGAGCTACGCTGACAGAGGGAGGTTTAAGAGTCTGGAAGTCACACGCAGCAGCATCTTAAGGAGCTACGCCGACAGAGCAAGGTTCAAGGGTCTGGAAGTCACATGCAGCAGCATCGTAAGGAGCTAAGCCGACAGAGCAAGGTTTAAGGGTCTGGAAGTCACATGCAGCAGCATCTTAAGGAGTTCGGCCGACACCGAGTCTGGAAGTCACACGCAGCAGCATCTTAAGAAGCTACGCCGACAGAGCAAGGTTCAAGGGTCTGGAAGTCACATGCAGCAGCATCTTAAGGAGCTACGCCGACAGAGGGAGGTTTAAGGGTCTGGAAGTCACATGCAGCAGCATCTTAAGGAGCTACGCCGACAGAGCGAGGTTTAAGGGTCTGGAAGTCACATGCAGCAGCATCTTAAGGAGCTACGCCGACAGAGCGAGGTATAAGGGCCTGGAAGTCATATGTAGCAGCATTTTAAGGAGCTACGCCGACAGAGCAAGGTTCAAGGGTCTGGAAGTCACATGCAGCAGCATCTTAAGGAGCTACGCCGACAGATCCAGGTTCAAGGGTCTGGAAGTCACATGCAGCAGCATCTCAAGGAGCTACGCCGACAGAGTGAGGTTTAAGGGTCTGAAAGTCACATGCAGCAGCATCTTAAGGAGCTACGCTGACAGAGCGAGCTTTAAGAGTCTGGAAGTCACATGCAGCAGCATCCTAATGAGCTACACCGACAGAGCGAGGTTTAAGGGTCTGGAAGTCACACGCAGCAGCATCTTAAGGAGCTACGCCAAGAGAGCGAGGTTTAAGGGTCTGGAAGTCACATGCAGCAGCATCTTAAGGAGCTACGCCGACAGAGCGAGGTTTAAGGGTCTGGAAGCCACACGCAGAAGCATCTTAAGGAGCAGCGCCGACAGAGCGAGATTTAAGGGTCTGGAAGTCACATGCAGCAGCATCTTAAGGAGCCACGCCGACAGAGCGAGGTTTAAGGGTCTGGAAGTCACATGCAGCAGCATCTTAAGGAGCTATGCCGACAGCAGCATCTTAAGGAGCTACGCCGACAGAGCAAGGTTCAAGGGTCTGGAAGTCACATGCAGCAGCATCTTAAGGAGCTACGCCGACAGATCCAGGTTCAAGGGTCTGGAAGTCACATGCAGCAGCATCTCAAGGAGCTACGCCGACAGAGCAAGGTTTAAGGGTCTGGAAGTCACACGCAGCAGCATCTTAAGGAGCTACGCCGACAGAGTGAGGTTTAAGGGTCTGGAAGTCACATGCAGCAGCATCTTAAGGAGCTACGCCGACAGAGCGAGGTTTAAGGGTCTGGAAGTCACATGCAGCAGCATCTTAGGGAGCTACGCCGCCAGAGCGAGGTTTAAGGGTCTGGAAGTCACATGCAGCAGCATCTTAAGGAGCTACGCCGCCAGAGCGAGGTTTAAGGGTCTGGAAGTTACACGCAGCAGCATCTTAAGGAGCTACGCCGACAGAGCGAGGTTTAAGGGTCTGGAAGTCACACGCAGCAGCATCTTAAGGAGCTACGCCGCCAGAGCGAGGTTTAAGGGTCTGGAAGTCACATGCAGCAGCATCTTAAGGAGCTACGCCGCCAGAGCGAGGTTTAAGGGTCTGGAAGTTACACGCAGCAGCATCTTAAGGAGCTACGCCGACAGAGCGAGGTTTAAGGGTCTGGAAGTCACACGCAGCAGCATCTTAAGGAGCTACGCCGCCAGAGCGAGGTTTAAGGGTCTGGAAGTCACACGCAGCAGCATCTTAAGGAGCCACACCAACAGAGCGAGGTTTAAGGGTCTGGAAGTCACACGCAGCAGCATCTTAAGGAGCTACGCCGCCAGAGCGAGGTTTAAGGGTCTGGAAGTCACACGCAGCAGCATCTTAAGGAGCTACGCCGACAGAGCGAGGTTTAAAGGTCTGGAAGTCACATGCAGCAGCATCGTAAGGAGCTAAGCCGACAGAGCAAGGTTTAAGGGTCTGGAAGTCACACGCAGCAGCATCATAAGGAGCTACGCCGACAGAGGGAGGTTTAAGAGTCTGGAAGTCACACGCAGCAGCATCTTAAGGAGCTAAGCCGACAGAGCAAGGTTTAAGGGTCTGGAAGTCACACGCAGCAGCATCATAAGGAGCTACGCCGACAGAGGGAGGTTTAAGAGTCTGGAAGTCACACGCAGCAGCATCTTAAGGAGCTACGCCGACAGAGCAAGGTTCAAGGGTCTGGAAGTCACATGCAGCAGCATCGTAAGGAGCTAAGCCGACAGAGCAAGGTTTAAGGGTCTGGAAGTCACATGCAGCAGCATCCTAATGAGTTACGCCGACAGAGCGAGGTTTAAGGGTCTGGAAGTCACATTCAGCAGCATCTGAAGGAGCTACGCTGACAGAGTGAGGATTAAAGGTCTGGAAGTCACATGCAGCAGCATCGTAAGGAGCTACACAGACAGAGGGAGGTTTAAAGGTCTGGAAGTCACATGCAGCAGCATCGTAAGGAGCTAAGCCGACAGAGCAAGGTTTAAGGGTCTGGAAGTCACACGCAGCAGCATCTTAAGGAGCTACGCCGACAGAGCAAGGTTCAAGGGTCTGGAAGTCACATGCAGCAGCATCGTAAGGAGCTAAGCCGACAGAGCAAGGTTTAAGGGTCTGGAAGTCACATGCAGCAGCATCTTAAGGAGCTACGCCGACAGAGCGAGGTTTAAGGGTCTGGAAGTCACATGCAGCAGCATCTTAAGGAGTTACGCCGACAGAGGGAGGTTTAAGAGTCTGGAAGTCACACGCAGCAGCATCTTAAGGAGCTACGCCGACAGAGCAAGGTTCAAGGGTCTGGAAGTCACATGCAGCAGCATCGTAAGGAGCTAAGCCGACAGAGCAAGGTTTAAGGGTCTGGAAGTCACATGCAGCAGCATCTTAAGGAGTTCGGCCGACACCGAGTCTGGAAGTCACACGCAGCAGCATCTTAAGAAGCTACGCCGACAGAGCAAGGTTCAAGGGTCTGGAAGTCACATGCAGCAGCATCTTAAGGAGCTACGCCGACAGAGGGAGGTTTAAGGGTCTGGAAGTCACATGCAGCAGCATCTTAAGGAGCTACGCCGACAGAGCGAGGTTTAAGGGTCTGGAAGTCACATGCAGCAGCATCTTAAGGAGCTACGCCGACAGAGCGAGGTATAAGGGCCTGGAAGTCATATGTAGCAGCATTTTAAGGAGCTACGCCGACAGAGCAAGGTTCAAGGGTCTGGAAGTCACATGCAGCAGCATCTTAAGGAGCTACGCCGACAGATCCAGGTTCAAGGGTCTGGAAGTCACATGCAGCAGCATCTCAAGGAGCTACGCCGACAGAGTGAGGTTTAAGGGTCTGAAAGTCACATGCAGCAGCATCTTAAGGAGCTACGCTGACAGAGCGAGCTTTAAGAGTCTGGAAGTCACATGCAGCAGCATCCTAATGAGCTACACCGACAGAGCGAGGTTTAAGGGTCTGGAAGTCACACGCAGCAGCATCTTAAGGAGCTACGCCAAGAGAGCGAGGTTTAAGGGTCTGGAAGTCACATGCAGCAGCATCTTAAGGAGCTACGCCGACAGAGCGAGGTTTAAGGGTCTGGAAGCCACACGCAGAAGCATCTTAAGGAGCAGCGCCGACAGAGCGAGATTTAAGGGTCTGGAAGTCACATGCAGCAGCATCTTAAGGAGCCACGCCGACAGAGCGAGGTTTAAGGGTCTGGAAGTCACATGCAGCAGCATCTTAAGGAGCTATGCCGACAGCAGCATCTTAAGGAGCTACGCCGACAGAGCAAGGTTCAAGGGTCTGGAAGTCACATGCAGCAGCATCTTAAGGAGCTACGCCGACAGATCCAGGTTCAAGGGTCTGGAAGTCACATGCAGCAGCATCTCAAGGAGCTACGCCGACAGAGCAAGGTTTAAGGGTCTGGAAGTCACACGCAGCAGCATCTTAAGGAGCTACGCCGACAGAGTGAGGTTTAAGGGTCTGGAAGTCACATGCAGCAGCATCTTAAGGAGCTACGCCGACAGAGCGAGGTTTAAGGGTCTGGAAGTCACATGCAGCAGCATCTTAAGGAGCTACGCCGCCAGAGCGAGGTTTAAGGGTCTGGAAGTCACATGCAGCAGCATCTTAAGGAGCTACGCCGCCAGAGCGAGGTTTAAGGGTCTGGAAGTTACACGCAGCAGCATCTTAAGGAGCTACGCCGACAGAGCGAGGTTTAAGGGTCTGGAAGTCACACGCAGCAGCATCTTAAGGAGCTACGCCGCCAGAGCGAGGTTTAAGGGTCTGGAAGTCACATGCAGCAGCATCTTAAGGAGCTACGCCGACAGAGCGAGGTTTAAGGGTCTGGAAGTCACATGCAGCAGCATCTTAAGGAGCTACGCCGACAGAGCGAGGTTTAAGGGTCTGGAAGTCACATGCAGCAGCATCTTAAGGAGCTACGCCGCCAGAGCGAGGTTTAAGGGTCTGGAAGTCACACGCAGCAGCATCTTAAGGAGCTACGCCGACAGAGCGAGGTTTAAGGGTCTGGAAGTCACATGCAGCAGCATCTTAAGGAGCTACGCCGCCAGAGCGAGGTTTAAGGGTCTGGAAGTCACATGCAGCAGCATCTTAAGGAGCTACACCGACAGAGCGAGGTTTAAGGGTCTGGAAGTCACATGCAGCAGCATCTTAAGGAGCTACGCCGCCAGAGCGAGGTTTAAGGGTCTGGAAGTTACACGCAGCAGCATCTTAAGGAGCTACGCCGACAGAGCGAGGTTTAAGGGTCTGGAAGTCACACGCAGCAGCATCTTAAGGAGCTACGCCGCCAGAGCGAGGTTTAAGGGTCTGGAAGTTACACGCAGCAGCATCTTAAGGAGCTACGCCGACAGAGGGAGGTTTAAGAGTCTGGAAGTCACATGCAGCAGCATCTTAAGGAGCTATGCCGACAGAGCGAGGTTTAAGGGTCTGGAAGTCACATGCAGCAGCATCTTAAGGAGCTACACCAACAGAGCGAGGTTTAAGGGTCTGGAAGTCACATGCAGCAGCATCCTAATGAGTTACGCCGACAGAGCGAGGTTTAAGGGTCTGGAAGTCACATTCAGCAGCATCTGAAGGAGCTACGCTGACAGAGTGAGGATTAAAGGTCTGGAAGTCACATGCAGCAGCATCGTAAGGAGCTACACAGACAGAGGGAGGTTTAAAGGTCTGGAAGTCACATGCAGCAGCATCGTAAGGAGCTAAGCCGACAGAGCAAGGTTTAAGGGTCTGGAAGTCAAACGCAGCAGCATCATAAGGAGCTACGCCGACAGAGGGAGGTTTAAGAGTCTGGAAGTCACACGCAGCAGCATCTTAAGGAGCTACGCCGACAGAGCAAGGTTCAAGGGTCTGGAAGTCACATGCAGCAGCATCGTAAGGAGCTAAGCCGACAGAGCAAGGTTTAAGGGTCTGGAAGTCACATGCAGCAGCATCTTAAGGAGTTCGGCCGACGCCGAGTCTGGAAGTCACACGCAGCAGCATCTTAAGGAGCTACGCCGACAGAGCGAGGTTTAAGGGTCTGGAAGTCACATGCAGCAGCATCTTAAGGAGTTACGCCGACAGAGGGAGGTTTAAGAGTCTGGAAGTCACACGCAGCAGCATCTTAAGGAGCTACGCCGACAGAGCAAGGTTCAAGGGTCTGGAAGTCACATGCAGCAGCATCTTAAGGAGCTACGCCGACAGAGGGAGGTTTAAGGGTCTGGAAGTCACATGCAGCAGCATCTTAAGGAGCTACGCCGACAGAGCGAGGTATAAGGGCCTGGAAGTCACATGCAGCAGCATCTTAAGTACCTATGCCAGCAGGGCGAGTTTTAAGGGTCTGGAAGTCACATGCAGCAGCATCTTAAGGAGCTACGCCGACAGAGCGAGGTTTAAAGGTCTGGAAGTCACATGCAGCAGCATCTTAAGGAGCTACGCCGTCAGAGCGAGGTTTAAAGGTCTGGAAGTCACATGCAGCAGCATCTTAAGGAGCTACGCCGACAGAGCAAGGTTTAAGGGTCTGGAAGTCACATGCAGCAGCATCTTAAGGAGCTACGCCGACAGAGCGAGGTATAAGGGCCTGGAAGTCACATGTAGCAGCATTTTAAGGAGCTACGCCGACAGAGCGAGGTTTAAGGGTCTGGAAGTTACATGCAGCAGCATCTTAAGGAGCTACGCCGACAGAGCGAGGTTTAAGGGTCTGAAAGTCACATGCAGCAGTATCTTAAGGAGCTACGCCGACAGAGCGAGGTTCAAGGGTCTGGAAGTCACATGCAGCAGCATCTTAAGGAGCTACGCCGACAGAGCGAGGTTTAAGGGTCTGAAAGTTACATGCAGCAGCATCTTAAGGAGCTACGCCGACAGAGCGAGGTATAAGGGCCTGGAAGTCACATGCAGCAGCATCTTAAGTACCATCGCCAGCAGAGCGAGTTTTAAGGGTCTGGAAGTCACACGCAGCAACATCTTAAGGAGCTCTATTGACAGAGCGAGGTTTAAGGGTCTGGTTTTGACCCACAGAGCCTTCTACCACTCTGGGCCCCGGTACCTCAGGAAAAGGAAAAGCCCATATCATCCGGCCCGCCACTGCGCTCCTTGCATGCACTGTTGGCAGTGAGCCCTAGGACAAAAAGGAAAAAGTGGGCTGGTTCATCCTTTTCGTTCCTCACAGCAACCACCTGGATCTCTCTCCCTTTACAGCTTCGCTCAATATAGGATGAACTCTCCTTCAAATGCAGCGTGAAAACCTGGATATTTGAAAACACATTTATATAGCATGTGGTGCATGTCTTTTTACAAGCCGAGTTAACGTCGGGACACTCATCGAATAGCTGCGAGCTCTACAAGTCTCCTATGATTGATTTATTGATGTCTGGAAACAGATTATAACAAACATTTGCAATGCAATAGGTCTCGCATTTGCGAGAGTTAGAGCTATTGGTGTTGTAAATGACAATGTATTTTACCTATGTGTTTTGGTTTGGCGTGTAGTGGATGTATGTGGTGTCGAGTGGAATTATGTGAGTTGTATTGGAATTGATAGTTGTGGAATTGTGTGAGGTGCAATTTTGTGGTGTGGAGTATATTTGTGTAATGGAATTATGTGGCATGGTGAAAAGGGTTGAGAGCTGCACAGAATAAATAGAAAGGAAGATAGAGAGGGATAGATAGTTTGTGCAGGAAGCGGATTTTTAACTGTGACTTGCAGATGCCGCAAAATGTTTACTACAAGTGGTTATGCCGCTGAGCCACTGTGCCAACTTGAAGAAGGTTACATGGTGTTTATTTAGGGGCGGGGGAGTGGCTTGAAGTTGCACACACACAGTGCACTTAATCAATAAACACCTTTAATTCACCATTGCCTTCCGGGATGCAACTGTGCAGTTAGAATGCAAAATTACCCTTTTATAGGGTCTTGTTCATCACTCTCTTGATTAGCCGTGAGGTCCTGTGTTTCTTTGCGTTAAACCTAATTTTCTATTATAAGACATTGATTATATGTAGTATGCTCCTACCATTTCTAAATGGTTTAAATAACAAGAAGGGTGGAATGCCGATGACCTTAATCAGATTTGACCGCTTGACCTTCCAATCACTGCATTTTTCAGTGGTGACATTTAAACTCGCTAAGCCATCCTTCCATCTTACTATGTTTATAGTACATGTTGGGAATACGCCCATATTTGTGCTGAAATCACTTTGTTGATTTCCATGAAGTGAATCTAAGCTATGCTTCAGGCATGCTTCTGGCAACACATACAGCTCCTAAAAACAGACTTGCAGATGCTAAGGCCTCTGCCTGTCATGTAAACATACCTTTCCTCCTTATGTCAAAGGCCCTCTCCAGAACTGTCTGAACCACGCCCGCATAACAGTGCAGTGCAAAGCCTATTGAGTAGTAAAAGTTATTCTTTAAATATTTCAAAACATCTTTGATCAAATGCAGAGGCCTTTCTTTGTGTCAATTCTCATACAGCTAACAAAGTCCAGTATTCATTTGTTTGCAGGCACATATAGGCGGCTGTCAATAAAAATGCTGGGAAACACATGCGCAGTAAAACAAAAATGCAACCGGTGCTCATGTAAAGCGCTTTGATACCTTCGGGTCGAGTTTGCGCTTTATAAAACTCCAAAACAACAATGAAAAAAAAACAATATTGTATAATACTATATAAATAGCACAATATTACCGAACACAATTTCTAAATTGGCTATATTTATGTTGCAACATTGTATTAGGTATATGTTAGACTTGGCATCTTTTGGCGTGTTTCCCCTGACTTTTTGCTTTCTGACCTCCCGGTTTTGACTCTGTTTTTGCTGGTGTAATGATTCTGCGCACTTTCCTCACTGCTGTCCAGTGGGAAAGTGCAAGTGCTCCTGGATAAAATGTGTTATGGATTGGTGTTTCCATGATTGGCCTATTTGGTTTATGTGTCAGTCCCTTGTAAAGTGCACCGCGAGTGCCAGGGCCTATAGACCAAATGCTGTTGGTGGGCTGCAGCACTGGATTGTGCCACCCACGCAAACAGCCCGGAAAGTGTAACTCGGGCCTGCCATCGCAGAGCCTGTGCGCAGCCTGGGGCTGCCATGTCGACTTGGCAAGTGCACACACTTGCAAGTCCCTAAACCTTCCCTTTGCTACATGTTAGTCACCCCTAAGGTAGGCCCAAGGTACCCCTGTGGTCAGGGTGCGGTGTATGCGAAAGGTAGGACATGCCCGGGTGTGTGCGGCATGTCCTGATAGTGAATTACAGCCTAGTTCGTTTTTCACTATTGCAAGGCTACCTGTTCCCCCTAGGCCAGAACGGGCAGTTTTGATTATTACAGCTTATAATCCTAACTGACCCCGGGAACATGGTAGAAATTCGAGTTTAGTATGCCTGGACTCAGAATGATAAAATGCATCTTTTAGTGAAGTTGGTTTTAACATTCTGTGTTTGAAAATACCACTTTTAGAAAGTGGGTATTTTCTTGTCTAACCATCCAAGCCTGCCTCTGCGAGGTTGTGTATTCCTTGTCTGGAGTGTGAGTGACAGGGGCTGGGGGATGCCAGGAGACAGGGTGAGTCAGCACAGGGCTGAATAGCAAGATCTACATGTAGATGGGTGGGAGAAGGTCGCACCTGGGCCCTGAATAGGACAGTGCCTTCCCTCCACAATGCTGGCTCCACCTCCTGTGGTGCGTCTGATGTCCCTGGCCTACTCACTGAAAGAAGGGACGGAGACTTGTCAACAAAGTGCTCCAGAACTGGTGTGGACTAGGCAAAGGCCTCTCTGCCTTCAGAGAACAAAGGAATTTGGGATATAAATATTGGGGCCCTGACCCCATGAATTTAGATCTCGCTGGAATCAAGGAACCTGCCAAGACGAAGAGCTGGAAGAGCTGCCAGGAGGAGTACTGCCCCTTTGCAGTGTTGTTGCTTTGTTGGGTTGGCCTGCAGCTGCTGCTTCTGCCTTGGGCAGTGAAAGGACTGGACTGAACTTTCTACAAACTTGTGCTGAGTATCTCAAGGGCCTGGAACCGAGCTGGCCTCCTGTTAAGAAGTCTCAGGGACTACAAAGACTTCACAAGCCTCTGGGTACCGCTTCTGGAACGCTGTTTCAGTTGCCACAGAGGAAGGGAACTGCAACCGACTCCGTCCACCGAATCCATCCCTGGCCGGTGACCTGTTTGCACCGCAGACCGCATCGCCCCGCTTCGCAGCGCAACCCTGGTCTCACCGTGGGCGACGTCCGACGCCGCCAACATCGAGCCGCTGCTTGCACCGTGACCTGTGGGCACCGCAGTTCGCATCGCATCGCTTCACTGAACCAACCGGACCCGACCGACGCGGTCGCTGCAACTGGCTCAAGAGTCGTGACCGCACCGCATTTGGGGCACCGCTCGCACGTCTGCGACGCACTGCTCCGTCTCGCACCGCTGTCCAACGCCAGCTCCCGCACTCCGGCTAGGTCGCCTGCATCGCAACCTGTCAGCACCGCATCGAGCATCGTCTCACCCTGCATCGCACGCCTTGGACTCACCGACTCCGTCTGCACGACGCTCATCGAGCCGCTGCCTGCACCGCAGCGAGGGACACCGCACCTTGCATCGCTCCGTCTTGCACCGCAACCGCGACGAACGCCGACCGGCTCGTACACTCCGTACCAGCCACAACGAGAAAGGTACTGTAACCGAGTCTGTTCATGACTCTGCTGGCCCGTATCGACGCGGTTGGCTGGAACTGTTAGACTCTGTGGTTTTCAGCATCGCGGTAGGCTCGGACGGAGCTACCGACTCGTACGAACCTTGCTTTTGTGCTATTCCTGCAAAGAAGAAGTTACCGTATCAAGTATTCATTCGTAAAGTATAGTATTGTGGATTTTTGTCGTAATTGGTCTTGTCTTGAGTATATAAAATATTGGTTATTTTTCTAAACTGGTGTGGTGTCCGTTTGTAGTGCTTACACTGTATTACTGTTGGCTATGTGCAAATGCTTTACACACTGCCTCTGAATTAAGCCCGACTGCTCGTGCCAAGCTACCACGAGGGTGAGCAGGGGTTACTTCACGAGTGTAACACCCTTACCCTGACTAGGAAGAAGGGTCCCTACTTGGACAAAGGTGCAAGCCCTTGCCAACTAGAGATCCCATTTCTAACAGTATATAAATGAACTAAAATTATTTCATACTATAAGAAAGTTCTTTCAGGAGCAGGGCTGTTTTCTACTCAGTGGAAGGGAGGGTGAGAGCAGGGAGGAGACGAGCTAAGGGGCTGGGGGAATACAACATCACGAAATACAGTTAAAAAGTAAAACGTTGCATAGGTTGTCAGTGCAAACTGTAGGTGGATTTACAATGGTGTAAGCTGTAGCTTTAACATGTGTAATAAAGAAAGAATGCAGAGACTCTGTTGTGACTTCCATCATTGGGGGAGGGGAGAGGGGCAGAGAAGATGCCGGGACCAACAGGAAAAGCGAAAGGAGGAGAGAAGGGGAAAAGAAGCTGCCAGGGCTGCGGTGAGCATTAAAGTAAAGCTGGGTTATTCGAGTGAGGACAATAAAGCAAAAAATACGAAGAATCAAAGAAATTAAAAAGGCATTAAAAATAAAAAGAAGGGAACTACTTGTATTTGTATTACATTACAACCACTTGTAAGGCGGGGTGCAGAATATACTCAAGCAAAATACTGTTACTTAAAGTGAAGGGAGGCAATGCATAGGTGGGATGTCTGTCCAAATGCCCTATGCTGTAGCATTGGTGCGTGGGAGTAACGTGAATAACAGACCAGTGGAGGGAGGAGGGGTGGAAGCCCATCAATCAGTCAATTGGTGCCAGAGCTGCCGACTTTGAATCCGGGTAACCAAGTCCGAGTATAGGTGTTGGTTCAACATGCTATGTGATTCTGGGTAAATCACGTAATCTCCCCATACTGACCTGGGACACCAGCAGGGGGTTAAAATGCTGCTACGCCGGCGCTCGGAGTTTGCCATGAGCCCGGGGAAGACATACACCACAACGGGGAGGGACACAGAACCATCGCCGAGTGCAAAGCGCAGCGCCCTCGGGGTTTAACATAAGCCCAGGGAGAGACATACACCACAGCGGGGAGGGACACAGAACCATCGCCGAGTGCAAAGCGCAGCGCCCTCGGAGTTTAACATAAGCCCAGGGGGAGACATACACCACAGCGGGGAGGGACACAGAACCATCGCCGAGTGCAAAGCGCAGCACCCTCGGAGTTTAACATAAGCCCAGGGGGAGACATACACCACAGCGGGGAGGGACACAGAACCATCGCCGAGTGCAAAGCGCAGCGCCCTCGGAGTTTAACATGAGCCCCGGGGGAGACATACACCACAGCGGGGAGGGACACAGAACCATCGCCGAGGCAAAGCGCAGCGCCCTCGGAGTTTAACATAAGCCCAGGGGGAGACATACACCACAGCGGGGAGGGACACAGAACCATCGCCGAGTGCAAAGCGCAGCACCCTCGGAGTTTAACATAAGCCCCGGGGGAGACATACACCACAGCGGGGAGGGACACAGAACCATCGCCGAGTGCAAAGAAAGGCAGGTCAGGGACACCAGCAGGGGATCATTAACGACTGTGAGCGATACTTTGTTAGGAGCAAAAATCAAGCGATGAAGACGAGGGAACATATAAGGCCAGGGCAGGCAGCTAGGAATGAAGCACATTCTTGCAGCCATAGCAACATCATATACTAAAGAAAAATGGTTCTGTCGGGGTATCACTTAATTAGAACAAATAGTAACAACTTACTTGTAACTCAATTCAATAATGAAATAAATACAGATATAACACACACCAAAGATTTTTGAATCAAAATTATATTAGAAGAAAATCAAATAATAAAGTCTGTCGCAATTTATAATTTCAATTGCAATATGTGACTGTAGTGCAATAGTGACATGTGGTGAATGGTGATAAATACAATCTACTATATACAAAAACAAATGTGCAAAAATGGGGAGGGGAAGGAAAAAGATTTCATAAATGTCCTTGTTATTAACACATATGCTTAAATGATCCAATAACGAATGGGACTGTGATCATCAGCGTTGCGTGGACATATACAATACGCCGAAGTGGAAGTGCATCTAGGCGGGTCTTCCTCAAGGCAGGAAAGGGGAGGAACGGTAACCCAAAAGTAGATTCCTGGGTGGCCTGTTAATGAACAAGCCTCCTTCTCTCCGTGGTTAATGTCCGACATTAACCACGGAGAGAAGGAGGCTTGTTTCCCAGATCACGAAATACACCGGACTGGCATTAAATCGACTCCAACCGACGGGTGGAAGTCTAATATAGCTTCTTCTGAGGCTCCAAACCGGCTGGTGGAGTTCCTTGGGAATTAAGTTTCTACCCATACCTGACTAAGAATTCATTCATTAACAGGCCACCCAGGAATCTACTTTTGGGTTACCGTTCCTCCCCTTTCCTGCCTTGAGGAAGACCCGCCTAGATGCACTTCCACTTTTTGCGCGATATACAGGGTCGAAACGTCGGCGTATTGTATATGTCCACGCAACGCTGATGATCACAGTCCCATTCGTTATTGGATCATTTAAGCATATGTGTTAATAACAAGGACATTTATGAAATCTTTTTCCCTTCCCCTCCCCATTTTTTGCACATTTGTTTTTGTATATAGTAGATTGTATTTATCACCATTCACCACATGTCACTATTGCACTACAGTCACATATTGCAATTGAAATTATAAATTGCGACAGACTTTATTATTTGATTTTCTTCTAATATAATTTTGATTCAAAAATCTTTGGTGTGTGTTATATCTGTATTTATTTCATTATTGAATTGAGTTACAAGTAAGTTGTTACTATTTGTTCTAATTAAGTGATACCCCGACAGAACCATTTTTCTTTAGTATACGTATACCCAGGTTCTGAGGGACACCGGGTTGCCCCATTACGCTTAACACAACACGCCATAGCAACATCAGGCACACTTACTTCAAGTAGCCTCGGAAAATTTCACCCAATGGATTGAGTCCTCCCTTGACATGGTCACCCCAGCTAAACTCAACCATAAAAACAGAGATTAAAAGACTCTGTGGTACTCCCCTGAGTTGCGAATACTCAAACAGACATGCAAAAGATTGGAGAGGGAATGGAGGAGAGAGTATAAGGACCTGAACAAAATAAAATATAGAGAATCTATAAAAGTCTACCAAAAGGAAATAAAAAAGCACAGACCAGTTATTATGAAGGCATCATTACTTCCGCCACCAACACTCCCAGGGAAATCTTTCGCGTAGCGAGGGATCTCCTAGAGCTCCCAAAAAATGAATCAACTCTCGAGGCACCCCCTGAAACGTGTAATGCTTTGGCGGAATTTTTTCAGGATAAAATAAAAAAGATATATACCACATTTCCTAGCCTCCCCTACCCCAGTGACCTCCGATCTACGGACGTGCTCCCATACCATCCAGAACACGTGCTTAAGGAATTCCCCGCTATAAAGTTGGACAAGTTGACAGAAATTTTTTCACAAATAAAATCAGGCTCCCCTCTAGAGCCAGCCCCCCCATATATCCTTCACAAAGCAGGAGACGTGATCCTTCCTACTATTCTGGAAATCATAAATCTCTCCATTTCCACGAGATCTGTCCCTGGACCTTGGAAACATGCCATGGTAAAGTCACTATCAAAAAACCTAGCCTAAATCCAGAGGAACTGGGCAATTATCGCCCTATTTCGCTGCTGCCGGCCATCGTAAAAATGTTAGAAAAATATGTGAACTCTCTCCTCTCCAACTTCCTGGTAACCCATGACCTCCTGCATACCACCCAGACTGGGTTCGGTCCTAAGCACGGAACGGAGACTGCTCTTCTTGCTGTGGTCGAGGACTCTAAACAAATTCTAGATCGAGGAGGAGCAGTCACCATCATCCTCCTCGATCTAAGTTCAGCCTTCGACACAGTCAACCTTACCATCTTAGTGGAGAGACTCAGGAGGCTAGGGATCCAAGATGAGGCGATCTCCTGGACACAATCCTACCTAGATAATAGAACTGTTCAGGTTTTCTCAGGGGACTCAACATCGAGGAGACTAGAGTTCAGCTGTGGAGTTCGCAGGGATCCTCATTGAGCCCCACACTATTCAATGTGTATATGCGGCCACTTGCTGACATCATTCTACCTCACAGGATCAAGATCGTCACCTACCGGATGACACACAGCTGGTCATAACTCTTAATGGGCCCCGCAATTTTCCCTCTGATTTCGAAACATGTCTGGAGAAAGTTGCCTCTTGGATGGAGCACTCCTGAAACTTAACGGAGGCAAAACAGAACTTATGCTCCTAGGCAACTACTCAAGCATGGACCTTAACACGATATGGCCCAAGTGCCTAGGCTCCCCTCCAACACCGAAAACCAAGATAAAGAGTCTGGGTGTCTGGCTAGACAACTCTCTTAACCCCTTGCATGCTTCGGACGGCCCCCGGCCGTCAAACGTCACGGTGGGCGTGTGCGGAGGACGGCCGGGGGCCGTCCGAATCCCGCCCACTATTTAAATTGCCTGCACAGCGCGAAAATGTGCGCAGCACGCAAGGGGTTAAGTTTGACCACCAAGCGGTGAGGGTGACAGGGGCCTGCTTTGGCACACTTAGACTTCTTCGGAAAGTCCTCCCGCTCCTTCCAATGGCTGCAAAAAGAATCCTGATTCAGGCCTTGGTCCTGTCACGATTGGACTATGGCAACTCCCTCTACTTAGGGGCTCCCAAAGCTACTTTAAGGAAGCTCCAAGTAGCTCAGCACTGTGCCGCCAGAATGCTTCTTGGGATTTCAAAATCCAAATCAGCCAAGCCAGCTTTAAAAAATCTACACTGGCTGCCAATCCCAGAAAGAGTTAAATTTAAGGCCCTCTGCATCGCTCATAAAACCATGTGGGGAATGGGCCCGGCTATCAACAAATCCCTTATTACTCCCTATCGCCCCAAGAAGGACTTGCGGTCGGCCACTCTTAATCTGGCAGTCGTTCCAAAAATAAGCAGGACAAGAAGTGGAGGAAGATCCTTTACCTATAATGTGGCGAAACTTTGGAACACATTACCCCCACACCTCCGTTCTGAACCCCATCTCCTTCCGTTTCGTAAACGTTTAAAAACCTGGCTATTCCAACAATCAGCACTTTAACCTCATTTGCTTCTGTTCAGTCGCTAGCGCTGGGATGCCCAAGGGTAGGTACGCGCTCTACAAATGTTTAATAATAATAATTAATAATAACACATCATGCAAACATTATACATCAGACCCAGCCTCTTTCCTGCAATGCTTTCTTACACAGATCGATTTGCTAACGGTAACTGAGTAAATGTGCCATTTAAATTGTCATAAAAGTCATAACTTTCTAAGAGAAATAAGAAGGTGGAAATATTTGCAATTCTTGCCAGGATGTAAGGGTTTTATCAAACCTACACAAAGGCTCTGAAAATTCTGTTTACAACTTGGCGCATGCTGCATGGATTAGTGTCACACATCGCTGCCTGGCACGCTCCTGCTTGAAACAGGGCGGGGCAGCAGGCAGCTGAAGACGGTCATCAGGACCGCGCTATTAATTTAAAAGAAAATGTGATCACCAGGAACTAACTCACTTAGCGAGGCCGGAATGGGCAGCCACGGTTCACTCAGCAGCCAGTGGGTCTTCGGGTCACAGGATCTGTATTTAATTTAATGTGCACACGCACAAGCAGCGCTACCATTGCCAATGCAGCCTGCAACTTTCTAATGATAAACTGAAGCGCGCTGCCTGTGTTGTATAATATCTGGTATCCCCTTGGGATCGTGTATCCCCTGCTCTTCGGCCGTCTTCGGAGAATTAACTCAGCCCGGGCAGGATCAGACAGAAGCAGTCGATCTCTGCTCGGGCTGAGTGCAGGGATACACGATTTCATGGGATACCAGACTGAGCACACGCTCTAAATTATCTGACGTTTCTCTAATATTGGAGCCACAGCTGCACAAGAGACAGGAAGCAAATCGCAAGCAGTTCAAAGAAGGAAAGGTTAAATAAATGAACATTAAATGCATACACAGAGTCAAAGTGAAAGAATGGAATGCTTATTTTCCAAGCAAATCGCAACAAGTACAAAGAAAGAAAGGTGAAATTAATGAAAATTAAATAAATGCACGCACGGAGTCACAGTGAAAGAATGGATTTTTTTTTTTTTAAGCAAGTGGCAAGTAGTACAAAGAAGGAAGCCGTGAAATAAATGAAAATTACTAAACATATGCACAGAGTCGGAGTGGAAGAATTTAAAAATTTTTTTTTTAAAACAAATCGCAAGTAGTACAAAGAAAGAAACGTGAAATAAGTGAAAATTAAACATATGCACAGAGTCGGAGTGGAAGAATGGAATTTTTTTTTTTTAAACAAATCGCAAGTAGTACAAAGAAGGAAACGTGAAATAAGTGAAAATTAAACATATGCACAGAGTCGGAGTGAAAGAATGGAATTTTTATTTTTGAAGAGATGGAATCACATTGTAAATTAAAACATGAGGAGAGAGAATGACAGAGTAGGGAACATAGCTGCCAAGGTTTTAGATTGCTATGTGTGACATTCTCATAAATTCAGTGTAATTATGAGTGACATTTCAGCAACTATGAGTGACTCTTTCTCGCAAGCAAAGTCAAGTAATAAAGATGAGGGAAGCAAATAAATATCAGAAAATACACCCATTTCACCAAAGAGAAACTCTAAGAAGTTCTTAAAATTACTGCAAAGCACCAGCTCTGGAAGGGCACTAACCTAGTACTAGCAAGCCGCCCCAGACAGCAGCACAGGCATTGAGAAGGCTCAGGAGAGTGAGGCGCACACCTTACAGCCAGCCAGGATGCTGTTTATTTCAAAGACAGTACAGTTTAATCAATTCGAATAAAAATGATAACTGAGGAGTGCCGCTGAGCGGTGTCAGCCCGGTTGGCACGCCACTACCTGCCCCGCAGCACCAGATCACACCAGCAGGCTGCAGCTGTACTAGAGCTACTGAAAACACCAGGCTCGTAAGTTACACAGCTGCTGGCCATGCTGAAAGTTGGACCGGCACCATTACCGCTGCCCCTCATTACCATAACCAGGTATCAAGTTGTCGATGCTAGGGGCCGGACTCACTCCGCTAGGCAGGCGCCAACAGACTAAGGCTCTAGGGAGGCAGCATCCATCCTGGTGATTGCTCCCGAGGGCTCAGCTTCCAGCTTGTTTATGTGTAGGCCGCACTCACCTGTGACAGTCTCGTGTGCAAGGGTGTGCCCGGGAAGTCCTACGAGGAAGGGAAGTATGGAAGCGAGGATGCTCGGTGGAGAGTGGGCGAATGTATGGGTTTCTCTGGTGTTTTTGGAGGGTGTGGGGGAAAGATTCTAGGTGTAGGCCGGTGTCTCACGCAGGGTCCCTTACTTCTTGTGGCACTGCAGATAACTGCTGTTTATCTGCTGTGAAGCGCCGGCGAGGCAGCATGCCATTTTCGGGGTTAGGTGCTAAGTGCAGACCCCTTCATCCCTGTAGTGCCCATTATCTGCTGAGTGCATGAGTATAATCCCTAACTTGTTTTTCTGGCCTGCTCTGTGGGAATTCAAGACCAAACCGACTGGGGAAGCTAGTACTGGCCCACGTGGAGCGACATTAAGTTTCAAAGTGGGGGCGCAGGTTCCCTTACCTGCTGCCGGTGTAGGCACACTCTCTCCCTACTGGGTGCTGCTGTCTTCGGAGTCGGCTGCAGCCGCGCTCCTCCAGGAGTCGAGTTGACGACTCCTTGCCGGCTGCGCCACAGCATGCATTCTGAGATGAGCTCAGTGCTGCCTGTCAGACACCACCAATCCTGCGGCTGTGTAGACTGGGACGGGACTGGCCGCGTGTCAAAAGACTGTCACATTATTCCATGACTGTCGCGTTTTCAGCTCGCACCGTGCCGGCTCGCCAATATATAAAGAGAGCGAGTCTCTTGATAGAAGCTGTGGGCCATAATTTTAACACTGACTGTGAGGTGCCATCACGTGACGAGTCTCACAGTGAGTCACACGGTTAACCTGAATGGATTGCCAGAGAGGAGGGGAAGTGAATAAACCTTGTTACATTGTAGCCTCTGCTCTCAGCCTTCCTAAACCAGCCCAGTCACGAGCTAAACCAGCTGCCCCAAGCCTGCGCGATCAGAGCAAACCGCGGGCTGCAACCTGGATTTCAGTTTCTAACAGAGCTCTAATAGCACTCTGGATTGGTACTGAGGCACTACAAATACATGACTTTCCATTTCAGTGCGGTGATACAGACCACCACACTGAAATGCGTTAGTCTAACGCCTGATGCGTGGTACTTGGCAGAGCTGAGGGAAACAATGGCAGAGATTAAAAAACCTAAAAGGATGAAACTCATCAATATGGGAGAAATATTAATGTGTGAGGGATAAAAAAAGGCAATGGGAAAAAGCTGGATAGGAAAATGGAGAAATAAAACATTTCAGATTATACACAATGAACAATTTACAAAACTGTTTTCAAAACATATAACGCACACTGTAGGTACAACAACAGTGATTGTTTCATTATATGCATACAGTTATAAGGCTGCCACCTTACTGGCATACCACTAGCCTGCATTTTATTTCTATGCCAATTAAAACAAGCATTGGCAAAGTTAATATGTTTTGCCTATAGAGAGTTATTTGTCTAAGTTTTTAAGTAATGTTGTGTAGCAGCATGGCTGGAGTGCTGCATGAATGAAAGTAAAACAAGCATTTACAATGCAAATTGGTCTCAAATTTGTGAGAGATAGAGGTATTGACGCTGTAAATGACAATGTCTTTTACCCATGTGTTTTGAATTGGTGTGGAGTGGATATATGTGCTGTGGAGTGGAATTATGTGGGTTGGATTGGAATTATTAGTTGTGGAATTGTGTGGTGTGGAGTGGATTTGTTAAGTGTAATAATGTGGAATGGTGTGCAGTTAAAATATGTGGATTGTAATTATGTGATATTGAGTTGAGTGTACTGGAATTATGTGGAGTGTACTTGTCTGTCATAGAGATTTTAATTATGTGATGTGCTGTTGAATTTTGTGGCGTGATATGGAATTATATGGTGTGGTTTAGATGTATTTGGTGTGTTCTGTACTTGTGTTGTTGAGTTGAAATATGTGTTTTGTTGCCGAATTGTGTGGTGTGGAAGGAAAATGGTAGAGTTGAATTGTGTGGCTTGGAAGTGTGCAGCATTGAGTGAAATTATGCTGATTGGAATTATGTGGAATGTATTTGTGTGGATTTTGTTCCCAAGTTTTAAAATTATGAAACATAATTAGGAAGAAAGGCAGCCTTTCATTGCGCACAAATTTACAAAACCTTATTATATGCAAAGACATGTCCAAATATCTTAATGAAAACATGCAGAGTGAATCCCCAGTGACATTTGTGTTGAATAATTTTAGGGGGGGCTTAAACAATGTGGGGCGCTGTTTTGGTTGCAAATGGTGCTAGGGCTATGCACATCTGTGGGGGGGCATGCACCATATTCATCTAAACTTAGCTTGGCACATTTGTCAGGGGAGTTCTGATTCTGGGGCTCCAAACCATGCACCCATAGATGTGTATGTGGTTCACTGGATTTTGAATTCACTGCTCAGTAGGCAACAAGCGGGTTGCTTGTAAAACTGTAAACTTATCAAATGCCAAAAGCTATTGAGTGAGGTAAAAAAACAAGCATAAACATTTATGCCAGATAAAAGAGGGAAAACACCCACATCATTGCTTCTGACAGTGCAGAGTTGGGTTACTGGAATTCCTGACCTTTTCCTCGCTGCATTTTCGAGCTGTTGTTGCTTTGCTTACCTTATGAGACTTGAGATGGTGGTTGGATCTCGCTTGGGGCAGTCTTGTTTCTTTTATAATGATGCTGACCCATGCCTGGCCTGCCTCAACACCAATGTGATTGCTTCATGTGTTTTTAGCTGGTGTGTTTGGGATGGTCATTTGCCAATGGTGACTTAGATAAACTTCCAAAAACAATGAATCCCACTTTCTTCCCAAAGGCTCAAAAGAATGGCAATTTTATTATTATTGTACTTCCTAAGAAGTAGTCTTATTTAAGCAGGATTCTAGTTTTTCTGCACAATGATCCCATGTCAGCTGGTCTTCTCAGTAGGTTATGTATTCCCTGCTGTTATTACTGTGTGACCAGCCAGGTTGAATTCCAGAAGGGCCAGTTCAGCCTTGCATCCATCCAACATAGATAAAATGAGTAGCATTAAATTGGGTAACGTGTTATTACAGCGCCTACAACTGCAAACCTCTGGCATTACATACTATGAAAAACTATTTATCATCATCATTATTGTTATAAACCTCCTAGTCACAGGTTTGATAGTGGCAGGGCCAACTGTCTGTTCCCTAGTTCTAAAATCAGCTAAGTGAGTTGGGCAATGATGACCACTTGTTATTTACAGCGCTATAAATGGTAAACACTTGCAAGCACTGTAAAAATAACCAGGTTCTTATTTGACGGTAAGGCCAACGAATACACCTAGCAGGTAATCTGCTTTAGATACCACCTGTCTTTTTGCTCATATGGCTAAAAGGCAACAGTGCAGAAAACAGATTGTGAGTCACAATGGTAACAGAAAGCACATTTGGGAAGAGGTGGGAAGGGGGGACGCCTGCCTGACAACAGACGGAGTCAAGAGCCGCATCACCACTACTGCGGACAGATCGCAGCCGTAGTGGAGGGCACGCTATGGAATCTGGGCTCAGTGTGAAAAAGGTCTCATCTTCCAGAGTCAGTTTGAAAAACAAGGCAAGAGCAGGCCGCTGCCTTAAGTCTAGAGGAGCAGAAGACCATCAGCATTATCATAAAATTAGCAAAGACTACACGGAGTGAAGAGGCGCAAAATGTCACTTTGCCAAGGGTGGCCAAAATCCATGCAACAGCCCTGGTTAGCTTTCTCTGGTACCCACTGTTTCCCTTGGAGAATATTTGAAGGGGAGAGAGGCCTGCAAAGCACTTTAAGGTGAACTACACAATGCATCTTATATGGTGGGGTTCCACAAATTTTCCCAAAACTCCACACGATAGCTTGGAGGAACAAGGGATCATGTGCGTTAATAGTTACAGCTCTGAAATGACGTACAGGATCACTTCTCTAGAAGCAATATATACTCACAAGCAAGCGAGGCACCGAGCGCGCTCAGTCTAAATCTTTTGAGTAGCATTTCTATTTGTCTTTTGTGCTTCCGGTGACCGGTCTTTCAGGTGTAAACATAAGACCACATTGGCAGATCCCCCCCACTGCAATAACGCTCGCTTGAGCAGAAACATACCAAGTAGACAGAGAAACACGCAGCGGTCAAGATGTCCGTCTGTTTGAAGCATGCAGTTTAAAGCGCAAATGAGTCCATGCTTAAAGTTGATGCTCGATGTGCCACACAGATGAATGGATAAAGCACTGCATGCTGTGCTGATCAAGTTGAAAAGAGCAGCGGAAGCGCGCATTGCGATGGCAGACCAGGAGGAACCATGAACGTGTGATAGCCAATTCGAAGGAACAATTAGTGAAATCGCCTGAGTGTGAACCAAGCACCCAAAGGAGGGACAATTACAAGCAATGCACCAATAAAAAGGCAGCATTTCTGAAAGGCACAAAAATGAACGAATGGCAATCGATGGGCTTGGTTAAAGCCCATATTGTAGATACATCCTGCCTCGCAGAGCATCGCATGCACTCTGACTCTAGGCTTGACCTAAAAAGGAGATATGATACAGTCGTAACCCTTTTTTTAAATTGCTGGCGGGGTAGGAGGGAAGGCAGGGGATACAAGGAGGGAGGGAAGAAATGGGTGTTGGGGGCAACATGGACAATGAAGGGTGTGGGAATTAAAGCACTTTTTTATTTTTTTCAGGCTGGAGGTACAGCTCTGCCAAGTATCCTGCATCAATGGTTAGACAAATGCAGTTTAGCATGGAAGTCCTCATCACCACACTAAAATGCTTAGTCATGCATTTATAGCGCCTCCTAACACAGCGGCACTGCTAGGCATAAGAAACTGCAAATAGAATCAGACCATTGCAAAAGCGGGAGCAGCGGGCTGCCTGCTGGCAGTGCTGTACAAACTGAGCTGCCAGTGAGCCTGCATTATACAGTGCCACCTTCAAGGTTGAGTTTCTTCACTACCAATAATGAACACAAATTGTCATCACACAGCATAGGGCAGCCTCAAGCTCTGGCTGCAGTGAAAATAAAGCTGAGCCTCAGGAACCCAGCCATGTGACATGCCATGGCTAAGTCTGTTAAACAGACTCTGACAATTACATCCTCTCTGGAGAGAAGTCATCACCCTGAGACTACTCAGCAGGGCACTGCCCCTTGCTCAGACTGAGAGTGATGATGAATCCAGGGGACGGCGACTTCCCTGCTGTATTTCTAAAACTGGCGCCACCTGCACGGCACCGTCAGTGACAGTTAACTCAATTCCACTAAGTCAGTGATTGGGTGATGATTGGCCAGTGACCCAGCAACTGGTGGGCAAAATGATGTTTTTGTGTTACTGCACATTATGTGCTCCCCCGGCATAGAGTGAGTGGGGCTGTCGACACCTCTCAGACCACACAGCGCTATAAACCCCGGCCTCATTGGCAGTGCTTTGTTTGTACGACCTTTTATTTTATAGCACATTACAGTATCTTTTCAGCTTTTTTACATCAATCCCACAAGATTTTACATCCGGTTCCCTTAGGGGATACCATATATAATGGCCTATACCGGCTATAATATCTGGTATCCCCTGTGTTTCATGGGTTACCCTTTAGCCATTGACCACTTGAAGTTGCCTTTTATTTGATAGCAGACTACAGTATCTTTTCAGATTTTTTACATCATTCCACAAGATTTTACATCCGGTTCCCTTAGTGGATACTAAATATTATGGCTCACGCATTGCTGTAATATCTTGTATCCCCTACGTTTCATGGGTTACCCTTTAGCCATTGGCCACTTGAAGTTGTCTTTTATTTGATAGCAGACTACAGTAATTTTTCACAGTTTTTTACATCATTCCACGAGATTTTACAACCGGTTCGTTTAAGGGATACCAAATATAATGGCCTATAACGGCTATAATATCTGGCATCCCCGGTGTTTTTTGGTTTAGAACTTACTAGGATTCAATTAGATATGGTCTTACGTTGGATGGGTGAGCGCAGTATTTCTATGCCAAATAGCACCCTTCCTTTTGCTTTCCAACATCGTTTACTATGGGGATACCAAATATTATGGCTCACGCATTGCTGTAATATCTTGTACCCTTTCGTTTCATGGTGTACCCTTTAGCCATTGACCACTTGAAGTTGTCTTTTATTTGATAGCAGACTACAGTATCTTTTCACGTTTTGTACATCATTCCACAAGATTGTGTGTGCGGTTCCCTTAGGTAATATCATATATTATGGCCTATACCGGCTATTATATTTGGTATCCCCTGTGTTTCTTGGGTTAGAACAAACCAGTATTCAATTTGACATGGTCTTATGTTGGATGGGTGAGCACAGTATTTCTATGCCAAATATCACCCTCACTTTTGCTTTCCAACATCGTTTTCAATGGGGATACCAAATATTATGGCTCACGCATTGCTGTAAATCTCGTATCCACATACGTTTCATGGGTAACGCTTTAGCCATGGACCACCTGAAGTTGTCTTTTATTTAATAGCAGGCTACAGTATCTTTTCAGATGTTTTACATCATCCCACAAGATTTTACATCCGGTTCCCTTAGGGGATACTAAATGTTATGGCTCACGCATTGCTGTAATATCTTGTATCCCCTACGTTTCATGGGTTACCCTTTAGCCATTGACCACTTGAAGTCGCCTTTTACTTGATAGCAGACTACAGTAACTTTTCAAATTTTTTACATCATTCCGCAAGATTGTACGTCCGGTTCCCTTAGAGGATACCATATATAATGGCCCATATCGCCTATAATATTTGGTATCCCCTGTGTTTCTTGGGTTAGAACTTACCAGGATTCAATTTGACATAGTCTTATGTTGGATGGGTGAGCACAGTACTTCTGTGCCGAATAGCGGCCTTCCTTTTGCTTTCCAACATCGTTTACTATGGGGATACCAAATATTATGGCTCACGCATTGCTGTAATATCTCGTATCCCCTACGTTTCATGGGTTACCCTTTAGCCATCGGCCACTTGAAGTTGTCTTTTATTTGATAGCAGACGACAGTATCTTTTCACATTTTTTACATCATTCTATAAGATTGTACGTCCGGTTCCCTTAGGTGATACCATATATAATGGCCCATATCGCCTATAATATTTGGTATCCCCTGTGTTTCTTGGGTTAGAACTTACCAGGATTCAAAAGTCTTATGTTGGATGGGTGAGCACAGTACTTCTGTGCCGAATAGCGGCCTTCCTTTTGCTTTCCAACATAGTTTACTATGGGGATACCAAATATTATGGCTCACGCATTGCTGTAATATCTCGTATCCCCTACGTTTCATGGGTTACCCTTTAGCCATTGGCCACTTGAAGTTGTCTTTTATTTGATAGCAGACTACAGTATCTTTTCACATTTTTTACATCATTCCACGAGATTTTACAACAGGTTTGTTTAAGGGATACCAAATATAATGGCCTATAATGGCTATAATATCTGGCATCCCCGGTGTTTCTTGGTTTAGAACTTACTATGTTTCAATTAGATATGGTCTTACGTTGGATGGGTGAGCGCAGTATTTCTATGCCAAATAGAACCCTTCCTTTTGCTTTCCAACATTGTTTATTATGGGGATACCAAATATTATGGCTCCCGCATTGCTGTAATATCTTGTACCCCTTCGTTTCATGGGTTACCCTTTAGCAATTGACCACTTGAAGTTGTCTTTTATTTGATAGCAGACTACAGTATCTTTTCACATTTTGTACATCATTCCACAAGATTGTGTGTGCGGTTCCCTTAGGTAATATCATATATTATGGCCTATACCGGCTATTATATTTGGTATCCCCTGTGTTTCTTGGGTTAAAACAAACCAGTATTCAATTTGACATGGTCTTATGTTGGATGGGTGAGCACAGTATTTCTATGCCAAATAGCACCCTTCCTTCTGCTTTCCAATGTCGTTTTCAATGGGGATACCAAATATTATGGCTCACGCATTGCTGTAATATCTCGTATCCACATACGTTTCATGGGTAACGCTTTAGCCATGGACCACCTGAAGTTGTCTTTTATTTGATAGCAGGCTACAGTATCTTTTCAGATGTTTTACATCATCCCAGAAGATTTTACATCCGGTTCCCTCAAGGGATACTAAATATTATGGCTCACGCATTGCTGTAATATCTTGTTAGCCCTACGTTTCATGGGTTACCCTTTAGCCATTGACTACTTGAAGTCACCTTTTACTTGATAGCAGACTACAGTAACAGTTCACATTTTTTACATTGTTCCACAAGATTGAATGTCTGGTTCTCTTAGGGGATACCATATATAATGGCCTATACCGGCTATAATATCTGGTATCCCCTGTGTTTCTGGGGTTAGAACTTACCAGTATTCAAATTGATATGGTCATATGTTGGATGGGTGAGCACAGTACTTCTATGCCAAATAGCGCCTTTCCTTTTGCTTTCCAACATCGTTTACTAAGGGGATACCAAATATTATGGCTCACGCATTGCTGTAATATCTCGTATCCCCTACGTTTCATGGGTTACCCTTTAGCCATTGGCCACTTGAAGTTGTCTTTTATTTGATAGCAGACTACAGTATCTTTTCACATTTTGTACATCATTCCACAATATTGTGTGTGCGGTTCCCTTAGGTAATATCATATATTATGGCCTATACCGGCTATTATATCTAGTATCCCCCGTGTTTCTTGGGTTAGAACAAACCAGTATTCAATTTGGCATGGTCTTATGTTGGATGGGTGAGCACAGTATTTCTATGCCAAATATCACCCTCACTTTTGCTTTCCAACATCGTTTTCAATGGGGATACCAAATATGATGGCTCACGCATTGCTGTAATATCTCGTATCCACATACGTTTCATGGGTTACGCTTTAGCCATGGACCACCTGAAGTTGTCTTTTATTTGATAGCAGGCTACAGTATCTTTTCAGATGTTTTACATCATCCCACAAGATTTTACATCCGGTTCCCTTAGGGCACGGGTACTCATAGTATGGCCCGCGGGCCGCCAGCGGCCCGGCAAGCCTTCCTTGGCGGCCCGCGGACCTTGCAGACATCGTACCTGTGTTTTAAAATTTTTTTTACAGTGTGTCAGCAAACACAGACTCTGCTCTATGGGGGCCGGGCGATTCCGATAGTCCGA